>JARFIZ010000035.1:1575634-2179574 GCA_036325965.1 Sinopyrophorus schimmeli
TACTATAATGTCCTCGTTTCTGATAAAATTAATCACGTCCTTAACAATAGTTGTTTTATTGAAAGTGTCCAATTCCACTAAACTTTAAGCAATATTAAAAGATATTGGACGTGAACATTATGATTAACAGTAAATTGTGTTTAACCCTCCGCATACTAGGTGACTAAATGTCACATGCCATACTAGGTGGGGTTTGCCATACCCCGAAAATAAAATGAAATAAAATCCACAAAATTGTACTTTATGACAGTTCAATGATAACAAATACATTTAATAATAAATAATAAACAGGTTTAAGTAAAAGACATTGTATCTTCTCGCTCCCTTCCACTCATTGCTATGGTAAATACGTTTTTCGAATATAAAATCGATATTTAGTAAATTAAATTACAATTTTTGATTAGAAGGAGCTTATGGTAAATTATATTAATGTAATAAATACGAAGATGTGCGCATTCGAGCGAAAAGTGGCACATTTCCGAGCGAGGGAGGCAAATGAAGCGCGACGCGGAGCGGCGCGCTTCATTTTCCGAGATCGGAATGTGCCACTGAGCTCGAATGTCACACTCGTTTTAAGCACAATTCACAATAATTAATTGACTTTTCTAAAATACTTGGTTCAAAATAAAAAAACCGCATAATTTAACAAAAAAATCTATCTTAATTCATAATTATTTGTCTTGAATAAAGTTAATTTTTTGCCATGTAAAAACATATTCAATTAATACAAGGATGTGGCGCATTCGAGCGAAAAGTGGCACATTTCCGAGCGAGGAGGCAAATGAAGCGCGACGCGGGCGGCGCTTCATTCCAGATCGGAATGTGCCACTTTGAGCTCGAATGTGCACACTCGGTTTTAAGCACGATTACCAAGCCTTCCGTTTTAACAGGAAAAAAATTGGTCACGTTAGGTATAATCGATTCGTCGTATATGGTTTATGCATGTAAAATATTGTATTTTTTCATAGGATTTTAATTTTTCATTTTTCATGTTTACTATAAAATACAGTAATAATATGCATGAAAAAACAAAAAATGTTTAGTTACAAAATTCAAAATTTTTTAATCAAAAAAGTAACAGTTAGAACGGAATCACCCATATATAAATTCATCTTCCTAGAGTTTACATAAACTATCAAATCATAGCAACATTTTATGAAGATCCTTCGAACCACCCCAAGTAAAAGAAAATTGATATATTTCACCCTCTTCCAGCGGCATCCGCCGCACAATATTAAAATACGCAACTCTTGCAATTTTTTCGAACAACAAAACGAACTCTATGTTAGGCAATATTTCATTCAGATTTCGGTTGCACTTGGACACTCTCACCCTTAAAACGGTAATTCATTTTAGTCCACTTTTTAAATCCAATAACCAGCCAGAAGTGTTTTTGCCGCTGACAAATGAAAACAGAAACAATTTATCACATCGTATATTTTGGATTATCCAACTCGCGCTAATCTTAAGCTTAGACGAAAATAATTGCTTTCGCTAGTTTCTATTCCATTGTTGGAATTTTGAGAAGAGAACCTATTAACGAAAGGGCTCTTCCAAAACGACGTTTGACTGACACGAGCTTGAGGTTTATT
The DNA here is from genome assembly GCA_036325965.1 of Sinopyrophorus schimmeli. NCBI lineage: Eukaryota > Metazoa > Arthropoda > Insecta > Coleoptera > Elateridae > Sinopyrophorus > Sinopyrophorus schimmeli. The sequence continues at coordinate 1,577,227 of JARFIZ010000035.1, forward strand.
AATTAATGCACACCTACCCTTCACTACTTATTAAGTGTCACCGAACCCCCTTAATAAAGTAACCCTCGAGATAGATTGATAGAGATTTTACTAAAGTCATCGCGTAAATAAGATACGCGATACAGCACGTAAGAGAATCGATAGATCTGAATTTTTAAAATTGATAAATGTTAAGAAGGTTGATGTGGTATACTTCCAACGAAGAATTTGGAATGTTGTCATTCAGAAATGCTTTGTATTAAGTGATAAAAAATCATTATAAGACTAACTGTAATCAAAAAAAAATTTAAAATTATAAATATTGTTTATTTAATTTTATTCAATAATTTTAGATGAATGCATTAACTTATGTATGTTTTGTACAAACTTATAGAAAAAAAAATATGAAAAATAGAGATTAATTATATTTTAAAAATTTTGAAAAATTATTAAAGCAAAAGATATAGGTATATCAAAAATAAAAAAATTGAATAGTTAAAAATCAAGTAATTAATTTAAAATGAGAATTAAAAATCTCAAAATTGCAGTGTTTCGAAACGGCAACACTTCAACGTAATTTACTGTTGGCTCTACTGACACACTAATATATAGATTCGGGTGGAGCAAAAATATTTTTTTCTTAGCCTGGGGCTAGAATTTGTAGCTTATAAAAAATAAAAAATTTAAAAAAACAAATTTTTTACTCAAAATCTTGAGGTGGCCCACTCATTTTTTAAATTATATTCAAGTTAAAATTCTTTTGAAACAAAAACAAAAAAAAAGTGTTCCAGAAGCTGCGAAGTGTCCTCTTTCTTGCCCATTAACAATTATTAACTTAAAAAAATTTCTATCGCCATTATTGGAGTTTTCAAAAAAATTCCGAAACAATAACATACTTTTCTTAGGCATTAAAGTGAATTTTGAGTTAGAAACGATCAAATTTGTTCATTTTTAGATAAATTTGAAGATTACAAGCCAAAATTTTTTTTTTGTTTCAAAAGAATTTTAACTTGAATTAAATTTAAAAAATCAAAATGTTGAGTAAAAAAAATTTTGTTTGAAAAATTTTTATTTTTTGTGAGCTACAAATTCTAGCCCCAGGCTAAGAAAAAAACAAAAAATTTATTTTTCGCTCCACCCTAATATAGATATATTTAATTTTGTGGTTACTTATTCCTTATTATTTCATATTAATCTATATTTGTTCTAAAAACAATTATTCAAATCTCAATATGAATATATTTGAGTTATATTAGATTTAAATTTTACTTATTTATTTATATTGTTACTTTTATAAATGCAATTTTCAACATAAATACTTTGTTAATTAAATAATTAAAACAAATACTTTAAATTATGTATCCGTATTTTATTCATAAAAACTAAGGTAAGCGACCCCTCTACCGGCCACTTTGCTAAAAATTCTAAAATGCATTATTATAAGTCAATAAACAACATTTAAAAAAATATTAAAACGTTGCTTATTTAATGAAATATAATATAAACGTAGTTTAAATAGTGTTAAAAGTAATTTTAAAATAAAAAATTTTGACAAGTGATATTAAATATAAAATAACAACTATAAAATCAAAAAATATTTTTGAGTTAATTAGTATAGGGTAAAAAATAAAAAAATAAACAAATTAATAAGTTTTTATTGATTAAATGTCCGGTAGAGGGTTCACTTATTTTAATACCCATTGCAAATAAATTATTAGTTAAACTTAATATTATTTACTTGTACGATATGTTTTAATTATATAACCTTAAATCGTACAATTTAATATATTTCAATTTTCTGTCATTATTGCTAAATACAACATTACCAGTTTTTCATAAGGTGGGTGGACCATGGAAGGCCAATTATTAAAAAGTTGTAGTTATTGCCATGTTATAACAAATTTCTTTTACTCACAGTAACACCCATCGAAATCAAAGACATAGACGCGGCAGCGAGTAGCCCGCGCCGCTTTTCTGTCAGTACGATCCATTGTTTCATTGACTTCCGTCGTCAACGTTAAAATTGTAACTCGCGCTCACATCAAAACGTAATTTTTAAGAAAATAACCTATTATTTTCTTTATGTTTTTTACTCTGAATTAATATATAAGGATTTGCTATGGTACTAAAGAAAAAAATATTATTTTATTTCGATTTCAGTTAAAATATCGGTAGTGTTCCTTGTAAGGCCGATCAAAAATTTGATGGCTGGCCTTACTAATTTTTATAATTTCATTATAAAAATTATTGGCAACATATTTGATATCGATATAATACTCATTAGTATTATTTTTAAAACATTTCCACGAATACATTCTAAGTTATACGATTGTGTTCAAGCAATGTTCGTTGAGTATTTTATAAGTGAATATATTATGGTAAGCATTAAATGTTTCGATTTAATGAAACACCTTTTTATGTAGTTTAAGTATAAGCAGATATTTTAATTGTCACAACGTTAGTTTTAAGTTAAACGACTGATTTATTATATCGGCCTTGTATGGAGCCTTGTTCTTAGTAAGGCCGTTTGTAAGAGTTTAATAAAACTTAAGTTTAATAAATAGTGATTAAGTCTGCAATAAAAAAAGGGGTTTTATATGTTACATAATAAAATAAAGTGTTACTTAATAATTTGTTTGTTTCATTTATTTATAATTGTTGTTTTTCATAACGTTAAAGCTTCCTAATTAAATTTGAATGTTTTTTAAAATAATCACGAAATTTCAATGTTCAACATAGTTAAATTTCGTAGTGACGAGTTCTTCAGAAGGCAACATGTATTGTTAATTTCGATTTATATTTAAATAAGCTTCCAAAAACCTTTAAACTTTTCATGGAAAATTTCTAAACCAATTAATCTATCGAAATAAATGTAGACAAAATAGTTTTCATATTTTACGATATTTTACCTCTTTAGGCGCAAGTCATCTTTGATCTCCAATTAAAACGGTCAGCCGATTCCTGAGGAACAAGTAACCTAATTAGACGACAAGTAGAGGCTTGATTTGTGACGCCGTTTCTAAATCCTAACCGAATCCCTCGCAATGAGTAGATTAACGGCAATATCCAAGCAATTTTCATCTGGAATATACAAAGTGGAACACGTACGATACACCTTAATTTGCATACGCAATACACGAAATAAATTATAAAGGCCCCAAGTGAGAGAAACTGTTTACGCTTGGACGCCCGAAAATCCACGGGTGGGCGTTCGAATTTGTCACGCAGATAATTTTTTTTCCTTCGTTGCCCACAGTTTCGTTTTAATAACTTAATTAATTTTAATTTTTTCCAGAAATATTTATATGGCCGCCACCTTTTCCATTTGCGGGATGTTGTGTTGTAATATCGAATTTTCCCAACGATAAATAATCCAAACTGAAAATTTTCGTCGAACAAATTAGTTTTTTTAGGTGGAAAAAAATCGTTATTTTTGTTTGGTGGTTATTCAAGAACGAACGTATGGTTTTTAGAACCGAATAACGATCATGCTAATCAAATAAATTGATTAGAGTAAAAAAAGTTGCCTTGAATGTATTTTAAGAATAAACAATTTGATTTTAACGATTACCTGAATACATTTCTTATTTTTTGATTGAATTAAGCATTACGTTTTTAGTTATTTATAAAAAAAATATTTTTTTGTAAAAGAATTTATTTTATTTTCCATATTTAATATTCATAGTATAGCAAGTTATTCACTAATGCATTTTCAATATTAGCATCAACTATTTTCTACTGCAAACAAAAAGTTAAAAAAGATATAAGAGCGGCGCGAGAGAAGTGGGTTGTCTAATATCGATGAGAATTTACACCTTTCGTAGTTCCATTCCCATTTTGCTCCAACAACTCATTGTATTCTAAAAAAAATTGCAAAGTAGTTAAAATCAAACCTATATTAAGGGTAACAAAATGTGAACTTTTCAACCTACAATTATACAAAAACTAAAGGTTTTTATTCAATTCCAAATATGGCACCCTGCAGGGGCATCTTTTATGTATCAATTCCTGCAAAACTGTCACGGTCAAGTATTTTATGACAATTTGGGATAGGAATTGGCGAGTCGCTATAAATGTTAGTTGTTGGGTTATGTTCTCTCAACATTAACCTTGACTATACGCTGATAGATGGCGCATACGCAAAAATCTACATATGGAAATTTCGTTATGAATTTTCAACACCACGTTTCCGAATATTGTAAATTACTTTTGTGATTTTCGTTTTTTATTAAATCTAATACTTAATATTATATAAAGCAAAAAACTTTGTTTATTCAGAGCGTAACTATTATTTAACTATCCGCCGCTTCAGAACAAAAAGCAGCACTTTTTCAGACCAAACCTTAAGCTTTTTGAGCTTTATTCGAAAGTCAACAATTGAATCGGTACAAAAGTATAGATGTTTCAATATTTCGGGGCAGAATTACAGAAAAATAAATTCTATATTAAACCGCATTAAAATCTATTGCTTTTAGGACAGCATATTTTGTGGCGATTTTATACAATGTTTAACGAAGTTTTTCTTTAATTAGTAACAATTGAATAAAAACAATGCGCATAAATTGAAATTTGGATAACTATCACTTCAAAAAAAAAAGCAAAACATGTCAAAATATAAATCTAAATATTATCGAGGACGCTTATCATTATTTTCTTACAATTAGTTACCAGTTAGTTGTCGATAAAATGTAAAAGGGGCAGTATAGTGAAATACTGCTAGTAATAATATCAGACTACAAATACAATTAGTAAAAAAGTGTAAATGTAACTTAGAGAGTACGTTATAGATAAATTATATTTAAACAATATAAATAAATCAATGCCCAGCAACATTTTAGTATTCAGAGCCTAAACGCACCCCCAAACCAACTTAAAGTTTAAATAACATAAAATAAAAACATTCCATTAAGTTACTTATTTCCTTATTTGCTACGTTAAAAATGTAAACCAATTTGCCAAGTATTGACGTTGTTTTATTAAAAAATCAAAAAAAACGTATCATGACTTCTAATTTAATTTCCAGCGTCTTTAATTTATCTTTGTACTTCTATTTTAAAAGCGTTTCATTGTAAATAATCAAATTCTTGTAGTCAAATTTAAATTACGAATTTAATTCACCCTTGTACATAAAGGTTAATTAAATATTTTTGCAAGCTTTGAATAAATAATCAAGATTATTTATCCTAAATAAACCATAATCGTAATATTCTAAATGATAAAAGAACAATTTTAAAATAAGTTTTAAATCAGTACATCTAAATTCTTAGATATGCTATCCTTGAAAACGCTACATTTTATTGACCTGCAGCAGACACCACTTATTATGTAGAAATAACCGTCGAATGATGCACTTTATACCGGGTGTCCCGTGACTCGATGGCCATAGTTTAAGGGCGTATTCTTTTGAATATTTTAAGTCGAAAGTGCCTTTTTATTATTTTTTAATTTTATTCTTACAAAATAAGTAAACTTTAATTCTAGTACCTATCTCTTCTCATTTCAACACCAAATTAGAAATAACTTTAAAAAAAAACAAAACTAAATTTGTTGAAAATTTTCTCAAAAATTTCTTAATTAAATAGACCTTAAACATTATAAATCATTATTCTGCCTTTAATTTAAAAAATTTAGTTTAATGTGACCCTGTATCCCTTAGGAGGCGGCATAATTTTAAATTGTAATCTTTATCTCTTAAAAAAAATAGTAATATTTATATAATTTTTTTCTTGTTATAGATTATTTAAAATTTAGTTATCATTTTTATTTTTGTTCCAATATCCTAAATTCCTATCGAGATTCCCCAATTTCATAACATTATTGTGGGGAATCGAGTTTCAAAAACTATAGATCGTTTCTAATCGATTCATAATAACATTTAAATCTTAAAGAAGCTCAACTCGACCATCGGTATAATTGGGAAGACTCGAGCCCCCTCAAGCCCCATGGAGTCAGCATACCCCAAAGTGTATACGAATTTCATACCACTTAAAAAATACTGATTTCACTATTGTAACGTTCAAATTAACCCACAAAGTTAAAAAATAAGTTACGCCAACACTAAGAAAAAAAATTGTATCGATCTCTGTCAGAAAAAAAAACCCTCCGAATGACTTTTATTGACGTCATTTAAAAACTAAAGACAATAACAACCGAGAAAGCAAACAAACAAAATTAATCCCCATGAAATAAAAGGCAAGGAGTTTCGGCAATTAATCTAAGAGATTGTTTATTACAGCAAAAACACTTTTTTCTATCTTCGCTTTCAATTTTTTTTAATGGCGTCCACAATACTTGAGGAACTACACTAATTTAATTACATTGTATTTTTAAATTAAAATTCTCGCTTCTAAAATTGAATAACGAAAATTTGCGTTGGAAAATTTAAAACTTTGTCTTAATCAATAAAGTTGCCGAAAATTATATTAGTGGAGGCAATTTAAATCTATCTGATCGCAAGTTCACAAATTAGTTACAACATTGCAATTATTGTGTTCGGTAATTAAAGGCATTGCTATTACATTAATTGACAGACGCATTAAGCGAAATATCTTTAATGGCGTCGCAAATGCATTCGCTTTTGGCGTAACGCAGCAGCAACATCGCCTAGACAATTTCTTGCAATCCTGTTTCGTTGTAAGACAAAAACTAAGATGTATGTGTCTCTTGAGGAACAACTTGCTGAAGGGTGATTACTTTTAAAAGCAGAGATATTTCAATATATAAACAAAGTGCTATGTCTATGGAATGAATATAATTTATGAAAAATTGATAACATCAAATTTCGTGTGAAAAATCCTCTTCCCCCTTTTAATTTTAAATGAAAAATAAAAAACTATTAAATAATTAAATTAAAAATTAAAAATAATAGATAACATTAAACAAGTAATTTGTCGTAAAGTAATAAGTGAGCTAGTCTACGTACCGACAAAGGAGAAAGAAAACTTCTAGCCAGAAAATAGAAAAATTTATGATGGTCGACTCGTCTACTCGTTATTTCATTAGATTAAACGTAATTGATTGGTAAGCTCTGCCGTAATTCAGTAAACTGCTCAATAGCTTTCAACGTACCCAAAGGAAAGTTAATGCAGTGCATTTTGATGTCCTTTTTTGCTACAATTTTAAAACCGATTAGTAAAACACGAACAGCTACATTTAGAGGTAATCAAAAACTAGCGACTTTCGTAATGAGAAAAATTAGCAGAACTCTTTAATTAAATATGAAAAATTATTTTTAAGTGAAACATTTATTGCGAAACTAACTAATGTTATGCTTCACAAAATCTATAATGCTTTAAGACAAAAGTGGTCAACATTTTATATTCCATTCGCCCAGTTTGATGAAAATGGCATAACAATTTATGCCAATGCCCAATGGTACTCCTGGTTAAAATATTTTATAGGTATTTTTAAGCCCCAAAGTGTAGTATGCTGTGCAGGTGTTACTTCAAAGCCGCTCCGCATTTCAGTACCCGCGAAAAATGAATCATATATGGCCTTGTATGAAGCAGATATGGCCATATATGGAGCATATATGGCATATATACTTTTTGAATGATTCAATATGGCTATTTATAACTATATATGGTAATATAGTCATATACGAAAGTTCACCACTTATTTTTATATTACCTTACATATTATATATGGCCATATATAGCTTGATCAGGTCATATATGAGAATATAATTGATCTTGAGTTTACTGAAACGTTCTCTTTTTTCATTGACAATTACTTTTCTCCTCGAAAACATAAATCAGTATTCATCAGTGGTGTTCTTCAAAAATATTCAATTTCTCAGATTTTTTTTCTGCACATTTTTTATAACAATATGACCATTATAATATTTTAGAATTTCATTCATTTTCTGTTTTCTATGTCTCTGAATCAAAGAATTACGCATTATTGCCAAAAAAAACATTTAAAAGTTAAAAAAGTGAATAAAATTGAAAAATTGCGCCTTATGGTGATTTTTCGGCGAAAACGATAAATTTAAACTTTCGGGGCATTAAGAAAAAAAAAATCGTAGCATTTTGAAACTCTGAGGGTTTCTTCAGGACACTGAGGTTGAAAAGTTACTAACGATATCCTTCGTTCATCCACTATATCCAAAGTTATACCAAAGTATCCAAATATCCTTTAATTTACAATTTTTTTACCTTTTTATCCGCTAACATTATCACATCAAATAAAATTGTTCCATCAAAAGCAATCACCAGCATCTTGTAGGGAATATTTTGCAGTTCACAAAACCCTACTTGCATTTTTTGTACGATCATTATTTCCCGACCAATCGTTGATCACAGTCAAAAATGACTTTTATGCTTTGATCAACGATAACTTCGCTGCAAATCATCGTACGGAGCTCAACAAAAAGTCAAATTAAAGAGAATTAAATTTCATAAAAGAGCTTTATAGTGGCATAATAATAAAAAAAATTTGAAGCCTGTAGACCATTTTTAAGAAGAGAAAAAATTCAGTTTTTTTTTCTCCGTTGGTTTTCTTACGATTACTAATGAACCGCTCCTGCTCAAAATTTTCCATGCTCGGATTCGAAAACTTAGGGCTACAATTTTAATTTTTTAAATTTTTTATACGACTATTATTCTCTGAGTTATCCTTTGTCGAAAATCACCCAAAAATTTGAAATTTTTTTAATATACCTTAATTTTTGTGACGAGTGTAGAATAATTGTAAATCCAGTAATTCCTCAACATTCGCGAGGGTAACGTTCCAGAAAAACCTCGCAAATATCGAATTCGCGAATGTTAAGTCTATCTTAATGTGGAAATACGGGGGTTACGTTCCACGACCCTAGATATACGTTGTATATACATACAAAACAAGATACATTTGTATATACAAGTTTTAATAATTTTTAATTAAACTACAATCAATTTACTGAACTGAAAGCGTTAGAGTGTTACCCAACTGAATCGAAAACTAAGGAAATCGTTTGGTGTTTGTTGTTCTAGAAATCCTTCGGCTCTCAGAACGAAACCAACACGAGATATGAAATTATTACTGCACAAAAAAAAAATATCTTGGCTCAAGTGAGAAAATTTCTTCGTGACTATTCTCTCATAAAAAATTGCATTTTAATGAAAAACAAAATTTCTTGAGACAAGAAATTATTGAATTAATAAATGAACATTCTCCTCATAAGAAATTTTACTGTTGAACCAAGTATGACAAAATTCTTATGAAGAAATTTTTTCTTAATTTAAAATTGTCGATTGAAGAAATTATTTTACTTCACTCAAGAATTTTTTAATGGTTCCGCGAATAAGGGAGTACACAGCTCGCGAATATCGAATTTTTCCGCATTTTAATAATCGCGATTAATCGAAATTCGCGAACATCGAAACCGCGAATGTTGAGGGATAACTGTATTAAACATTGAAGTAGCAATAATTACCACTCTGATTGAATCTATTTTATAAATCTTCAACAATTTCAAAAAGCTTTTCTCCTCAACAAGATATGTAATCTGTCGTCGGTGGAACAGCAAGCCCAAAATTTAATGCAGCTCAATTTTATAATAAAATGCTTTTTCTCGAGTCGAAATAGAGTCTTATAATCCGTTGAATACTTCTTACACGCTTCTTCGTACAACGCTAGTCCGATTTGAAGGTTTTCTTTAGAATAGGATAAGTTGCTAAGGCAACCGACATATAATTTCTGCAACGTAATAAGGGACAAGATTGTTAATTTTAGGGACAGTTTCTACGTTCATAATAGTCGTTATTATGAATAGAAATCAAGCGAAGTTGATTAATTATGGAAATTCTGCACACAGCATGTCAGTATGCACAACGTAGTTAATGTAATCGGGAGAAAAGTAATACTGCTTCGTTATTTACGAAGTCTAATTTATTATTCAAAAGAACCAATTTGTTTTTAAGTTAACTTTAATTCCACAATTTAAAGCACGCACAAGAATATGAAAACGTGCCATCGAAAAAACGCGTTCGCATTAAAAATATAAGAATTATTTAAAATTCTTTTGGAAAAATGATTTAATCGAAATAGCGAAACGACTCGTTTTCGGGGCTTTGTTAAATATTCAAACGCCATTTCTTGTGCTATTTTATGCAGAACAAGGCGAGATTGTAATTAACGACTTTTAATTTCAATTTTCATGTGCTGTATAATTACAAGTTTGTTTGGAAATAACACCATTTTGATTAAATTTAATTAATTATCAAAAAAATACAAAGTGCTGCAAAAGCGTCTAATAAATTTTAATTGATAATAATTTATGATGACATTTAATATAAAATTATTTTTTATTAATCTGTTAGACGAGTTAATTTGAAAAATATTAAGTTAAGAAATTATAAAAATTAACCAGTAAAAGAGTGGAACATAACTTATATGAAACTAAAAATACATATTCCTTAAAAACACTATTTATACACGGTGATTTTAAATTTGATGCCATACTAATTGATTTTTATGTTGGTTGTACTGGATGACATCTATTGGGTAGAAGATGCCAGTGGCGTCTCATATAGAAATATTCAATATCATATTATTGATTTAAAAAAAACCTGTTTTAGATCACTACAAGCAAAATGTAAGAAGTAATAAAATTAAAAACAAAAATATATGTAAAAAACAAGTGCAACGACAGAAATCAAAACAACAAAACACTAAACTCTTTAGATATTTATGAGTTGACAGCGAAGATTACCAGATATTTTCAAATTAAGCACATTCAAACTATGAAATATATAGGGTGAGTTGGGGTACAGTGTAACAAAACATACATTTTATTTTTAGAAAAAAAACCGTTTATTGTATCTTCTTCTTGTTATTGTTTAAAGAATCGCCAGTGTTTTTGACAGTTTTCTGAAACCACAATTTATTATAATGTGCCGCTGGGGTGGGGTACAGTTTAACAGTGAACTAAATATAACGCCAGTTCTATCAATTATCTAAAAAAAAATACCTTTTTACTTAAAATAAGTTGACACAATTTTCGGTTAAATCGGAAGTACTACAAAAGTTGTATACATGCCAGTGCATAAATCAAATTGTACTTTTTTTAAACTATTTCTTCTTTTAGAAATTTTAAGCTCGTGGCACTTTAATAGAAACACCCGGTATAACACTTTTATGTACCCGTGTCGGAGTATAGATGATTTCCCGCTTATCGTAAATGGAGCACATCGTTATAGGAATCATAAACAAATAAAAAAATATGAATAACATTTTTTTTGTACAAAGTTTTATAGGTTAGAAATATAGATATCATTTTTGGACTATTAAAACGGCAACTAATAAAAAGTTGAATGAAAAATATATTTACTCAACAGAAACTATTTGTTTTCCAACAAAAACAAAAATTCACTATCCAAAATTTTGACGATTTTTTGACATAACACATAACTTTAAACATAATTCCGTTTACCCAACAATATGACGTTCGATTACCGATGTTTAAGAGGGCGGGGCATAAGATTGTCATAACGCGTTAAAAAAAGCCATAGAAAAGATAAAAAGAAACAGAGATATTTCTAATGTTATAATGTGCCCCCCTTGACCCTACACTAAAAACTGGAGCACCAAATTTAAAACATTCTCAATGTTAAAAAATCACCCTGTACAGAACCAAATGATGAATATTTTTACAACAAAGATATAAAAAATATGTACACTCAGTCATAAAACCGATCACAAAATGAAAGAATTTCTTTAACATTGTGACAATTTCAAATCAATCTTTATATTTCCTCTCAGCGTGTAGTGCATTATTCAAACTTAAATGTTAGTTATAGAGCTGTTGGAAAGCAAGTTGTGGACGCCGGACTTTTCCCAAGACGACCAAGAGACAAACAATTGATAGAAAACAGAAAAACAACACCAACATTTATTGTGCAATATACTACAGTTTGCAGCGAATCAATCGAAGCCAGTCTTACGATTTAACAAAAATAAGTAAATACAGTAGCCGCTCTTTTTATGCGCTAGGTATATTCCACAGAAAATCACATAAAATGACTTAGGTTACATTGCAAAAAAGGACACTATAAATACACATTTCGTATTTTTCTGCAATCACCTAAAAACAAAGCAATGAGTTATAATTATCATAGTCGTATAATTTTTTTTACAATAACAAGAAAAAATGAATTAGAAAATCGAAAAAAAAATTGATTTTGATTGAAACTTAAAATTTTGTTTTCAAACCAAAATAATTCTATAAAACTAGAGCCGATTCTAAACGAAGTAGACAAATTCTTAACACCTCTGAATGAGCAATAGCTACTCATTTTCTGCAAAAGAGAATAGACAACCATAAAATAAGGCAAAAAATAGCAAAAGTTGTTTAAAAAAAAGAAGAAAAGAATAGAACTCCCATGTAAAAATGAATGCAATCTGAACGTCTACCTAACTGCAAAAACGCAAATTTCTCATGAAGAAGACAACCAGAAGATCGCCAAAGAGATGGGCACACCATTGGATATCGTCCTCGTTGGAAACACTACAGAGAAGAAGAAACGACTAGCGAAAATGATAAACAAGCGAAGCTTACATAAAGAAGAGGTTGTGTATCCATGAAAACAAATGAAATTCCTTACGTTCGTCCTGCCTCTATCATTTATTAAAACAACATTTTGGTTAGATTTTTCTTGTATTCTATAAACTATATATAATTAAATTAAGTCTATTTTTTCCAAACAAAAGTATAATAACAAATGTTGAAAAGGTTAAATAACGTAATTAAATAAAAAATGGAAATGCACATAAATTAAATCATGGAAGAGAGATTTAGAGATCGGAGACTGAAAAAATAAAGAATTATGGAAACTGAAAACGACAAACCCATAGAGGAAAAAGTTGAGGAAGAAGAAGAAGAAAAGAAGAAATAAAAAATTATTTATGTTCATTTTGAAAGGGCATTTAGAGCAAATATTCCTGCTATTATTTCTGTCAGTATATTAGCCATTTGATAACCGTAAAAAACAACATGAAGTATGTAATATAACAGAGGTGGCCAACCTGCGGCTCTTTGATGGATTATTTGTGGCTCTCGAAATTTTAAAGAATTATCAAGAGAAGTAAAATAAATGTGTTTATTTTTTAATATTTAAATTCAATACAGATATTTTGTACTTTTATTTATGTTTTCAATAAATATAATTTCTGTAAAAAAATTTTTAATATCTTTTTTGCATACTTTTTAAATACGTATTTAATTGCGGCTCGCAAGAAATTTCCAATTTTGAAAAATGGCACGGACTATCAAGGGCTTGGCCACCACTGTAATATAAGCTACAATATCAAATGAAAATTCAAGCAATATCACTTGAATCTGGAGAAAAACGCCTTTTCTTCTCCTGTAAAAAATCAATTTTCCTATAATTGCCCTTTTCATTTAATAAAAGCGTGAAATTTAAACTGTATTAAAATAGATACATACTTAAACAGATAGAAAAAATCGGACGATTCTTTCGGACGTTAAAATTTTCAATTAGATTTTAAAAATGTCAATTAAAATATAAAGTACAATACCACTGCCCGTTAAGTTGTCTTTCTGTCTACTGCAATATCAAGTAATCAATTAGCATCAATCAACTCTGTTCTATTTCCTCTATTTAAAAATGTATTTACGTAGAGATTTTCCTCTCAAATCAAATCCTAATGTTGGAAAAATCGGATTAAATTAGGTTTAAAATATTTGGGTAATATAAATTTAAAAAAATTGTGCTTCGACGAAAGATAATTGGTATTTAAAGTAATTTAACTGTTGTAGAAATACGCGTTCATGTTGAAACAACTCAAATTGTGGTAAACCGCAAAGGTTAACCATTTAACATTAGGATTGTCGGATATGGAAGTGGTAATATATCGTTTTAACCGTATTTCAAATTACTCAAACGAAATACTGGTTGCATTTAAAAAAAATTTACATATATTTGCATTACTACTGGTAGCACGAATACGTACATATACTGCGTCAAATTCAAATATCATCTCAACATGAACATATTTTTCTAAATTAAATATTAACATCACAAATAATTTTATGTACAATATTTTGTAAGCTACAGCAATTTTCACAAAAAAAATTAAGAATTTCTGTAAATACAACTCTGGAGACAACATTTAATTTTACACTTAATAATAATATTACATTAACCTTCTGTACGAGTTATAACTAACGAGACCAATTTTTTGTTAAAACAATATGGTAATCGTGCTTAAAACCGAGTGTCACATTCGAGCTCAAAGTGGCACATTCCGATCTCGGAAAATAAAGCGCGCGCTCCGCGTCGCGCTTCATTTGCCTCCCTCGCTCGGAAATGTGCCACTTTTCGCTCGAATATCGCGCATCCTTGTATTAATTGAATATGTTTTACATGCAAAAAATTAACTTTATTCAAGACAAATAATTACGAATTAAGATAGATTTTTTTGTTAAATTATGCGGTTTTATTATTTTGAACCAAGTATTTTAGAAAAGTCAATTAATTATTGTGAATTGTGCTTAAAACCGAGTGTGCACATTCGAGCTCAAAGTGGCACATTCCGATCTCGGGAAAATGGAACGCGCCGCTCCGCGTCGCGCTTCATTTGCCTCCCTCGCTCGGAAATGTGCCACTTTTCGCTCGAATGCGCACATCCTTGTATTAATTAAATATGTTTTTACATGGCAAAAAAATTTACTTTATTAAAGACAAATAATTATGAATTAAGATAGATTTTTTTGTTAAATTATGCGGTTTTATTATTTTGAACCAAGTATTTTAGAAAAGTCAATTAATTATTGTGAATTGTGCTTAAAACCAGTGTGCACATTCGAGCTCAAAGTGGCACATTCCGATCTCGGAAAATGAAGCGCGCCGCTCCGCGTCGCGCTTCATTTGCCTCCTCGCTCGGAAATGTGCCACTTTTCGCTCGAATGCGCACATCCTTGTATTAATTGAATATGTTTTACATGGCAAAAAATTAACTTTATTCAAGACAAATAATTATGAATTAAAACAGATTTTCTTTGTTAAATTATGCGGTTTTATTATTTTGAACCAAGTATTTTAGAAAAGTCAATTAATTATTGTGAATTGTGCTTAAAACCGAGTGTGCACATTCGAGCTCAAAGTGGCACATTCCGATCTCGGGAAAATGAAGCGCGCCGCTCCGCGTCGCGCTTCATTTGCCTCCCTCGCTCGGAAATGTGCCACTTTTCGCTCGAATGCGCGCATCCTTGTATTAATTGAATATGTTTTACATGACAAAAAACTAACTTTATTCAAGACAAATAATTATGAATTAGGATACATTTTTTGTTAAATTATGCGGTTTTATTATTTTGAACCAAGTATTTTAGAAAAGTCAATTAATTATTGTGAATTGTGCTTAAAACCGAGTGTGCACATCGAGCTCAAAGTGGCACATTCCGATCTCGGAAAATAAGCGCGCCGCTCCGCGTCGCGCTTCATTTGCCTCCCTCGCTCGGAAATGTGCCACTTTTCGCTCGAATGCGCACATCCTTGTATTAATTGAATATGTTTTTATATGGCAAAAAAATTAACTTTGTTCAAGACAAATAATTATGAATTAAGACAGATTTTTTTGTTAAATTATGCGGTTTTATTATTTTGAACCAAGTATTTTAGAAAAGTCAATTAATTATTGTGAATTGTGCTTAAAACCGAGTGTGCACATTCGAGCTCAAAGTGGCACATTCCGATCTCGGGAAAATAAAGCGCGCCGCTCCGCGTCGCGCTTCATTTGCCTCCCTCGCTCGGAAATGTGCCACTTTTCGCTCGAATGCGCACATCCTAGTATTAATTGAATATGTTTTTACATGGCAAAAAAATTAACTTTATTCAAGACAAATAATTATGAATTAAAACAGATTTTCTTTGTTAAATTATGCGGTTTTATTATTTTGAACCAAGTATTTTAGAAAAGTCAATTAATTATTGTGAATTGTGCTTAAAACCGAGTGTGCACATTCGAGCTCAAAGTGGCACATTCCGATCTCGGGAAAATGAAGCGCGCCGCTCCGCGTCGCGCTTCATTTGCCTCCCTCGCTCGGAAATGTGCCACTTTTCGCTCGAATGCGCGCATCCTTGTATTAATTGAATATGTTTTATATGGCAAAAATTAACTTTGTTCAAGACAAATAATTATGAATTAAGACAGATTTTTTTGTTAAATTATGCGGTTTTATTATTTTGAACCAAGTATTTTAGAAAAGTCAATTAATTATTGTGAATTGTGCTTAAAACCGAGTGTGCACATTCGAGCTCAAAGTGGCACATTCCGATCTCGGGAAAATAAAGCGCGCCGCTCCGCGTCGCGCTTCATTTGCCTCCCTCGCTCGGAAATGTGCCACTTTTCGCTCGAATGCGCGCATCCTTGTATTAATTGAATATGTTTTTATATGGCAAAAAAATTAACTTTGTTCAAGACAAATAATTATGAATTAAGACAGATTTTTTTGTTAAATTATGCGGTTTTATTATTTTGAACCAAGTATTTTAGAAAAGTCAATTAATTATTGTGAATTGTGCTTAAAACCGAGTGTGCACAATCGAGCTCAAAGTGGCACATTCCGATCTCGGGAAAATAAAGCGCGCCGCTCCGCGTCGCGCTTCATTTGCCTCCCTCGCTCGGAAATGTGCCACTTTTCGCTCGAATGCGCGCATCCTTGTATTAATTGAATATGTTTTTACATGACAAAAAAACTAACTTTATTCAAGACAAATAATTATGAATTAGGATACATTTTTTTGTTAAATTATGCGGTTTTATTATTTTGAACCAAGTATTTTAGAAAAGTCAATTAATTATTGTGAATTGTGCTTAAAACCGAGTGTGCACAATCGAGCTCAAAGTGGCACATTCCGATCTCGGGAAAATAAAGCGCGCCGCTCCGCGTCGCGCTTCATTTGCCTCCCTCGCTCGGAAATGTGCCACTTTTCGCTCAAATGCGCACATCCTTGTATTAATTAAATATGTTTTTATATGGCAAAAAAATTAACTTTGTTCAAGACAAATAATTATGAATTAAGACAGATTTTTTTGTTAAATTATGCGGTTTTATTATTTTGAACCAAGTATTTTAGAAAAGTCAATTAATTATTGTGAATTGTGCTTAAAACCGAGTGTGCACATTCGAGCTCAAAGTGGCACATTCCGATCTCGGGAAAATAAAGCGCGCCGCTCCGCGTCGCGCTTCATTTGCCTCCCTCGCTCGGAAATGTGCCACTTTTCGCTCGAATGCGCGCATCCTTGTATTAATTGAATATGTTTTTATATGGCAAAAAAATTAACTTTATTCAAGACAAATAATTATGAATTAAGACAGATTTTTTTGTTAAATTATGCGGTTTTATTATTTTGAACCAAGTATTTTAGAAAAGTCAATTAATTATTGTGAATTGTGCTTAAAACCGAGTGTGCACATTCGAGCTCAAAGTGGCACATTCCGATCTCGGGAAAATGAAGCGCGCCGCTCCGCGTCGCGCTTCATTTGCCTCCCTCGCTCGGAAATGTGCCACTTTTCGCTCGAATGCGCGCATCCTTGTATTAATTGAATATGTTTTTATATGGCAAAAAAATTAACTTTGTTCAAGACAAATAATTATGAATTAAGACAGATTTTTTTGTTAAATTATGCGGTTTTATTATTTTGAACCAAGTATTTTAGAAAAGTCAATTAATTATTGTGAATTGTGCTTAAAACCGAGTGTGCACATTCGAGCTCAAAGTGGCACATTCCGATCTCGGAAAATAAAGCGCGCCGCTCCGCGTCGCGCTTCATTTGCCTCCCTCGCTCGGAAATGTGCCACTTTTCGCTCGAATGCGCGCATCCTTGTATTAATTGAATATGTTTTATATGGCAAAAATTAACTTTGTTCAAGACAAATAATTATGAATTAAGACAGATTTTTTGTTAAATTATGCGGTTTTATTATTTTGAACCAAGTATTTTAGAAAAGTCAATTAATTATTGTGAATTGTGCTTAAAACCGAGTGTGCACATTCGAGCTCAAAGTGGCACATTCCGATCTCGGAAAATAAGCGCGCCGCTCCGCGTCGCGCTTCATTTGCCTCCCTCGCTCGGAAATGTGCCACTTTTCGCTCGAATGCGCGCATCCTTGTATTAATTGAATATGTTTTATATGGCAAAAAATTAACTTTGTTCAAGACAAATAATTATGAATTAAGACAGATTTTTTGTTAAATTATGCGGTTTTATTATTTTGAACCAAGTATTTTAGAAAAGTCAATTAATTATTGTGAATTGTGCTTAAAACCGAGTGTGCACATTCGAGCTCAAAGTGGCACATTCCGATCTCGGGAAAATAAAGCGCGCCGCTCCGCGTCGCGCTTCATTTGCCTCCCTCGCTCGGAAATGTGCCACTTTTCGCTCGAATGCGCGCATCCTTGTATTAATTGAATATGTTTTTATATGGCAAAAAAATTAACTTTGTTCAAGACAAATAATTATGAATTAAGACAGATTTTTTTGTTAAATTATGCGGTTTTATTATTTTGAACCAAGTATTTTAGAAAAGTCAATTAATTATTGTGAATTGTGCTTAAAACCGAGTGTGCACATTCGAGCTCAAAGTGGCACATTCCGATCTCGGGAAAATGAAGCGCGCCGCTCCGCGTCGCGCTTCATTTGCCTCCCGCTCGGAAATGTGCCACTTTTCGCTCGAATGCGCGCATCCTTGTATTAATTGAATATGTTTTATATGGCAAAAAATTAACTTTGTTCAAGACAAATAATTATGAATTAAGACAGATTTTTTGTTAAATTATGCGGTTTTATTATTTTGAACCAAGTATTTTAGAAAAGTCAATTAATTATTGTGAATTGTGCTTAAAACCGAGTGTGCACATTCGAGCTCAAAGTGGCACATTCCGATCTCGGGAAAATAAAGCGCGCCGCTCCGCGTCGCGCTTCATTTGCCTCCCTCGCTCGGAAATGTGCCACTTTTCGCTCGAATGCGCACATCCTAGTATTAATTGAATATGTTTTTAAAGGCAAAAAATTAACTTTATTCAAGACAAATAATTATGAATTAAGACAGATTTTTTGTTAAATTATGCGGTTTTATTATTTTGAACCAAGTATTTTAGAAAAGTCAATTAATTATTGTGAATTGTGCTTAAAACCGAGTGTGCACATTCGAGCTCAAAGTGGCACATTCCGATCTCGGAAAATAAAGCGCGCCGCTCCGCGTCGCGCTTCATTTGCCTCCCTCGCTCGGAAATGTGCCACTTTTCGCTCGAATGCGCCATCCTTGTATTAATTGAATATGTTTTTTCATGGCAAAAAATTAACTTTATTCAAGACAAATAATTATGAATTAAGACAGATTTTTTGTTAAATTATGCGGTTTTATTATTTTGAACCAAGTATTTTAGAAAAGTCAATTAATTATTGTGAATTGTGCTTAAAACCGAGTGTGCACATTCGAGCTCAAAGTGGCACATTCCGATCTCGGGAAAATGAAGCGCGCCGCTCCGCGTCGCGCTTCATTTGCCTCCCTCGCTCGGAAATGTGCCACTTTTCGCTCGAATGCGCGCATCCTTGTATTAATTGAATATGTTTTACATGACAAAAAACTAACTTTATTCAAGACAAATAATTATGAATTAGGATACATTTTTTTGTTAAATTATGCGGTTTTATTATTTTGAACCAAGTATTTTAGAAAAGTCAATTAATTATTGTGAATTGTGCTTAAAACCGAGTGTGCACATCGAGCTCAAAGTGGCACATTCCGATCTCGGAAAATAAAGCGCGCCGCTCCGCGTCGCGCTTCATTTGCCTCCCTCGCTCGGAAATGTGCCACTTTTCGCTCGAATGCGCACATCCTAGTATTAATTGAATATGTTTTTACATGGCAAAAAAATTAACTTTATTCAAGACAAATAATTATGAATTAAAACAGATTTTCTTTGTTAAATTATGCGGTTTTATTATTTTGAACCAAGTATTTTAGAAAAGTCAATTAATTATTGTGAATTGTGTTTAAAACCGAGTGTGCACATTCGAGCTCAAAGTGGCACATTCCGATCTCGGGAAAATGAAGCGCGCCGCTCCGCGTCGCGCTTCATTTGCCTCCCTCGCTCGGAAATGTGCCACTTTTCGCTCGAATGCGCGCATCCTTGTATTAATTGAATACGTTTTTATATGGCAAAAAAATTAACTTTGTTCAAGACAAATAATTATGAATTAAGACAGATTTTTTTGTTAAATTATGCGGTTTTATTATTTTGAACCAAGTATTTTAGAAAAGTCAATTAATTATTGTGAATTGTGCTTAAAACCGAGTGTGCACATTCGAGCTCAAAGTGGCACATTCCGATCTCGGGAAAATGAAGCGCGCCGCTCCGCGTCGCGCTTCATTTGCCTCCCTCGCTCGGAAATGTGCCACTTTTCGCTCGAATGCGCCATCCTTGTATTAATTGAATATGTTTTATATGGCAAAAATTAACTTTGTTCAAGACAAATAATTATGAATTAAGACAGATTTTTGTTAAATTATGCGGTTTTATTATTTTGAACCAAGTATTTTAGAAAAGTCAATTAATTATTGTGAATTGTGCTTAAAACCGAGTGTGCACATTCGAGCTCAAAGTGGCACATTCCGATCTCGGAAAATAAAGCGCGCCGCTCCGCGTCGCGCTTCATTTGCCTCCTCGCTCGGAAATGTGCCACTTTTCGCTCGAATGCGCACATCCTAGTATTAATTGAATATGTTTTTACATGGCAAAAAAATTAACTTTATTCAAGACAAATAATTATGAATTAAGATACATTTTTTTGTTAAATTATGCGGTTTTATTATTTTGAACCAAGTATTTTAGAAAAGTCAATTAATTATTGTGAATTGTGCTTAAAACCGAGTGTGCACAATCGAGCTCAAAGTGGCACATTCCGATCTCGGGAAAATAAAGCGCGCCGCTCCGCGTCGCGCTTCATTTGCCTCCCTCGCTCGGAAATGTGCCACTTTTCGCTCGAATGCGCGCATCCTTGTATTAATTGAATATGTTTTTACATGACAAAAAAACTAACTTTATTCAAGACAAATAATTATGAATTAAGATACATTTTTTTGTTAAATTATGCGGTTTTATTATTTTGAACCAAGTATTTTAGAAAAGTCAATTAATTATTGTGAATTGTGCTTAAAACCGAGTGTGCACATTCGAGCTCAAAGTGGCACATTCCGATCTCGGGAAAATAAAGCGCGCCGCTCCGCGTCGCGCTTCATTTGCCTCCCTCGCTCGGAAATGTGCCACTTTTCGCTCGAATGCGCACATCCTAGTATTAATTGAATATGTTTTTACATGGCAAAAAAATTAACTTTATTCAAGACAAATAATTATGAATTAAGATACATTTTTTTGTTAAATTATGCGGTTTTATTATTTTGAACCAAGTATTTTAGAAAAGTCAATTAATTATTGTGAATTGTGCTTAAAACCGAGTGTGCACATTCGAGCTCAAAGTGGCACATTCCGATCTCGGGAAAATAAAGCGCGCCGCTCCGCGTCGCGCTTCATTTGCCTCCCTCGCTCGGAAATGTGCCACTTTTCGCTCGAATGCGCACATCCTTGTATTAATTGAATATGTTTTACATGGCAAAAAATTAACTTTATTCAAGACAAATAATTATGAATTAAGAACAGATTTTTTGTTAAATTATGCGGTTTTATTATTTTGAACCAAGTATTTTAGAAAAGTCAATTAATTATTGTGAATTGTGCTTAAAACCGAGTGTGCACATTCGAGCTCAAAGTGGCACATTCCGATCTCGGGAAAATGAAGCGCGCCGCTCCGCGTCGCGCTTCATTTGCCTCCTCGCTCGGAAATGTGCCACTTTTCGCTCGAATGCGCGCATCCTTGTATTAATTGAATATGTTTTACATGACAAAAAACTAACTTTATTCAAGACAAATAATTATGAATTAAGATACATTTTTTTGTTAAATTATGCGGTTTTATTATTTTGAACCAAGTATTTTAGAAAAGTCAATTAATTATTGTGAATTGTGCTTAAAACCGAGTGTGCACATTCGAGCTCAAAGTGGCACATTCCGATCTCGGGAAAATAAAGCGCGCCGCTCCGCGTCGCGCTTCATTTGCCTCCCTCGCTCGGAAATGTGCCACTTTTCGCTCGAATGCGCCATCCTTGTATTAATTGAATATGTTTTACATGGCAAAAAATAACTTTATTCAAGACAAATAATTATGAATTAAGATAGATTTTTTGTTAAATTATGCGGTTTTATTATTTTGAACCAAGTATTTTAGAAAAGTCAATTAATTATTGTGAATTGTGCTTAAAACCGAGTGTGCACATTCGAGCTCAAAGTGGCACATTCCGATCTCGGGAAAATAAAGCGCGCCGCTCCGCGTCGCGCTTCATTTGCCTCCCTCGCTCGGAAATGTGCCACTTTTCGCTCGAATGCGCACATCCTAGTATTAATTGAATATGTTTTACATGGCAAAAAATTAACTTTATTCAAGACAAATAATTATGAATTAAGATACATTTTTTGTTAAATTATGCGGTTTTATTATTTTGAACCAAGTATTTTAGAAAAGTCAATTAATTATTGTGAATTGTGCTTAAAACCGAGTGTGACATTCGAGCTCAAAGTGGCACATTCCGATCTCGGAAAATAAGCGCGCCGCTCCGCGTCGCGCTTCATTTGCCTCCCTCGCTCGGAAATGTGCCACTTTTCGCTCGAATGCGCACATCCTTGTATTAATTAAATATGTTTTACATGGCAAAAAATTAACTTTATTCAAGACAAATAATTATGAATTAAAAGATTTTTTTGTTAAATTATGCGGTTTTATTATTTTGAACCAAGTATTTTAGAAAAGTCAATTAATTATTGTGAATTGTGCTTAAAGAGTGTACATTCGAGCTCAAAGTGGCACATTCCGATCTCGGAATGAAGCGCCGCCCGCGTCGCGCTTCATTTGCCTCCCTCGCTCGGAAATGTGCCACTTTTCGCTCGAATACGCACATCTTCGTATTTATTACATTAATATAATTTACCATAAGCTCCTTCAAATCAAAAATTGTAATTTAATTTACTAAATATCGATTTTATATTCGAAAAACGTATTTACCATAAGCAATGAGTGGAAGGGAGCGAGAAGATACAATGTCTTTTACTTAAACCTATTCATTATTTATTATTAAATGTATTTCTTATCATTGAACTGTCATAAAGTACAATTTTGTGGATTTTATTTCATTTTATTTTCGGGGTATGGCAAATCCCACCTAGTATGGCATGTAACATTTAGTCACCTAGTATGCGGAGGGTTAAACACAATTTACTGTTAATCATAATGTTCACGTCCAATATCTTTTAATATTGCTTAAAGTTTAGTGGAATTGGACACTTTCAATAAAACAACTATTGTTAAGGACGTGATTAATTTTATCAGAAAATGAGGACATTATAGTACATAAGCATGTCATACCTTTACTTAATCCCTATTGTATGCTGATTATTTTTATACCCATCTAAGGTTGGGGAAATGTCGGGTAAGAAAGAAATTCGCAAAAATCGGGATTTTTGGAATTATTCTATTTTAGGTTTATGAAAGACGCACAAGCTAAGAAAAAAGGCTTTTGCACCTTTTGTAGTTTATTTCTCGTTCTATCTAGTACATTTTTAAGTATATGTGTGTATTTAGTGTTACTATATATTATTATTATATGATTTGTTATCATCATTTTGACATATCATTTTCAAATTAATTACTGTTGACCCTCTTCTGTCCTTTTTGTTTTTTCTGCAAATTAATACAATATTGTTAAAAATATATGTAATATGACTTAAATATATCATAATAATCGATAACTAGCACCAAATAAGGAAAATCAAGGTTAGGTTAGGTTTTCTAAAAACCCTGATAACTCGAAAACTATACATTTCCCCACAAAATCATTTTCATACTCATAATTTCCTCGTTAAGATCTTTCTATTGATACCAAACTCAATCCAGTAGAACAATGTCCTCAAAATCCTATCTTCCTTAATCACGTCCTTTGCAACGTTTCGTTTCTTTATTGAAACTTTTCAAGCAACTGAAAATTAACAAATTTATATAACAACAATAACTACAAGTATTTTATAAATTAATATAAAAAAATATAAAATATCTTAAAGGCACAAAAAATAATTTAAAAATATTTTAACCATCAAAACTCAAAAATTGTACATGTGTCAAACATGAAAGATTGTAACTATGATTTTAGATAAAAGATTATTTGCAGTTTTATAATTTTAATTTTTTGATTTTATTTTATTGAATATGTCATTATATATTGAACTAAGGCCTTGAGTATCTGTACATAAATTTACAGTTTTATTAATTTTGATAAAAACCATTTCACTTAAAATTCTTTTATTTTTATTCTGTTCACAATGTAAAATAGAAACTTGTTCAAATTGAAAATGATGTCCAACATCAAAATGGTGAATACCTAATGCTTTTTTGTTTATATTTTTACAATCATTTTTATGTTGTTTTAATCTTTCTTCAAGTTTTTGATTCGTTTGACCAATGTAACTACTTCCACAACTACATGGGATTTTATAAATCAAACCAGATTGTTGAAGAAGAAGAATTGGATCTTTTAATTTACTATAAACTGCATTAATTTTTTTTAGATTGTAAAATGCTAATTTTCCGCTTCTTGGTCTAATAAAACGATCAATACTACTGGACAATTCTTTGCTGTAAGATAAGGGTTTTTCGGTGGGCACACTTGACACGTTTCGCCTCAAATACTAACAATAAACACCCTAATCCGAACTTACGATAAAGAAAAAAAAATGAGAAATGCGTTTTTTCGTATATTTTACATGAAATTTTCGCACATAAGTAATATATCTTCACTTTAAAATTAATATAATCTTTTTTCAATTTCTGAGGATAAAAACTCCATCAATCGTGTTTTTCCCATCTCGAGACGAACGCTTTCTCAATTATAAAGCGGCTTATGCCTACGTCAAATTTACTTCAACTTCTTATAAAAGTTAATGTACGCTTAAAAATTTCAACAATTTTCCATTACTGGACCGTTTCCATAAATTTATGCTAATCAGCGCTAAAAGATGCGCATAAATGCTGTCTAAGGGTCGACGAGAAATATTTCGAATTGCCAATGAACGGAGGCAAAAAGAGAAACATCTCATGTCACAAATTGCCGTTTCTTTAACATGTCAACGGAAACATAAATTTGAATTTCAGTATCTGACTATAAGTGAGGGTAGAAGAAGAAATATGAAACGGACCGCGTCGAAATAAATGACCTTATGATAGAAACTGAAATGTGCACGGCGGTAAATTACATTTGGAAGTACAAGAAAATGAAATATGAAAAAATTACCGAAAATAAAATCAAGGATCAAGCAACATGAATAATACGCTTTCCTTTATTTGACGTTCGATTGTAATCGGTTGTGATAAAATAATTAATTTTTGAACGCCTTTGGATAATTGCTTAAAATCTGTTCAAAGAACAGTAATTTTATGTTAAAATTCAATACTTCAAAAATTGCTTTAATAAAAGCCGTAAGATCTAACTAAGAACCTTCTGTTATTGACTTTAATTATTATTAGTATTAAGATCAAAGATTTCTCAATCTTTGTCTGAGCATAAATTTCATTATGGCCGTGATCCAAAAAAGTGCTGCTTTTTTTCTGAAACGGCGAATATTTAAGTAATACTAGTTTACGCTCGGAATCAACGTATTTTTTTTTAATATCTAATTAAGTATTAGTTTTAATTAAAAACTGAAAATCGAAAAAGCATTTCACAATATTCGGAAATGTGGTAACAATTCTACACAATATTCATAACGCAATTTTCCATATTTAGATTTTTGCGTATGCGCCCTCT
This sequence comes from Sinopyrophorus schimmeli, assembly GCA_036325965.1. Taxonomy (NCBI): domain Eukaryota; kingdom Metazoa; phylum Arthropoda; class Insecta; order Coleoptera; family Elateridae; genus Sinopyrophorus; species Sinopyrophorus schimmeli. The sequence continues at coordinate 1,603,122 of JARFIZ010000035.1, forward strand.
ATTAGAATATAGTTCAAGTTAATGTTGGCAGAATATAAACTCAACAACTAATATTTATAGTGGCCGATAAGAACAATCTCCATTTTTCCAGAAGCTCTAATAATTGATACCGAGACACACATATAAGTGTAACCGACTCCCGTACTAGACAGTCTAAGACTAAGTTTAGTTTCGTTAGTGCTCTCTTAACTCGGCTGGCCCGGTGAAACTCAAGGTAATCTCTAACCCGCCGTTAAGATAAATTTGTAAATAAATACGAGTGTAAATCAATTAGTTCAGTGCATTAAAATTATAAGTAAATTAGACCATAAATTAAATAATTATTAAGAAAATGTACTAGTATTTAGGTTATTGGTCTATTCCTATTTTTTTTATAATACAATTAGTTGTTGGAAAAAAATGTGAATGGGACTACGAAAGGTCTAAATTCTCATCGATATTAGACAACCCGCTTCTCTCGAACCGCGGTCCCAACAAATTAAGTTCCGCGTAATTTCGATCTAAAATTGCTTTTAATTTAATATTCTAATTCAAAATTTGAATTTCATAAAAAAAACATGTAAGAATTTAATTCAAAAGTTTGGACGAGTTTAAAACTTTTACCAAGAAATTTTAAAAATAAACCTTAATAGAGAATTGTGAATATTATATTTTATTCCCCATTTATTCGGATTATGAATTAATTTTTTATGCATTAGAAAAAGTTAAATATTTGGTTTCGGGTAAAAAATAATCGAGTTAGAACAAAATTGGCGAAAAATTTATTTGAATAAATATAATTACGAAAAAGAAAAAACTTTAACGTTTCTGTCCCGATACAAAATTAAAGCACACGCAGGAAAAGCTTGATAAACCGAAGTGCACGTAGGTATTTTAATGGAAACAAAATGTCAGTATAAACTTTCGCTCGATGAACAATTTCAGTAATGTGTATCAGTGAAAAATACATAAATAAAGCTCAGCAGGCTTTTCCAATATCCGTCAACTTGATGAATCAGGATACAGAATAAACTAACGCACAAAATATGAATTTACGCACAGTTCAAAAACATGAAAGCAAATTTCCTTCGGAATCACTTAAATTTACTATAACCCAGGAACGTCTATTTTCGAGTCTTTGCCCATTTAATACTGATCCCAACGTAAAACATACATCTACACGAAAGCGATAACCAAAAAGGTTTTTTGGTCTTTATTTTATAATTTAGCAACTTTAGACAATAGGATAAAGCAAACATTTTGACCGAAGTAACCTAATTTGTTAATATTTCAGTTGCGTTAGTGTTTTTTCGCTTCTAAGTTGCTTCCAGAAATAAAATATTCACTGAAACCATAAAAACCATGCAGTTACTATCACAATCGAGCAGGGGAGGGCAACTAACATTCAGAACTGAGCAACAAACAAATTGTTTTCCATTTTTAAAGCCAGGACCGAGGGGTAAGGGGAAATTCGCATCTTACAATGCTCCGAATATAGCATTTTGTTAACCTACAAATAAAATTCGTTAGCTTTGTTTTCTTTTGACATTGTGTGTAAGAACAGTGTTCTCTCTGAGTGTTTGTGTAATAGTGTTTAAACGAGGGATTTCTGAAAAAAACATCAGTTAATAAAACTATCTGTAAGAGGCCACAGGGTATTTATTATTGCACCATATGGTCGAAATGAAAATGCTACGTAATCATACAAGGATATATTCCATGATCAGTGAAATAAACTTAAGACACCATAGGTTCTTGAACTTGAGAATGTGCTATTTGATGTAATTTTTGTACCTATTATATGTAAACATATTTGTTGCCAATGTGAATGTTTGATTTGTTTTTATTGTAAAATATTTTGGATTTAATTTTTGTACTTGTTAGGTATATTTGTTCTACATTTGAATGTTTGATTATTTTTTATTGTAAAATATGATTTTTAGTTTAATTATTGTACTTGTTATATATTTATAGCGCAGTTCAATAGTATAACAACTTAAAAATCTTATTTTTCACATTATTTATGATTAAAAAAACTTATTAGTACATCATCGTGGAATTTTTGTGTTAAGGAATTGAAGGATTACATTCACACGATTATTTTCTAAATAAGAGTTGTATAATGGCAATTTTATGAATTCATTATTTTTCAGAACTTAAAAATTTGTAAAAATCGTAGAATACTTAAACTATTAAACTTAGTATTGTAGTAAAAAATTAAGCTTTTTTGCTACAATAATATGAATAGCAAGTCGAATTTATTAATTGTAATGTATTACAAATAGTAATGAGTCCTATTTGTAAATTCTTTGTATTGTGTGTACAATTTATTTTTTTATTAATTTAAAAATGTTAAATTTGCGTTATACTTCTGAATTGATATTTGTAATTGATTTTAAGGTTTTATAAGCTGTTTTCTATTTGTGCTTGATATAATATAGTAATAAATGAGAAAAAAAAACTAATTGCGTTTAATTTATTTAATATTCATGATTATTGAATAAAACTATCCGTGAAGCGGCAAAAGGAATGCCCATGCCTAACGATTTTTTTTTAAATTCGCCGATATTAATTTTAGTTCTTCCATTTGGCGGCCAGAGGGCCGTGTTTCCAACGATTTATATGGAGATTGCACTTCTCCATATATCTGTTCTGTGCAATCGAGTATACACCTAAATTGCAAACAACTACAGTAAAACCTCTCTAACACGACCAGCGTCATTTCTTGCTCAAATTGGTCGTTTATAGAGGCGGTCGTCTTAGAGCGAAAGGACAAAGATAGAAAATACAAATGTAATTACAAATACTATATTAGATTAAATGCAGTTATTATTTATTAGAATCATATTGTTACCAAATCAAAGTTATTATAAATAAAGTAGTATTATTTAGGAAGTAAGTTAATTATTGTGAATCGCGCTTAAAATCGTGTGTGCACATTCGAGCTCAAAGTGGCACATTCCGATCTCGGGAAAATGAAGCGCGCCGCTCCGCGTCGCGCTTCATTTGCCTCCCTCGCTCGGAAATGTGCCACTTTTCGCTCGAATGCGCACATCCTTGTATTAATTGAATATGTTTTTACATGGCAAAAAAATTAACTTTCTTCAAGACAAATAATTATGAATTAAGATAGATTTTTTTGTTAAATTATGCGGTTTTATTATTTTGAACCAAGTATTTTAGAAAAGTCAATTAATTATTGTGAATTGTGCTTAAAACCGAGTGTGCACATTCGAGCTCAAAGTGGCACATTCCGATCTCGGGAAAATGAAGCGCGCCGCTCCGCGTCGCGCTTCATTTGCCTCCCTCGCTCGGAAATGTGCCACTTTTCGCTCGAATGTGCACATCTTCGTATTTATCAGATTTTTTCACTTTATCTTACGCTCTTTGAAATCATAAATTTAAATTTAATTTAGTAAATATCAGTTTTATGTTCAAAAAAGGTATTTACCATAGCAATGAGTGGAAGGGAGCGAAACGATACGACGATCTCGTGAATGCGAGCGAGAAGAAACGACTAAAATTATTAAAGTGATTTTTTGTCTAATTTATTGGCATAAATTATTGTGAATCGTGCTTAAAACCGAGTGTGCACATTCGAGCTCAAAGTGGCACATTCCGATCTCGGGAAAATGAAGCGCGCCGCTCCGCGTCGCGCTTCATTTGCTTCCCTCGCTCGGTAATGTGCCACTTTTCGCTCGAATGCGCACATACCTCGCATTCACAGAATTTTTCCCCTTTATTTTTCGCTCTTTCAAATCGTAAATTTAAATTTAGTTTAGTAAATATCGATTTTATGTTCGAAAAACATATTTACCATATCAATGAGTGGAAGGGAGCGAAAAGATACGGAAATCATGTCAATGGGAGCGAGAGGGCACGATTAAAATTATTCAACTACTTTTTCGTCTAATTTATTGGTCTAAATCAGTGTTTCCCGACGTAGGGTCCACGCTCCACATGGGGGCAATTCGATTGCTCAAGGGGGCAATTAAAAAAAATCAACTTTTCTAGAATGTAAATTTAACCATATGGTGACTCTTAGCCTATTAGTTTTTTTAATAACTTCCTTGTGATTTCCTCTCAAACTCCATCATTTAAGCTACTTAGTGAAAAATTAAAAATTATGCATGTGTTACATGGGGGGGGGGGGGGAGACATAATAAATTTTTTAAAGTTTAGGTGGGGCATGGCACAGTAAAGGTTGGGAAACAGTGGTCTAAATTATTGTGGATCATGCTTAAAACCGAGTATGTTCTATTATTCTAGATCTTTCCTATAAGGAATCAATTTGCAAGGAACCTGACAGCATGTAAAATTATAAATGTTCCAAAAACGCCTGCAGATTTTTAGACTTTACAGACTATGAATGAATTAAAATGTTAATCAGGCTTAGAATCATAAATAACGCAGGTAAATGCTGACTTTTACAGCTAATTTCTTAATTAGCTGTAATTTCTTAGGGAATAGTAATAATTACCATTTTAACAAGGTAACCAAATTCATTTTTTCCAAAATTGTAAATGATACTATGTTACATTGTAGGCAATAAATAGTATAGATCACTATAGTGTATAGGAAGCAAAGCTATGTAGAATGGTACTCATTGTCAGTCCCATGTTACATAGCTCACATTACTAAAAATGCGTGAGCATTTGATGATTAGCAATTTTTTAAATTGACTTATTTCATTTCCATAGATCCATCTTAAACAAACTGAACATAACCCTACTTACTGAAAAATAAATGAATAAAACATAATAAACTGAATTATATAAAATAGGACTAACTCCCATTGGCATGGTACTGTCTTCAATGTAACATGGTAATCAATGCTATGTTGACATAGGCAACGTTACCATTTGGAATGGGGGAAATTACTCTGTCAAGTAACTTTTCTCGCTTAAAAATCCTGGTTACCATGTAACATAGTGATGATCCCTATGTTACATTGTGAATATTACTATTCTTTTCTCTCCGAGTACCTGGCTAGGAAATGGTTATTTATAAAAATTATTGAAAAGCCCTCCACAGTACCGGACCTCATGTCCATCGAGCATTTGTGGATAGAACTTAAAAAACAACAAAAAAATACTCTAGCAAGAAAATCTAAAAAACAACAATTTATGGTTTTTTGAAAAGACATACAGCCTGTCAGACGAATAAGTACTGGAACTTAACCCACTTATAAACGACACCAAAACTAGTATAAAAACATACCCTAAGTCCAATGGCCTAATGTGCCATATTTAATTTAAAAATGTGTAATAAATAACTTAGCATTTAGATATTTCGACAATTTTTGTTCAATTCAGTTATAATGATGCCAGTAGAGTTATGTGCACATTTCTTTTATCAAAAAAACCATAGAACTCTCTTGTCAAATATGCATTGAGACCTGAAATAGAGTTGCTTATCTTAAACACTTCACGGGTAACATAAGATGTTTTTAATAACAAAGTTCCGTACATTTATTCTGAAACACGATATCTAAACGATAAAATAAATTAGCAATGAAGCACGTACTGAATGACTACACTCGCTTTTAAGAGCATATGGAGACGATACGGTGAATGCTATTTATTGAAAAATTAAAATGCGTGTTACTCGAAATTATTTAGATTTAGAACCACTTTTGGGCCATTCTGGACTTTAGGTCAGATCCTTATGCTTCTCCACTATCACTCTTTGTAAATTTTGAGTAATCACAACTGTTAGTCATTAATTTAACGTCTTACTTTTTATAAATACTTATGTTATTAAATAATCTGTTAACTTACTCAAAAAATATATCATTATATAAAATACCAAATCCGATACGCATACCGGGTGTCTCATTTAAGGTGCCACAAGCTTATAACTCCTACACTAATAAAAATATATTTAAAAAAAGTATAAAAGTATATAAAAATACAAAACTTTGCTTAATTTATACGATATATAAATATAAAGTATAAAGTATTTTCTTTTAAGGTGTAGACTAAATTATGAGAGTAACTGTATATCTGTTACATAATGATGTCTCCATTAATGCAATATCGTTGCAAAAGTTCGATTATGCGTTTAAATAATTCATTTGAAACGGTATGAAAATAAATGTATTTACTAAAAAAAATATTTAGAGACGGTATGGTAAATCCCATGCAGCACTCGACCACAACAACACAATGTCTCCATCAATTGTGAGTCAACAAAAATTTTCAACCCAAAATTTTGACATTTTGGTATCGTTGCAATCTTCTGAAGTAGACATTAGACCACAAAGTCGATATATTCATGTGGGAACCAACGCTACACAGCGTTGGCCCAACAATACTCTCTTGCTGGTGATCCTTTCCTTATTAACCCCATGCCGTTCCGAAATCCTATAATTATACCTTAACTCTAAAAACCAATTCCCTTCTAAGTGCTTTAATCCCTTTTCATTCTTTCTCTCCTGGGAACGCAGTTTGGCGGTGACCACCTACTGTGGGTGATACCGTTAGGCTGCAAACTCAACCATCCAAGCATGCACATCCTTTTATCCTATTTACAATCACTTTTGTATAAATATCCCGTTTTCTGTCCCGAAATCATCAGTCATCAGTCATCTTAGCTCGACGAACCGCCGCACATCTTTTGCTCCGCCATTCGACATCAACTACAGATCCTTCGCCTCCGACACCAGGTCTCCGTCGACGATAGCTGCACCAGCCGACTCACCGCGCCCACAGCTACGCCACCACGACGCAACATCTCCGACATTCTCCCCGTGTAAATAATTTCTACTCCCTTTTGTAAATAAATCCAAAATAAAAAGTGGTAACACGCCACAAATTGGTGACCCCGACGTGATCAAAAGGAAGCCCGACGTGATCAAAAGGAAGCCCGACGTGATCAAAAGGAAGCCCGACGTGATCAAAAGGAAGCCCGACGTGATCGACGACGCAACATGACAACGCCGCAAGAAACATCCGGAACGCCATCGTTGCTTCCAGGTTTTCCCGCTCTCGACAGAATCTCCATGCGGATACCACCCTTCTGGGCCGACGACCCAGAGACGTGGTTTGCACAAATAGAGAACCAATTCATACTCGCCGGAATCGTCCAAGAGGATACCAAGTTCAACTACATCGCCGGACACCTGGACCAACGATATGCTGCAGAAGTGAGGGACATCCTTACAAATCCTCCCGCGACGCAAAAATATCAGAAACTAAAAGGAGAGCTCATAAGGCGACTCAGCGAGTCGCAGGAAAACAAGCTTCGTAGGCTACTCGAACACGAGTGTATGGGCGATCGCAAACCGTCACAATTTCTGAGACACCTGCGAACATTAGCCGGCACAATAGTGCCCGACGACGTATTGCGACCCCTCTGGCTCGGACGACTCCCAGCATCAAGCCAAGCTATCCTCGCGACGCAGAAGAAAACCGAACTCGACGACCTAGCAAATCTAGCGGACGCCATCTCCGAAACTACGACCCACACCAGAATCGCCGAGGTGCAGAAGGACCCTTTGGAAGAGGCAGTAGCGAGGCTAACGACGTTGTTCACCACGCAAATAGCCGGGGTGACAACGGCGTTGAGAGCCGAAATTGCCGCAGCAACCAGTCACCAGGAGCACCGACGACCATTCAACCGGTCACGCTCACGGGGACACTCCGCAGCTCTTCGAGAACCAAATCCAACGACGAAAAAGGCGTGTGCTGGTACCATCGAAGATTCGGCAAAGAAGCCCGTAGATGCACAACCCCGTGCACGCACGCGGGAAACGAGAAAGCGGATCGTTAATGGCGGCAGACGAATCCAGCACCCAAACACGTCGCCTCTTCGTTACGGACAAAGCCACAAAATCAAATTCCTTGTGGACACCGGAGCGGACCTATGCGTCATCCCAGTCAAGCACGTACGGGGCGTCGCGATAAAGTTCCATATGAACTTTACGCGGCGAACGGAACCAGCATCGCGACATACGGTTTCGAAACCCTCCACCTCAACCTGGGCCTGCGACGCGAATTCACGTGGCGATTCGTGGTGGCGGACGTCTCAAAGCCCATAATTGGCGCGGATCTGCTAGCAAACTTCGGTTTGTTGGTTGACATCCGCAACCAACGCCTCGTCGACGGCGTCACAAGCCTGACGGCAACAGGTCAGGTGGCAGAATGCAACGCCGAGTGGTTGCACATTCGAGCGCTGTCGGGGACCTCACCGTACCACATGTTACTTCGACAATACCCGGAGGTAACACAGCCCAGTGGAAACCAAGGGAGCACGAAACACGCTACCAAACACCACATAGTTACCACTCCTGGACCACCGGTGGCGCAAAACCTCGACGACTTGCGCCGGAACGTCTAAAGGACGCCAAAAAGGTGTTCGCAGAGATGATGCAGCAAGGCATCATCCGCCCATCGCAGAGCCCATGGTCTACGCCATTACACATGGTCCCTAAAAAGGACAGCGAGTGGAGGCCATGCGGTGATTACCGCGCACTTAACGCCCGCACGTGTCCAGATCAATACCCGGTTAGGCACATCCAGGATTTTTCCCAAGCCTTGCACGGATGCAAAGTCTTTTCAACAATCGACTTAGTACGAGCGTTTCACCAGATTCCCGTAGCCGAGGAAGATATTCCAAAGACAGCCATAACAACACCTTTTGGACTCTTCGAATTCAACTACATGACGTTCGGACTACGAAACGCAGCTCAGACTTTTCAGCGCTTCATAGACGAAGTGCTCCAAGGTCTGGAGTTTTGTTTTGCCTATATTGATGACATACTCGTAGCTTCAGCCTCTGTTGAAGAACATCTTCAGCACCTGCAGATCATTTTCGAGCGTCTGAAGTCGTACGGCGTTGTTGTCAATCCAGGAAAATGCACATTTGGCCAACAAAATGTAAAATTCTTGGGATACCTAGTATCTACCGAAGGCACGAGACCGCTACCAGAGAAAGTCGAGGCAATTCAAGCATTCCCCCGGCCCGACACCGTAAAGAAACTGCGACAGTTCTTGGGTATGGTGAATTTCTTCCGGAGATTCATACCCAAGGCGGCTTCAGTCCAAGCACCCTCAACGACCTTCTGCAGGGGAACGTAAAAGGAAAAACACCAGTAAAATGGACACCTGAAGCAGAACGCGCTTTCGAACAAACTCGAGAATGCCTGGCAAATGCGACCCTACTCGCACACCCGGAGCCAAACGTACCGCTAGCCATCTTTAGCGATGCTTCCGACTTTGCAGTAGGAGCGTCCCTGCAACAATTGGTAGACAACAATTGGCAACCCCTCGATTTCTTTTCGAAAAATTGAACCCAGCAGAGACCAAATACGCAGCATACGACCGCGAACTATTAGCCATCTATCTGGCAATAAAACATTTTAGGCACATGGTTGAAGCCCGTAACTTTTCGGTTTACACGGATCATAAACCAATAACCTACGCTTTCCGAAAGAAGCCACAGTCGTGTTCACCACGTCAAGCTCGACATCTCGACTTCATCAGCCAGTACACAACCGACATACGGTTTGTCTCAGGCGAACACAACGTGGTGGCCGACGCATTATCCCGCATCGAAGCAGTAAACGACCCACTCGACTTCGAAGCCCTAGCTGCAGCACAAAAGAACGACAAAGTTCTGCACGAGTTCCTCAACAATTCTAATTCTGGACTCCAACTCAAGCTGATACCCATTCCAGGGAGCAGCACGTCACTCTTTTGCGATGTGGCGACCAAAACAGCTAGACCGTTTGTAACCACCGAGTTTCGCAAGCGAGCGTTCGATAGCTTGCACCAGCTCTCCCATCCCGGAGCTAAGGCAACCACGAAGCTGGTTACAGAACGATACGTCTGGCCCTCCATGAAAACAGACTGCAGAGAATGGACACGAAGCTGCATACCGTGCCAACGCTCTAAAATCACGCGGCACGTCTCGTCACCACCAGGCACCTTCAAACCACCAACAGCTAGGTTTGAACACGTGCATCTTGACATCATCGTCATGCCGTTATCTGAAGGATACAGATACTGCCTTACGATGGTGGACAGGTACACCGGTGGCCAGAAGCAACTCCCAAATTTCCGACCAAGAGGCAGCCACGGTAGCTCGCGCGTTTTACCACACTTGGGTAGCGCGTTTTGGAGCTCCGCGGCGAATAACAACAGACCAAGGACGCCAATTCGAGTCCTACCTATTCAAACAACTAAACCAAATACTTGGAACCAAACACATCAGAACGACAGCATACCATCCAGCAGCCAACGGCTTAGTCGAACGGTTTCATAGACAGCTCAAGGCAGCTGTTATGTGCCACCAAGACGACCGTTGGACGGAAGCACTACCAACAGTTCTCTTAGGAATTCGCTCGGCCTGGAAAGAAGACCTGAAAGGCACCGCAGCCGAGATGCTGTATGGGCAGCCTCTTCGACTTCCCGGGAATTCCTCGAGCAACAGCCTTCCGACAGCGACCAGAAAGAAGAATCCACATTCATTAAGGACCTCCGTCAACAGCAGAGAGACGTAGGACCCGTAACAGCCCGCGGCACGGAAACAAACGAACATTCGTGTTCAAAGACCTCGCAACAACAGGCCAAGTTTTCATACGTCGCGATGGTTACAAACCACCTCTACACCAGCCCTACGACGGACCATTCGAGGTTATCAGCCGATCGGACAAGACATTTACGGTCCACGTTAACGGACGTGACGTAAATGTCACCATCGATAGATTGAAACCAGCCTACATCACAGCAGACGAACCGGTGGTGGACACAAGGACACCTACGACAACTCTAGCACAAGGACCAACTCCGGAGGACGGAATACAGCGCACGAGATCTGGACGACGCGTCCGGTTTCCAGAGCGTCTTCAAGTTGGCTTCCCGTGACTCCATCACTAGCAGGGGTACTGTGGGAACCAACGCTACACAGCGTTGGCCCAACAATACTCTCTTGCTGGTGATCCTTTCCTATTAACCCCATGCCGTTCCGAAATCCTATAATTATACCTTAACTCCAAAACCAATTCCCCTTTTAAGTGCTTTAATCCCTTTTTTATTCTTTCTCTCCTGGGAACGCAGTTTGGCGGTCACCACCTACTGTGGGTGATACCGTTAGGCTGCAAACTCAACCATCCAAGCATGCACATCCTTTTATCCTATTTACAATCACTTTTGTATAAATATCCCGTTTTCTGTCCCGAAATCATCAGTCATCAGTCATCTTAGCTCGACGAACCGCCGCACATCTTTTGCTCCGCCATTCGACATCAACTACAGATCCTTCGCCTCCGACACCAGGTCTCCGTCGACGATAGCTGCACCAGCCGACTCACCGCGCCCACAGCTACACCACCACGACGCAACATCTCCGACGATCCCCGTGTAAATAATTTCTACTCCCCTTTTTTAAATAAATCCAAAATAAAAAGTGGTAACACGCCACAATGTTTTGTTTTATTCATATTTTCGATTCATTTGAATTCATTATATTTATTTTGATATAAATTGAGACTCGGGTCGCACCCAGGGCCGCCGGAAGACGATAAGCGAGGTATTTAAGACACGACGGTGCCGATACAATACGAGCGCCAAAATTATGTCAAATAAAAAATAAATTATAGAAAATTATTGTTTTTTTTATCAAAACAGTTTCCAATCGCCGTTTTGCATAAGTGTTGACGACGACCCTTCCTCCGACCCCGGTTCGCATTTCGCCCAAAATAAACCAACAAAAGAGGAAGTGCACGCACAAATTAAGGGTTGTTACGTGTGGCATTTAAAGGTCGTTGCACTTGCTCTACAAAATTAAATTAAGAGTTTTTTACTAATTATTTAAAAATTTTCTCTTTCGGTATTTTACGTTCCAAATGATTATTACACGAATTTAACAGATTATTTATTTCCAAATCCTTAACCAAAGTACTACTTACTCGGGGTAGTAATACAAAGTTTTATGGATTCATAACCATTTATTTCTACGACCCTTAAAATCATGCACTTCCTTTTTTAACAGCTTAATGCATTTATCTACAAGAGCTTCCTTTTCTTAGCGACTGCCCGCATTTTATTTTATTGCATAGGAAGACGCCATATTTGAAGTAAAGTCGAACCTCGATAAGTCGAAGTCGAAGGGACACCAAAATTAATTCGAATTATCAATAATTCGAGTTATTAAAAAAGCTTAACAATTAAATATATATTTGTGAATGTATATATCTTTTATGTGAAATGGTATTTTATATAACGTAATTAGAACTGTAAGTGGTTTAAAGCATACTTTAAAAATCCCGCTTTAAATAAGTCACTGTGATTGGCTCATTTTGATACACCATTATGGCCGTTACCTAATTGACCAATCAGAAAGATTAATCACTTCGTAACCATAGTTATATTAGAATAGTTTCAATTCTACCTTTTTTAAATAGGCATTTTGTCGAGAAACACTTTCCAACTTGAGTTATCAAAGAATTCGAGTTGTGGAGTTATTAAAGTTAACTGTACATAAAATTTATTAAAGTGGTTAAGCTGAAAATTTTCATATTATTTACAACAATTGTTAAATGATAAAGAAAGGTGCGTGTACATATGCACGCCCGTGGAAGTTATACTTCTTGGCATAACTAAATTAAATGTAAATAAATACCAGGATGTGCGCATTCGAGCGAAAAGTGCCCCATTTCCGAGCGAGGGAAGCAAATGAAGCGCGACGCGGAGCGGCGCGCTTCATTTTCCCGAGATCGGAATGTGCCACTTTGAGCTCGAATGTGCACACTCAATTTTAAGCACCATTCACAAAATTTAGCCTAATAAATTATTAAAAAATTTAATAAATAATTTGATCGTTTTCTCTCACTCGCATCTACTAAATTCTCGTATCTTTTCACCCACTTCCACTCATTACTATGGCAAATACGTTTCTTGAATATAAAATTCATATTTACTTTTAATTTTTTGATTTGAAAGTGGAAAGATTAATTAAGGCAAGTCAATAAATACGAGGATGTGCACGTTCGAGCGAAAAGTGGCACATTTCCGAGCGAGGGAAGCAAATGAAGCGCGACGCGGAGCGGCGCGCTTCATTTTCCCGAGATCGGAATGTGCCACTTTGAGCTCGAATGTGCACACTCAATTTTAAGCACCATTCACAAAATTTAGTCTAATAAATTATTAAAAAATTTAATAAATAATTTAATCGTTTTCTCTCACTCGCATCTACTAAATTCTCGTATCTTTTCACCCACTTTCACTCATTACTATGGCAAATACGTTTCTTGAATATAAAATTCATATTTACTTTTAATTTTTTGATTTGAAAGTGGAAAGATTAATTAAGGCAAGTCAATAAATACGAGGATGTGCAGGTTCGAGCGAAAAGTGGCACATTTCCGAGCGAGGAAGCAAATGAAGCGCGACGCGGGCGGCGCGCTTCATTCCGAGATCGGAATGTGCCACTGAGCTCGAATGCACACTTCACATTCAGCACGATTCACAATACTTAACTTATTTTCTAAAAAATTATTATCCTAACTAATATTATAAAAGCGAAAGTAACTCTGGCTGTCTGTCTATCTGTCTGTTACCTTTTCACGCCTAAACATAAATTAGTTTTAAATCCAATTGAAGTGCCGCCGTCAAAACAGCTTAAAGTATAAAACCTTTTCATAGAATAGACCTTTTAAGCAGCAATAACACCGAACCGCACCCGTCCTTAATCCTCTCTCAGGTAGCGTAATTTTTAGAAAAGTTGTAAAATTTAACTTCGTGTCATCGACCTATTTACTAATGGAAACTTGAATTTAAAGAATTGTAAAACGCTTCGACATATTAAATAATTCGATTTATAGAAATTCGATTTATTGACATAAAAATATTAACGTTGAGATAGGAAAATCTTAGAGAAACAGGTTCGAGTTCGAGCTATCAAAAATTCGTCTTATCGGCGTTCGACTTATGCAAGTTCGACTGTATTTCAAAAAGTTCTACGAAAAAGTCTTCCATAATTTAATTTAAGTTATAAATAGATTAGAATTTATAATTAATTTTAAAAGAAAAAAACAAATAAAATTATTTTATTTAAAATCTGTTTAAAAATTAATTTTCTTTAAAAAACAAACCAAAAAAAAAATTCAAATGGAAAAATTTAATTTTAAATTCAAAAACCCCTTTCCCAACAATTTTAAAGAAAATTTAAAAAAAAATTTTTGGGGAATTTTACTTTAAACCTTTCCCTTATATCTTCAAAAATTTTTTTCCCTTTTTTTTTAAAAAAAAGTGTTTTAAATTAAAAACCCAAACCGGGTAAAATTTTTATTAACCCAATTTTTTGAATGTAAAATTTTATTAAATTAAAAAACCAAAACTTTTTAATTGTAGGGCCCCCCATTAAATTAAAAAACTTTAAAAAAAAGCCTTTGAAATAAATTAAAATTTAAATTGTTAAATTTTGTTTTAAAATTTTTTAAAAAATTAAATAGTTGGGTTTTAAAAGCAAACCCTTTCTTTTAAAAAAACTACAATTTTCAAAACAAATTTATTTTTTGATATTTTATTTTCCAAATTTGTTAACAACCTTAAAAGGTTGTTTTTCAACAAAAAATTTAAATTTTTTTTTTTTCTTTTTTATTTTTAACAATTTTTTCTAAAGATGTATTTTAATTTTTTTTGTTTTTCCCCTCCCTTTTTTAAATTTTTTTTAAAAACCTTTTAAAAGGCTCTTTTTTTATTTTTTTAAAATAAACCATTTGAATTTTTTAAACCTACTATAAAAGAAAAATAATTTAAAATTTTTTTAATTTTTTTTTAAAAAAAAAAATTTTAAAAATAAAAAATAAAATTTAAAATAAAAATTTTTCATTTAAAATAAACCTTTTCAAAAATTAAAATAATTTTAACCAAAAAAAAAAAAAATTTTTTAAAATTTATAAAAATTTTCACTTTTTAAAAAGCTTAAAAAAAACGCAAAAATAAAATTTTTTAAATACAAGGGAAAAAAATTTTAAAAAAATTTAAAATTAAACCCAAATTTTACAAAAAACAATTTAAGGTAAAATTAAAAAATAAAATTGTTAAATTTTTAATCTTTTCTAAAATTTTTTTGATTTTAAACACTCTTTAAAAAATTAAAATTAAAATTAAAATGATTTTAAAATTTATTAAGGGATTTTGGGCGGAAAATAATTTTTAAAAAAATTTTAAAAAGTTCTATTTTTTTTAAAGATGGGTAGTTTAATCAAAAAATTTTTTTATTTAAAAAATTTAAACAAAATTAATTTTAAACCCAAATGGTTTTTTAAATAACCATTGGTTGGGAAACCCATTAAAACCAAAATTTTCTTAAAACTTAAAATTCAATTTAAATTAAAATTAATAATTTTATTTGTTCTTTAAAAGAAAAAAATTGTTTTTAACGAAGAAACAAAATTAGGAAATTTTCTTTTAAAAATTCTTGAAACAAAAAAAATAAAATTTTTAAAAAAACATTCCCGGGAAAAAATAAAATTAAAATTTTAAAAACAAATTTTAATAAATTGAAAATTAAATTTTTTAACCCTACAAAAATAATAAAATTTTAAAAAATCATTTTTTTTTACAAAAATAAAATTAAAATCAAAAATTTATTTGAAATCATTTTTTTCAAACATTTCCCTTTTTTTTCAAAATTTTAAATATTTTTTTACCATTGGAAACAAAAAAACTTCTTAAACATATTTAGTGTAGTAAAAATTTTTTTTCCCTCTTTGGGAATTTTGCTTAAAAATAAATTCAAAAAATTTTTTAAAACTTCAATTTTTAAACCCACCATTTTTTAAAATTAAAAAATTCAAAATTTAAAAAGTTTTAAACAAAAAAAAAAGTGTTACAAACCCTTTTAAAAACCTTTTTTAAAATTTTTTTTAAAAAAATTTTTTTTCCCATTCTCAGTTTTAAAAAAAATTTTAAACCTTTTTAAATACTTTTCAAAGGGAAATTTTAAAGTGGAAAATTTTATTAAAAACCCCAATTTTTTCATTTTAATAAAAATTTGGTTTAAAAAAAATTTTTTTTCAAAAATTTTAAAAATATAAAACAAATGGAACCCTTTTTTTTAAAAATTTTTTAAAAAAATTTTTTTTTTTTGACCTAAAACTTACCCAGTAAATAAAAAATTTAAAATTTTTTTTTAACCCACAAAATTTTAATAATCAAAAAAATTGAAAAAGAACAAAATTTTAAATTTTAATTTAATTAAATTAAAATTTTAATTACATTTTTCCTAAAAATTTGGAAAAAAGGTTTCCCAACCTTTTAATCAAAGTTTTTAAAAAAATAATTAATAAAAATTTTAAGAAAAAACCCCTTTAAAACAAAATTTTTTAACAAAAAATTTAATATTAAAAGAAACTTTGTTCAAAAATATAAAATTTTAATTTTTAAATTAAAAACTAAAAATTTTAATCTCCCAAAAAATTTAAAAAAAATTTTCAAAATCTAATTTAAAATAGGAATTTTAAATCTTTTAGATTTTTTTCCTTTCAAAATTTTAAATAAATTTTTTAAAAGAAAAAGAAATTTCTTTTGAAATTAAAATTTTTTTTTCCACACCTTTTTTAAAGGTTTTTTTTATTTTTCTATTTCCCCGTACTTAGTAAAAAACGTAAACCCAATTTTTTTTTTAAAAAAATTGGAAATTTCTTAAAAAACCATTTTACATTCAATCAAGAAAAATTGAAAATTAAAAACCCCGGGTCTTAAATTTTCCCAAACTAAATTCCAAATTTTGTATGCGAACAATTTATTCATTTAAAAAAAAAATTTTTTTAAAATCAATAAAATTTTTTAAAATTTCAATTTAAAATTTTAAAACGTTATTTTTCCCTTTAAATATTTTTACAAAAGAATTTTTAAAAACCCTTAAATAATGGGTGATAAAAATTAAAATTTTTTTAAAAATTTTTTAATCGTTTAAAAAATTAATTCGAGCCAAAAGTGGAATTTCCGTTGGAAAATGAAGCGGGCCCGTGCAGCTCCCCCTAAATGTGCCAGCCGAACCAACCTGACAAATTTTTAAAAAACTTTTTTTAAAAAAAATTTTAATTTAAATAATTAATGTTCGAAAATATTTTTAACCTAGAAATACAAAAAGATAGCAAACCATAAGTAAAAGGGAATATAAAATTATTTCTAATTTTTCTCCAAAATTTATTGGTTGTTTAAAAGAGTTCAATTATAAAGTGGAATTTTACTAAAAAAAAGGGCCCGCCCTTATTTTCCCTGTGGAAATTGATTTTCGTGAACCACATTCGGTTTATTTTTATTAATTTTAAATTTTTTAAACCCTTTTTTGGGTTTTTTTTAAATTTAAAATTTTTTAATTTTAAATTTAAGGTAAAAAGGTTTTATTTCAAAAATTTTTTTTTTTAAAAGGCAAAATGGAAGGGCTTTAAACCGGTGCAATTGAGAGGGACATTATTTTCAAAAATTTTGGTTTTTTTTTTAAATTATTCAATCAAATTTAAGTTTTTAAAATTAATTTTTTTAATAAAAAAAAAAAATTTTGTTAAATTTTTTTAATTTGGTATGAACACCGTTCAAAATTAAATAAAGAAAGATAAATATTTATAATTGGAAAAAATTTTTTTGTATTTAAAGAAATGAAAATTACTAAATGACAAATAAAATGTTTTTTCAAACCCTTTCAATTGGAAATTAAATATTTTTTTAAATTAAATTTTTAAACGCAAATTAATTTTTAATTTTTTTCAAATTTTTTAATTCAAACCCAATATAAAAAAATTTAAAAAAATTAGAAAAAAATTTGAAATTTTGCCAATGGTTTATTTAAACCAAATTCAAAAGGGCCTTTATGAAATACCCTTAAAGCAAAAGGCCCCTTTTTAATATCGTTTATAAAAAAATTTTGTTCCCAAAAAATTTAAAAGAAATCAAAATTCAAAAATTAACCAAAAGGAACAAATAAATTTTATTAAGAAAACAAAAATTTAAATTAATTAGGGTAAAATTTCTAAAATTTAATTTAAAAAATTTAAATAAAATTTGAACAAATAAAAAGAAAAAAAAGGGAGTTTCCACGTATCGGACGAACTGTATTGATTTATTAGAGACTCAAATAAAATAAAGGTTTTAATTGGTTTGGAAATAAAGCAAAATTAAAAGTTTCAAACCCTTCAAGAATCGTCGCTCTTCCTTCAAATCGCACCATCAAAGCGTTTCTGCGAAACTTTTCGCGACCGACTTTTGTAAAATTGATGCGTTCGGCAATCTTTCCGCCCCGCACAATAGCCGCTTGAAAAATAACCCTTTTTCGCCCTAAACCAAAAAATCAATTTGCATTTTGAAAGAGCATTCGACTATCCACGCCCTAATTCTCCTTTCGCCTATGAAATTGCTTGTGCATTCACCCATCATCCCCGACGCAACATTACGACGGCTCATTATTAAGCAGACATCCACCGCATTAATTCCATCAGCAACAACCCGGACGGGTTGACGTTAATTTTAGAACACCCGCGCGTGGAATTCGAATAACCGATAGAATCTTTGGCGTCGCGGACGTGACATGCAACTCTATCTAATTAAACCTTTCCCAGACTTTCAGACGAACAGCAAAACGTTCGGCTTGTGCGGGCGGAGACGTACAGACCGCAGTGTACTAATCAACATAACCCTAAACTTCTGACAGATAACATGGTTGAAATACCGCACCTTTGCCACCCACGAACTTCGGGCTCTGGAGAATCTCGCAAATCAAGATTCCATCAAAACTGCGGCCACCAACGACTCTGATAAAGAGGGGGATGAATTGAGCTTTCAAAGTATACAACGGTTTCTGTTAAGATCTTCCTCTCCTGCCCTCGTTATATTTGTTTTGGAGCTTAAATGGATTACTGGAA
Organism: Sinopyrophorus schimmeli; assembly: GCA_036325965.1. NCBI lineage: Eukaryota > Metazoa > Arthropoda > Insecta > Coleoptera > Elateridae > Sinopyrophorus > Sinopyrophorus schimmeli. The sequence continues at coordinate 1,621,972 of JARFIZ010000035.1, forward strand.
AAGAGGGAAATTTATTTGCCGGCTAAAAATAGTTTCGCAATTTCTCTTATTTCGTTTCGATCATCCGTTTTTTTTGATTTATTATATTCCGTTTGCGAAATATATATTAAAATTGATAAAATAAAAATCTTTTAATGCGATTGATATTATTTTAACTGAGTATTCGCCTTAATGTCAAAAATATTATTGTAAATACTATGGGGGTGGCGCAAAAAAACCGACTATTTTTTTTTTGAGTCTCGAGTAAAAAAATGTTAGTTTTTAATGTTTTAAGAGCTACCCCCAAAGGACAACTCAAAAAAAAATTTTTAAGAGGTCGCTCAAAATTTGTTAAAATTTCAAAATTCGTCAAAAATCGATTTTTTTTTATTTTTACTTTTTTTTCTCGTTACATTATAATTTTATAGACAAACAAAAAATAAGTTTCTGAAAGTTTAAATTTAAAATCTGAGTTTTAAAAGGTCGCTCAGAATTTTTTTTTATTTATTAGTACAGTCGAACCTCGATAAGTCGAAGTCGAAGGGACACCAAAATTAATTCGAATTATCAATAATTCGAGTTATTAAAAAAGCTTAAAAATTAAATATATATATCTTTTATGTGAAATGGTATTTTATATAACGTAATTGGAACTGTAAGTGGTTTAAAGCATACTTTAAAAATCCCGCTTTAAATAAGTCACTGTGATTAACTCATTTTTGATACACCATTATGGTCGTTAGCTAATTGACCAATCAGAAAGGTTAATCACTTCGTAACCATAGTTATATTAGAATAGTTTCAATTCTACCTTTTTGAAATAGGCATTTTGTCGAGAAACACTTTCCAACTTGAGTTATCAAAGAATTCGAGTTGTGGAGTTATTAAAGTTAACTGTACATAAAATTTATTAAAGTGGTTAAGCTGAAAATTTTCATATTATTTACAACAATTATTAAATTATAAAGAAAGGTGCGTGTACTTATGCACGCCCGTGAGAAGTTACACTTCTTGGCATAACTAAATTAAATGTAATCATAAGTGTAAATAAATACCAGGATGTGCACATTCGAGCGAAAAGTGGCACATTTACGAGCGAGGGAAGCAAATGAAGCGCGACGCGGAGCGGCGCGCTTCATTTTCCTGAGATCGGAATGTGCCACTTTGAGCTCGAACGTGCACACTCGATTTTAAGCACCAGTCACAAAATTTAGGCTAATAAATTATTAAAAAATTAAATAAATAATTTAATCGTTTTCTCTCACTCGCATCTACTAAATTCTCGTATCTTTTCCCCCACTTTCACTCATTACTATGGCAAATACGTTTCTTGAACATAAAATTCATATTTAATTTTAATTTTTTGATTTGAAAGTGAAAAGATTAATTAAGGCAAATCAATAAATACGAAGATGTGCACGTTCGAGTGAAAAGCGGCACATTTCCGAGCGAGGAAGCAAATGAAGCGCGACGCGGGCGCGCGCTTCATTCCAGATCGGAATGTGCCACTTGAGCTCGAACGTGCACACTCGATTTTAAGCACCAATCACAAAATTTAGGGTAATAAATTATTAAAAAATTAAATAAATAATTTAATCGTTTTCTCTCACTCGCATCTACTAAATTCTCGTATCTTTTCCCCCACTTTCACTCATTACTATGGCAAATACGTTTCTTGAACATAAAATTCATATTTAATTTTAATTTTTTGATTTGAAAGTGAAAAGATTAATTAAGGCAAATCAATAAATACGAAGATGTGCACGTTCGAGTGAAAAGTGGCACATTTCCGAGCGAGGGAAGCAAATGAAGCGCGACGCGGAGCGGCGCGCTTCATTTTCCTGAGATCGGAATGTGCTACTTTGAGCTCGAACGTGCACACTCGATTTTAAGCACCAGTCACAAAATTTAGGCTAATAAATTATTAAAAAATTAAATAAATAATTTAATCGTTTTCTCTCACTCGCATCTACTAAATTCTCGTATCTTTTCCCCCACTTTCACTCATTACTATGGCAAATACGTTTCTTGAACATAAAATTCATATTTAATTTTAATTTTTTGATTTGAAAGTGAAAAGATTAATTAAGGCAAATCAATAAATACGAAGATGTGCACGTTCGAGTGAAAAGTGGCACATTTCCGAGCGAGGAAGCAAATGAAGCGCGACGCGGGCGGCGCGCTTCATTCCGAGATCGGAATGTGCCACTGAGCTCGAACGTCACACTCGATTTTAAGCACCAATCACAAAATTTAGGGTAATAAATTATTAAAAAATTAAATAAATAATTTAATCGTTTTCTCTCACGCGCATCTACTAAATTCTCGCATCTTTTCCCCCACTTTCACTCATTACTATGGCAAATACGTTTCTTGAACACAAAATTCATATTTAATTTTAATTTTTGATTTGAAAGTGAAAATATTAATGAAGGCAAATCAATAAATACGAAGATGTGCACGTTCGAGCGAAAAGTGGCACATTTCCGAGCGAGGGAAGCAAATGAAGCGCGACGCGGGCGGCGCGCTTCATTCCGAGATCGGAATGTGCCACTTTGAGCTCGAACGTACACTCGATTTTAAGCACCAATCACAAAATTTAGGGTAATAAATTATTAAAAAATTAAATAAATAATTTAATCGTTTTCTCTCACGCGCATCTACTAAATTCTCGCATCTTTTCCCCCACTTTCACTCATTACTATGGCAAATACGTTTCTTGAACACAAAATTCATATTTAATTTTAATTTTTTGATTTGAAAGTGAAAATATTAATGAAGGCAAATCAATAAATACGAAGATGTGCACGTTCGAGTGAAAAGTGGCACATTTCCGAGCGAGGAAGCAAATGAAGCGCGACGCGGGCGGCGCGCTTCATTTTCCTGAGATCGGAATGTGCCACTGAGCTCGAACGTACACTCGATTTTAAGCACCAGTCACAAAATTTAGGTAATAAATTATTAAAAATTAAATAAATAATTTAATCGTTTTCTCTCACGCGCATCTACTAAATTCTCGCATCTTTTCCCCCACTTTCACTCATTACTATGGCAAATACGTTTCTTGAACACAAAATTCATATTTAATTTTAATTTTTTGATTTGAAAGTGAAAATATTAATGAAGGCAAATCAATAAATACGAAGATGTGCACGTTCGAGCGAAAAGTGGCACATTTCCGAGCGAGGAAGCAAATGAAGCGCGACGCGGGCGCGCGCTTCATTTTCCGAGATCGGAATGTGCCACTTTGAGCTCGAACGTGACACTCGATTTTAAGCACCAATCACAAAATTTAGGGTAATAAATTATTAAAAATTAAATAAATAATTTAATCGTTTTCTCTCACGCGCATCTACTAAATTCTCGCATCTTTTCCCCACTTTCACTCATTACTATGGCAAATACGTTTCTTGAACACAAAATTCATATTTAATTTTAATTTTTGATTTGAAAGTGAAAATATTAATGAAGGCAAATCAATAAATACGAAGATGTGCACGTTCGAGGAAAAGTGGCACATTTCCGAGCGAGGAAGCAAATGAAGCGCGACGCGGGCGGCGCGCTTCATTTCCGAGATCGGAATGTGCCACTGAGCTCGAACGTCACTCGATTTTAAGCACCAATCACAAAATTTAGGGTAATAAATTATTAAAAAATTAAATAAATAATTTAATCGTTTTCTCTCACGCGCATCTACTAAATTCTCGCATCTTTTCCCCCACTTTCACTCATTACTATGGCAAATACGTTTCTTGAACACAAAATTCATATTTAATTTTAATTTTTTGATTTGAAAGTGAAAATATTAATGAAGGCAAATCAATAAATACGAAGATGTGCACGTTCGAGTGAAAAGTGGCACATTTCCGAGCGAGGGAAGCAAATGAAGCGCGACGCGGAGCGGCGCGCTTCATTTTCCTGAGATCGGAATGTGCTACTTTGAGCTCGAACGACACTCGATTAAGCACCAGTCACAAAATTTAGGCTAATAAATTATTAAAAAATTAAATAAATAATTTAATCGTTTTCTCTCACTCGCATCTACTAAATTCTCGTATCTTTTCCCCCACTTTCACTCATTACTATGGCAAATACGTTTCTTGAACATAAAATTCATATTTAATTTTAATTTTTTGATTTAAAAGTGAAAAGATTAATTAAGGCAAATCAATAAATACGAAGATGTGCACGTTCGAGCGAAAAGTGGCACATTTCCGAACGCGGGAAGCAAATGAAGCGCGACGCGGGCGGCGCGCTTCATTTTCCGAGATCGGAATGTGCCACTGAGCTCGAACGTGACACTCGATTTTAAGCACCAATCACAAAATTTAGGGTAATAAATTATTAAAAATTAAATAAATAATTTAATCGTTTTCTCTCACGCGCATCTACTAAATTCTCGCATCTTTTCCCCCACTTTCACTCATTACTATGGCAAATACGTTTCTTGAACACAAAATTCATATTTAATTTTAATTTTTTGATTTGAAAGTGAAAATATTAATGAAGGCAAATCAATAAATACGAAGATGTGCACGTTCGAGTGAAAAGTGGCACATTTCCGAGCGAGGAAGCAAATGAAGCGCGACGCGGGCGGCGCGCTTCATTTTCCGAGATCGGAATGTGCACTGAGCTCGAACGTGCACACTCGATTTTAAGCACCAATCACAAAATTTAGGTAATAAATTATTAAAAATTAAATAAATAATTTAATCGTTTTCTCTCACGCGCATCTACTAAATTCTCGCATCTTTTCCCCACTTTCACTCATTACTATGGCAAATACGTTTCTTGAACACAAAATTCATATTTAATTTTAATTTTTGATTTGAAAGTGAAAATATTAATGAAGGCAAATCAATAAATACGAAGATGTGCACGTTCGAGCGAAAAGTGGCACATTTCCGAGCGAGGAAGCAAATGAAGCGCGACGCGGGCGGCGCGCTTCATTTTCCGAGATCGGAATGTGCCACTGAGCTCGAACGTCACACTCGATTTAAGCACCAATCACAAAATTTAGGGTAATAAATTATTAAAAATTAAATAAATAATTTAATCGTTTTCTCTCACGCGCATCTACTAAATTCTCGATCTTTTCCCCACTTTCACTCATTACTATGGCAAATACGTTTCTTGAACATAAAATTCATATTTAATTTTAATTTTTGATTTGAAAGTGAAAAGATTAATTAAGGCAAATCAATAAATACGAAGATGTGCACGTTCGAGTGAAAAGTGGCACATTTCCGAGCGAGGAAGCAAATGAAGCGCGACGCGGGCGCGCGCTTCATTTCCGGATCGGAATGTGCCACTGAGCTCGAACGTGACACTCGATTTAAGCACCAATCACAAAATTTAGGTAATAAATTATTAAAAATTAAATAAATAATTTAATCGTTTTCTCTCACGCGCATCTACTAAATTCTCGCATCTTTTCCCCACTTTCACTCATTACTATGGCAAATACGTTTCTTGAACATAAAATTCATATTTAATTTTAATTTTTGATTTGAAAGTGAAAAATTAATTAAGGCAAATCAATAAATACGAAGATGTGCACGTTCGAGGAAAAGTGGCACATTTCCGAGCGAGGAAGCAAATGAAGCGCGACGCGGGCGCGCGCTTCATTCCGAGATCGGAATGTGCCACTGAGCTCGAACGTACACTCGATTTAAGCACCAATCACAAAATTTAGGGTAATAAATTATTAAAAATTAAATAAATAATTTAATCGTTTTCTCTCACGCGCATCTACTAAATTCTCGCATCTTTTCCCCACTTTCACTCATTACTATGGCAAATACGTTTCTTGAACACAAAATTCATATTTAATTTTAATTTTTGATTTGAAAGTGAAAATATTAATAAGGCAAATCAATAAATACGAAGATGTGCACGTTCGAGTGAAAAGTGGCACATTTCCGAGCGAGGAAGCAAATGAAGCGCGACGCGGGCGGCGCGCTTCATTTTCCGAGATCGGAATGTGCCACTGAGCTCGAACGTACACTCGATTTAAGCACCAATCACAAAATTTAGGGTAATAAATTATTAAAAATTAAATAAATAATTTAATCGTTTTCTCTCACGCGCATCTACTAAATTCTCGCATCTTTTCCCCACTTTCACTCATTACTATGGCAAATACGTTTCTTGAACATAAAATTCATATTTAATTTTAATTTTTGATTTGAAAGTGAAAAGATTAATTAAGGCAAATCAATAAATACGAAGATGTGCACGTTCGAGTGAAAAGTGGCACATTTCCGAGCGAGGAAGCAAATGAAGCGCGACGCGGGCGCGCGCTTCATTTTCCTGAGATCGGAATGTGCTACTTTGAGCTCGAACGCACACTCGATTTAAGCACCAGTCACAAAATTTAGGCTAATAAATTATTAAAAAATTAAATAAATAATTTAATCGTTTTCTCTCACTCGCATCTACTAAATTCTCGTATCTTTTCCCCCACTTTCACTCATTACTATGGCAAATACGTTTCTTGAACATAAAATTCATATTTAATTTTAATTTTTTGATTTGAAAGTGAAAAGATTAATTAAGGCAAATCAATAAATACGAAGATGTGCACGTTCGAGTGAAAAGTGGCACATTTCCGAGCGAGGGAAGCAAATGAAGCGCGACGCGGAGCGGCGCGCTTCATTTTCCCGAGATCGGAATGTGCCACTTTGAGCTCGAACGTGCACACTCGATTTTAAGCACCAATCACAAAATTTAGGGTAATAAATTATTAAAAAATTAAATAAATAATTTAATCGTTTTCTCTCACGCGCATCTACTAAATTCTCGCATCTTTTCCCCCACTTTCACTCATTACTATGGCAAATACGTTTCTTGAACACAAAATTCATATTTAATTTTAATTTTTTGATTTGAAAGTGAAAATATTAATGAAGGCAAATCAATAAATACGAAGATGTGCACGTTCGAGCGAAAAGTGGCACATTTCCGAGCGAGGGAAGCAAATGAAGCGCGACGCGGAGCGGCGCGCTTCATTTTCCCGAGATCGGAATGTGCCACTTTGAGCTCGAACGTGCACACTCGATTTTAAGCACCAATCACAAAATTTAGGGTAATAAATTATTAAAAAATTAAATAAATAATTTAATCGTTTTCTCTCACGCGCATCTACTAAATTCTCGCATCTTTTCCCCCACTTTCACTCATTACTATGGCAAATACGTTTCTTGAACACAAAATTCATATTTAATTTTAATTTTTTGATTTGAAAGTGAAAATATTAATGAAGGCAAATCAATAAATACGAAGATGTGCACGTTCGAGTGAAAAGTGGCACATTTCCGAGCGAGGGAAGCAAATGAAGCGCGACGCGGAGCGGCGCGCTTCATTTTCCTGAGATCGGAATGTGCTACTTTGAGCTCGAACGTGCACACTCGATTTTAAGCACCAGTCACAAAATTTAGGCTAATAAATTATTAAAAAATTAAATAAATAATTTAATCGTTTTCTCTCACGCGCATCTACTAAATTCTCGTATCTTTTCCCCACTTTCACTCATTACTATGGCAAATACGTTTCTTGAACATAAAATTCATATTTAATTTTAATTTTTGATTTGAAAGTGAAAAGATTAATTAAGGCAAATCAATAAATACGAAGATGTGCACGTTCGAGTGAAAAGTGGCACATTTCCGAGCGAGGAAGCAAATGAAGCGCGACGCGGGCGGCGCGCTTCATTTTCCGAGATCGGAATGTGCCACTGAGCTCGAACGTGCACCCCGATTTTAAGCACCAATCACAAAATTTAGGGTAATAAATTATTAAAAATTAAATAAATAATTTAATCGTTTTCTCTCACGCGCATCTACTAAATTCTCGCATCTTTTCCCCACTTTCACTCATTACTATGGCAAATACGTTTCTTGAACACAAAATTCATATTTAATTTTAATTTTTGATTTAAAGTGAAAAGATTAATTAAGGCAAATCAATAAATACGAAGATGTGCACGTTCGAGTGAAAAGTGGCACATTTCCGAGCGAGGGAAGCAAATGAAGCGCGACGCGGGCGGCGCGCTTCATTCCGAGATCGGAATGTGCCACTGAGCTCGAACGTACACTGATTTTAAGCACCAATCACAAAATTTAGGGTAATAAATTATTAAAAATTAAATAAATAATTTAATCGTTTTCTCTCACGCGCATCTACTAAATTCTCGCATCTTTTCCCCCACTTTCACTCATTACTATGGCAAATACGTTTCTTGAACACAAAATTCATATTTAATTTTAATTTTTGATTTGAAAGTGAAAATATTAATTAAGGCAAATCAATAAATACGAAGATGTGCACGTTCGAGCGAAAAGTGGCACATTTCCGAGCGAGGAAGCAAATGAAGCGCGACGCGGGCGGCGCGCTTCATTTCCAGATCGGAATGTGCCACTGAGCTCGAACGTCACCTCATTTAAGCACCAATCACAAAATTTAGGGTAATAAATTATTAAAAATTAAATAAATAATTTAATCGTTTTCTCTCACGCGCATCTACTAAATTCTCGCATCTTTTCCCCACTTTCACTCATTACTATGGCAAATACGTTTCTTGAACACAAAATTCATATTTAATTTTAATTTTTGATTTGAAAGTGAAAATATTAATGAAGGCAAATCAATAAATACGAAGATGTGCACGTTCGAGCGAAAAGTGGAATTTAGGAAAAAATAACCAGCGGGCCGCCTTTTCCCAGATCAATTGCCACTTTGAGCTCCGGGAAACCAAAAAGGGTAATTTAAATTATTAAAAATTAAATAAAAAATTTAACGCTTCCCGGGTCTACTTTTCTGTTACTTTTCCCCATTTTAAATCTTAAAAAGGGGCAAAACGGGTTTTTTTAAACATAAAAACCCAATTTAATTTTAATTTTTAAAAAAGTTTAAAATTTAATGAAAAATTTCAAAAAAAAAGTTTACTTGAAAAATACATTTAAAACAAAAAAAAATAAGGAAAAAAGGGGCGTTCATTTATCTTGATAAGCCAACGTCAATTTATTTTTTAGTAAAATTTTAAATAAATTTAAAAATTAAATAAATAATTTTCCTTTTTACCGGATTAAAACAAATTTTTTTAAATTTTTCCCATTTATATTATTAAAAAAATTATTTTTTTTAAAAAAAATTATTTTTTTTAATTTTTTGATTTTTAAAGTAAAAAAAAATTTTTAAAAATTGAAATTTTGCAGTTTTTGAAATTTAATTTTTGAAAAAAAATTTTGAAGGGGGGGCCTTCATCCAAAAAATTTTGGAAATCAACCTTTTTCATAGAAAAAAAAATTTGGGAATTTTTATTAAAAATTAAAAATAAAAATTTAATTTTTTCTTATTATTAATTGCCTTTTTCCCCACCAAAATAAATTCTTTTGAAAACCCGTTTTTGAAACTTTAAATTCCCTTTTTATTTTAATTTTTTTTAAATAAAAGTTTTAAAAAATCAAAAAATAAAAATGTTAAAATTCAGCAAAAGTAAATTTAGGGAAAAAATAACCACCGGCCGTTTTCCGAAATTTAAATTGGGCCCACCAATTTTTAATTACCAAAGCACGATTTAATTTTTTTTTAAAAAAAAAAACCAAACAAAATTTTTAAACGAAAAACTTTTTGAAAAGCTTTAAACTTACCCTAAAAAGAAAATTAAAATTTTAAAACCTTTTTGGGCAAAAAGTTAGATTTAAACCTTTTTTAAACATAAAAGAACCCACCGTTTTTTCCTTTTCCCAACTAATTTTTTTTAAAATTTTTAAAAATTTCTTAAAGGGAGGGAAATTTATATGGAAAACTTGAATTTAAAATTTAAAACCCATATTTAAATAAAAATTTGAAATTTAAGAATTTTAAAAAAAAAATATTAAAAATTTAAAAAAGGGAAATAATAAAATTTTTTTTTGGGATTTGGAAGTTTATTTTACTTTTTTTTTAATAAAAATTTTTTTCAAATTTTAAAATTTAAACATTTTTCTATTATTTTAAAATTCAAAAAAATTACCCGTTAAAATTTTTTAAAAAAATTTTAAATTTTTTTTAAAAAAAAAATTTTATTAAGTTTTAATAAAATTAAAGTTTTTTGGGCATTTTTTGATTTTTAAAATTAGAAAAAATTTTTAAAAAACGTTTTTTTAAACTTTTTGAAATAAAACCTTGTTGAACTTAAAAACTCTTCCCAAAGGTAGTTTTTCCCTTTTTTCAACCTTTGAGGTTTAAAAAAAAAATTTGGTTTTTCCGAAAATTAAATTACATTTTAATAAATTTTTTTTAAATTTTTTGTTTAATAAAAATTTTAATAAGAAACTTTAAAATTTTTATAAAACCAACCCAAAATTTATTACATTTTAAACCCCGACTAAAAAATTTCCAAAAAAGGAAAATTTAAAAACTTAAATTTTTAAACTTTTAAGGGTTTCTAAAAAAATTAAATTGGCCCAGAAAAATTTATTGTAATAATATTTTAAAATTTTTTAAGAATTTCAAAAATTTTTGACCCTTCACAAAAATGGTACCTTTTTTTAAAGTGGGAAAAGAAAAAATATTAAAGTGGTTTTCCAACCTGTAAAAAATAAAAACCATGGGGGGTTTTAAAAAAGAAATAATTTTTAATTTTTAAAATTAAAATTTTTTTCGGCCTTTAAATTTTTTAATAAAACTTTTTAAAAAAATTTAAATTAAATTTTAATAAATTAAATTTTTAATATATCCCCCTCCTTTAAGGATAACGTGACGAAGCCTAGCATCGGGTTAAACTGTTGGGTCCAACGGCTTCCATAATTTGGATTTTATAGGGAAACTTCTCCAGATTTTTCCGTATTATATTATGAATAGTTGATTTAAAGATATCTAAAGCCTGTTCTGCCCGCCCGAGTCAAGTACTCGGTCCCTCAGCGAATAGTTCCCTCACCCGCTCAACGTTCTCAGAGGTGCCCACAGTTGGCTCAACATCCTCTTAAACATATCCATGAAACTAATTAAAAAAATAAAATAAACATAAAAATTTGGAAATTTTATTTAACCTAAATTTTAGGTTAAACTGTAAATTTGAATATTTACGTTGTAATTATTTTCGAGGACAGAGTTGTATGGTAATCCACTTGACTGCGGTACGCTGTAAGAGTATTTGTGACATTTTTACCAGAAATATACCACAATCGGACAATGGCGACTCTTTGGTCAGTAGTATATGTTGTCCTTGCAGTGGTCATTGTGTGTGTGATGTGACACCAAAACAAGTGTAAATAAATTTCCTACTTTTATAACTCCATCTATGTTAAAATAATTTTGGTATGTCTAATAGTTTTTATTTAACAAGAAAATAACTTTGGAGTAAGTGTCTGGACACCCTGTATTACTGAATAGGTTTAAGTACAACACATTGTATCTTCTCGCTCCCTTCCACTCATTGCTATGATAAATACGTTTTTCGAATATAACATCGATATTTAATAAATTAAATTAAAATTATTGATTTGAAGGAGCTTATGGTAAATTATATTAATGTAATAAATACGAGGATGTGCGCATTCGAGCGAAAAGTGGCACATTTCCGAGCGAGGGAGGCAAATGAAGCGCGACGCGGAGCGGCGCGCTTCATTTTCCCGAGATCGGAATGTGCCACTTTGAGCTCGAATGTGCACACTCGGTTTTAAGCACGATTACCAAGCGTCCCGTTTTAACAAGAAAAAAATTGGTGACCCTACCTCGTTCACGGAAGGTTAGATAAAAAATTGACATAATTTTCGGTTCAATCGGAAGTACTACAAAAGTTGTATTTATGCCAGTGCATAGATCAAATACTGTAGTAAAAAATATTGTTTGATTATTTTACACCATGTTATATTAAAACACCATACCTCGCTGTCCGAGCCTCCCCTACATGTGATTTTTCTTAGAAGGCTAACTTCGTACAGTCTAATTTTCGTTAGCTGTGCGCGCGCAACTACGTTGCTTGCTAAAACTGTATTCTTAACACGCCAAAAAAAGTATAACTTCAAAAAAATTGTTATATTTTTTACACCATGTTATATCGAAATCTTTTGAACACGATACCATATTATATGTGGCTTGGCTGTAATTGATGTGCTACTTAAAACGAAACATGTTACATTTTCAAGAAAGAAAATTCTCTGACTTTTCACTCATATGACAAACCCAATTTTTATACACAATATAAAAATTGAAATTGCATTTTATTTAATCAAAAAGCCAACATAGAAAATTACAAATAATTTATAAAAATTAGGTTCTTCTTTTTTAAAAATTACAATTGCAATCTTTATAGACTTTAAGAGAGAAAAAATTATTATCAATAACGTAGAAGTTGAATAACGCTGGTTTATAGATTGCAAAAATTGAGTAACAAATGTAAATATTAAAGCCACATCCTATTCATACAACGAATTCTAATGAAATGCAGATTGAAACGTAGAAACTCGCGTAGCTTCCAGTTATCCGCAGAAATTGTCCATGTTAATATTTTATGGAAAATATTATCCATTCAATCTTCAGGTAATTAAGGCATTTACATTTTGCTAAAAGCTGCAACCCTAACAAATTTTCTAATTTAATTAAACTTGCATCCCGTCTTTTATTTTCGACCAAAACGACCGTTCGAAAAGTTATTTATAATAGCTGCATGTTTATAGAAACAATGTAGGGGGAAAGTGGCATGAAACAGCCAAGTTTTGAAACAGCCATTATCAATTACGCGGTAGTTTTCATACGAATCGTTTATGTATTATTATTTTAAGATAGCAACACTAGCCAGATATCCTCCACAAAAATTTGACCGTTCACCGTCAATAAACGGCGCCGATACGACGTATTGAAGATTTTGTCGTCAAAAAGTAAGGTTTTGAGTTCAGTTTATTTGTTTTCTAACGCCTATACGTACAAAACTAATAATAATATGATTACACTATAATTTTATAGATATATTAGGCCTTCTAATAACGTATATATTTTGTAGACTAATCTTTGATTTCATAGTAATTTTCGAGATTTGGTTTCTTGAGAGAATATGTTTTGAAATAGCCGGACTGCAGTGTAATGAAACAGCCACCTTTTAATTCCATAAAATGCAATAATAATTGTAGTAACAGCAATCAAGAGTGGTACCGATGCAAAATTGTAATGGTTGGGCATATAAATCCTGTGGCATAAAAGGAAATTGCATTATTTTTGCTAAAAACGTTTTTAAGTTTTTGCAATGATTGATCTCAAACGTCAAATTTTTTGACAGTTTCTTAGATTTATGTAAGTAAATATTTTATCGAGAGTTTGCGTTATTTAAAACGTTTTATAATTATATAAGATCTAAAATTATAGCTTAAGATTATTATTACATAATATCTTCGTTAATGTGCAGTTTTAATCTTGTAATAAGAACATGGCTTTTTCAAAATTAGGTTGGCTGTTTCAATACCTATAGGTTATGTAAAAGCCAAATTTTATTTTTTTTATAAATGATTAGAAGTCGAAAAATATCGTTAATTTTGAAAAATGTTTTATGACATTACGTACATAAATGCATGAACAATTACAGATTTAAAAAAAAATTGATTTATTTATGTCCTTCTATATTATTTATCCCTGTTTTAAAACTGGCTGTTTCATGCCACTTTCCCCCTACCTACCAAAATTGTAAACAGTACGCTTTTGTGCGGCGAATTCGTTCAACATGTGCAAAATTACACGATAAAAAAGTTCCCGTTAAACAAACAAGGGGGTTGTGCATTGGTATTAGATTTCATTAAATAGTTTAAACGGCAACCCCATTTCCTCATTACCAAACGGCATCGCAATAAAACTGTTACGTTTCCCGAACCTGCCTAGTTTAGCTAATCTAACGGGAACCGTTGCAAGATTAGATTAATCTTTAATCAAAGTTGGGATTTATACAATTGTTTTACACAAGCGCATTTATCCGCCGACGCGGATCTCTGTTTCCCTAAATATGGCCGGTAATATTCTGGATGCGCACATTTAATAGCAATCTACCCCTCGTATGAACCTCGAGTAGAGCCATATTTTCCTAATTAGAATGAAATACGAAGATTAACAAAATAACAGTGCATTTAAAATCGTTTTGATTTATCCCTCAAAGTGGATAGCTAAATACCTTTTAAAAGAGAACAATAACAGCGCCCTAATGACAAATGTACTAATCAGAAAACAATACTTTGAATATTTACGCTTTGTGCCGCTAATACAAAGAGCATAATGGAAAAATGTTTAATCTCCAGCATGAGGGGCTGAACATTAATGACCGACGGATGCAACCGTTTCTTTAACATCAAAAAAGATAAAGTGCCCGATTGTAAAGTAACTCCTCGAAAGATTTTATTGCGATAAAATTTGTATGGGGCATAATAAAACTGTTTGAAAGCATCGGGATGACGACCTTTTAAGCACTACCCCCTGTGTTTTAATGCGATGTTATCATCGAGTTACCAAAGTTAAGAACTACGAAGCTGCATGATTTACACGTAATCCTAGCGGGCTATGCAAGTTACCGCAACATTGACTGGACTTAGGATGTGGTTTCGCTATTCCATTTAAAGTTTCTTTGTTAAAAATTATAATCAACCAGAGGCTTTAAAACTTTCGTTAGAATTCGTTTTCGGTAAAGGTTTACAACAGGGGTACGCTCACGATACACTTATACCGGTATGCCTACGCGCATCTCCACCTCCCCAAGTCCGACGTCACTGCGAAGCAGGGGCTAGTTTTGATATATAGAAAGCCCATATATAATCCAGTTTCAAACACGTTTTACTGCAAAAAATAGCTTTGTATGTAAGGTTGAAAAATATTTAATAATCCCTACTATACTCTGTCCGGCCAACAGAAATAGTTAAGCCACTCCCACAAATGTGCGCTAAATTTAAATAGAATTTTTTCTATTAGCTTAATTTTTGCAGCACGTAACACAAGCAACCATATTAGCATTTATGTCCTGCAAGAACGGGGACAAACTTGATTATTAATTTGTACCGTGTGAAACTGGGCACTGCATACATTGGTTCAATTTCGTGGGGCGTGGCTTAACTATTTCTGTTGGCCGGACAGAGTATAATACAAGAATGCGAAAGTGCGTTTGTTCGTTTGTCTTTCTTTCGCGCAGAAATGGAGCAACAAATCGATGTGATTTTTTGCATTTAGTTAGCTTATGGAACTGAGACTACCATAGGCTACTTTTTATCCCGGAAAAAATGCACGGTTCCTGTGGGATTCAACTTAGCCCACGGGAGTGAATCTACAGGTTAAAGCTGTCAACGTGACACATATGTATTTCAACTGTTATGGGCGTACGTCAAACTTTTGGACGTTACTTAGCAACAACTTATTTACAATTAATAAAACATTTTTAAAATAAAAATAAGTGACGTTTTATTTTAACCAATAATTATAAATGTCAAAATATAAAAAATTAGTTCTTCGGGCGATACATGTGATAATGATGATTCAGAAGAAATATCCATCCTGGTGTGATAAAAAATCGTATACGCACCTAGGGAGGAAAATATCACATTACAATCTGCGTGATATTCTCCCCCGAGCTAAAGGAAAGGTGACAAAAATTGCATAGTTCCACTAGGATTCAAACTTGGGCTAAGTGTGTAACAAAAAGCTATTTATTGCTTTGTTATACTTTTTCGTTATATAATCATTAGAATGTTTCAAAATAATCCATATAATTTTTTGCACTATCATATAAAAATATCGCAGAATACTTTCTCTTCAAATCCCAGCCCTTAATTTTAATTTTAATATGTCTTGCATCGAACTTAAAATTTTCCATTTAAATAACATAGTAAAATGATTTTTTATCACTATACACTCCCGCAAACTATGTAATCATTTTTTAACTACAAAATTATCCTTTATCAGCATTTTATGCTCTACAAAAAAACATTAAATCAAATTTCTATTTTTGATATTTACGTAGTAAAGATCTTACAAAGTTTAAATTGGTCGATACTTTACATTTTTTCAATTTAAACGCCTAATTTTTAGTTCATATAGTGCACTATAAAATAGTTGCAAACAGGTTTGTTGGATTAATTATTAATAGTTAGAAAATTAGAGACTCATCAAGTCTTATTTTTTAATAATAGGAAACGGGAAAGTCTTAAGAACTTTATAAAAAAAGCAAACTTTTCAAGCGTTCTCGAGTCCGAAAAAAATTACTGTCAACTAACAGAAATTTTGAAAAAACTAAATTTACAAATTGTCCTTACATGAAAGAACATAATTATTTAATATATTTAGAAGTATTTTAAAATCACCCTGTTTATATGTGTTTGGTTTTACATTTACATTGGAAATAAGATAGACATAACAAAAAACTGAAGTTTCAATTTAGATTTTCATTTAAAAAATATACAATCTCTTGATTTTTTTTAATTAATATTATTCAATGAAACACAACATACCAAATAAGTCTCAAATTTTCATATTGTAAAACCAAAAAAAAAAACAAATACATATATATATATAAGAGTGCAGTTTGATAAGTCAGTGACTTATCAAACTGCCCTCTTATATTTGTAAATTCCGATTTTTAGTACTTATATAAGAAACCAAAAAACTAAATGTTCAAATAATCTATTACTAAAATTATTATTTTTAATTATTATGAATAATTTTGTTTTTAATACTACATAGTCTATTTCTAAGCACCTAACTTTCCTTTTATAAAACTAAATTTATTTCTTCAATAAAACAATTTAAAGACAGCATTTCCATTAATTAAGTGTTTTTTACCAGATCGCAAGAAACCAAGAACATACATCACAAAAACAGTAATTTATTTAAACCCCATAATTTCAGACATCTTTACAAACCAGCGAACCTGATAACTTTTCTTCAGCAACCCTAAAAGTCCCGAAGTAAATTACCCGTCTTTTTTAGAAACCGCATCATCTGCCGAAAGGAAAAAACTCCCCCATGTTTAGCCGGTTTGTTGTTCCAGATATACACTTAATTCCGTCCCACGTTTTGGGGTTTAGACTTACCCTGGGGCCGTTCAGGGCCGTATTTAGTTGTGTTGCGCATCGATAGCGCCACACCCGCAATACTTCAAATTTTCATAAAATCGATGCGACTCGAAAAAAACCGCATCGGCTTACACATGATAACATCGCCGTCATAAATATTTGATTATTTAACGAGAAGCCCTTTTAATCAACTTTTATTTCCAATGCCACTCCTACAAATTTACCGTTGGCAATAATTATATCACATATGACCTCATTTTTTCGCATCCCTTTAAATTCATTTCAATTGGGTTCGTGCGGGCGAAATTTAAAAGCATTTCGCATTTGAAGATGTTATCGGAAGAACGTAATTTGGTTCGGTTACATTGATATAAAAAGTGTATTGTATTAATGGAAATTATATTGCAGCGCAATGTTATCTCCCTTTCCATTTTGGAAATTTGGAAGCGTTCCAAGTTCGGTCGCGAAATTTAAATCGCGAGTAACTTTTAACGACTTTGTAAATCAATAGGGTTTTTCTAATCTCGATACTTACTTTTGCATTGCCATCGACTTTTAGTTACGAGAATTTACTTAACTTTATCTGCTATTCTGTGTACATTATCTGATAAAAATTATTGGATATGATTGTGTACATAAAGAAAGTGCAGTTAGTTACCTGATGCTTTTGTGATAACGTAATATTTTTTTGACACACTTATGTGCCGATTATACACGATATTCCGTATGCAAGGTGCTTTTTTAAGTTGAAGAACGTTTTAATTTTGGTGCCACAATTTTTAGTGTCTTTCATACTTTGAAGGTGGTACGATTTTAAGAATGTGGTAATTTTGGCTGTCAAATGTCAAGGTTGACTCGTGAATGTTTCTAAAATGTTTTGCGTTTTGTTGCTTTGATTTCCGTAGTTGTAGTTCTCTTTGTTGAGTTTATTTTTGTTTTTAATCTCTAAAACAAGTTTTTTAAAATTATTGATATATTGACCACCCCTATTCAAGACGCCACTGGCAGCTTCTATTCAGCAAATCTCATCCAGCACTAGCAACGTAGAAAATCTATTGGTGTGGCGCCAAATTCAAAATTTCCACATTCTATAAATACAGACATTTATAACCTGCTAATACATGACCCTAAACTACCCAAAACAGTACCTCAAACCAAATGACTATATGAGCAATATTTTTGACTAACAGTATACTAGCGTAAACTTCTATTAGAATCTTATGGAAATTCCCCATATACTTTATTCTTATAATGCCATTAAAGCCATTTGTAAACAAAAATTCTAAAGTAAAAAAAAAAAGTAATATTTTCAGATTAGGTTATATTTTACTGTTCTTGAGAGTTTATTGTAATTTTTAGCTAGGTATCTCTACTAACACTAAAATAGTACTAAGAGTATTAAAACAAACTAAATAAAAACTACATAAAAAAAAAGTTACTTGTTATATATTTATAACCGAAAAAATAAATTGTACTAAAAGTACTAACATAAATTTTAACATTTTGTAATGGTTACATTAGGGGTTTTGAAAGGAACCAATATTTCCAACGTATGGTCGGTTACAGATTATAAAAATGTCATAAGATTTACAACCAACTCTGGTCTTGAGTACCGCTTTAAGAGACCAATTATTAGCGGCAATAGACAACAATTACCATACAATTAATTCAAAAACCAATCCTTAATATTTAATTTCAATGGTAAATATTTCCGGAATACAAAGCATCTTACTCTTTGAAAAGTCCTCTACTTGCCAATTCAAGGCCTGTCAAAAACGGTGCAGTCGTTTCCAAGATATACAGACAGACAAACAGACAGACAGAGAGACAGACAGACAAACAAAAATTTTAAAAACGTGTGTTTGGGCTTTAGTAACGATCAAATAACTATATGAGCTTAAAAAAAGTCTTTATTTCGAAATCACAGACAAAAACACATCAATTTTTTTTATATGTATAGATGTATAAATTATCAAACCGATCTTTTTTTAAGTTTTCCCAATAAAATACTTAAAATACCTACATATGTCAAAAATATTGTATTATCCTTTTTTCTATAAAAGCAACCTTTTCTTTATAAGAATTTTTTTTCTTCAAATTCCTCCAAATACAGAGCGGTTACTGTATTAAAAAAATAGAAATTTCTTCAGGTTTTTAATATTTAACTAAGACTATTGTAAAACGCTTCTTACAATGAGGCTAAAATGACTACCAAAACATAATTATTATATTTATCCACATTTTACTAAAATATTTGCTTAAGGTGCCAATAACTATGCACTCTATTGAACTTACTAACACGACTACAATAAAATAATTTTCTTTTGTAACCACTTCACATTTACAACTCATAAATCTAATGTAAATACTCAAACTAAACCAACACACTTAAAAGAACTGCTGAAGTTGTAAACTAAGTAAATATAAAAATTAAAACAACAGTAATTGTTTGTCAGAAAAAAAAATAACCACTATTGTAATTAAAATTCCTTTAATAGATTTTTTTTTAATTAAAAAAAGTAATTGTAGATATAACTTTTTATTATGTGTATTAAAAACATACTATAAAGTTGACAAAAGCACTCCTGATTTTTGCATATGAAATGGCCAGGAGCAATTCATTTAATACGAACTAACATAATAACCGTGCAAAGAACTAATGTACTATTGTAATAAAATTGTAAGTATTTACTGCAGCAAATTCTAACTGAAAGTTCGTCTACCTTTTGTTGAATAAAGTAGAACATCGATCAATAAATGTATAATTAATTAAACCATTCTAATTTTAGCACGCGTTAACTACTCTTCTGACTTTTATTTTTCTTTTGCATTACTACGTATACGCCGTACGTAAAAAAATTATCAATAAGATGTTAGTAAAAATACCACAATAGAGTAGCTATTGATTTTTTATTTAAAACAGCTGCAGTTCCAAACTGATGCCAAATCCGCAATCAATTTATTTTCCTAATACCTTGAACTTGGCAGTTTCTCCAGGTACTACGTGAGTTCCGATAGTTTTCTATTTAATATATTTTAGTAAAGTACATATCCACTTGTGTAAATATGCCGTCGAAGATTAAACTTTATTTAACGTGGATGTGTACCCCACGACTTGTAAATTGCAAGTTCAAAGTTAACCAAAATTGGATCATAGGTTACTATTAATGAATCATTTTGGCAAAATTTACAAAAAATCGTACGTTAAGCATCTAAAATATTTAGAAAAAACTACCAAAGTACTACTAAAATATAAATCAAAATGTCATCAATCTTCAAAAAACACCCTGTATGTATGAATTTATACCGGGTGTTTCATTTAAAGTGCCACAGGCTTATAACTCCTAAACTTATAAAAGTTTCTTTAATTTATACAATCTATGCACTGCCATAAACACAACTTTTGTAGTACTTCCGGTTTAACCAAAAGTCGTGTCAACTTTCTTATCTTAAATAAAAAGTATTAATTTTTTCACATAATTGGATAGAGCTCGTCGAGGGCAATCTAAAAATATCAGTTACCATTTAATTAATAAATAATTTAAAAAAAAATTATTTAGGGTTACCAGGGTGATTCAGTAAGGTGCCACGAGCTTATAGGGTTATTTCGCCAGTAGTCGGCCTTTTTTGATTAACTGCCACTGGGCAACTATAATTAGTAAAGTGATGACGTCACACTTTGAATTCTTCTAACTAGAAGCAATAAAATCTTATATTTTGATAGCTACATATTCTGAGAAAAGTTTGATGCTTTTTCCTATTGCTCTTTGTACACGTATATGTCTATACATTAAACTTTCTAAGTACGTACTTAGTAATTGCGCCATTGTAAGTCAACATTCTAGTCCTAAAATCGTTTGTATCTCGAGATACTCGTAAGCTGATAACTCATTAACTCCAATTTTCTAGCATTTCTCTTGAAATTCGAGTTATCCACGTTCCACTGTAGTACGTATTTTTTTCCTAGCTATAAACAAAAATTAGTTAAAAAAAATTAAAGACACATCAAATGGGTTTATTTTCAAACGTATTATAAAGTAATAATTAAAAATAAACCACTAGATTAAATCTCAAGTGTGTTGCTCTAACAATATATTTCCACTTATCTTTGATAAATTGTTTTCGCAAAGCTAATTAATGTAAAAATAGAACGTTTTAAAATTAAACTAACAATTTGTCTACGACAGAAATCTCAAACTAAAAACATTAGTAAAATCACATTTTCTCACAGATTTTAACACAGCTCCTCTTATGAACTTGGAAAAAAAATTGAATTAGTTTCCTTATACCTATCTAAATTTCGAAAAATTAAGTGTGAATGATTTAAATCAGAGATTCTCAATCTTTTAATATTTGGAACGCAAACCCTCATATAAATTTTAAGTACCTCCCCTCTATGATAATTTTTGAAGTTGTAATACAGGTGGTCCTCGCCTTTCATTCTTAACTCGTTCCGGGACTATGTTTTTTTTTTTAATATTTGCATAAGGCTTTAATGGTATCGTTATAACAGCCTTGAACAAAAAATTTCGAAATATTCGAAATAATAAAGTATTTATTACACATTATTAAATTGAAGTTTACGATACCATATCTCAAAAATATGACACCTAAGGTCACTTGATTTGGAGTATGTTTCTGTTCAGTTGAACCTCATTTATAAGTGGGTTGAGTTTCAGTACTTATTTGTGGGACACCCGGTATAATGATAATGAAGTAGAGAAGCGCGTTACGACTCTATGTTTTAATTCAGAAAAATCCGCTGTTGGAAAACTATTCTATTATTTTTTCTATTTACTTATTAGTTGATACACTTTATAAATAAAATTATTTTAAGAACCCGAAATACATATTTAGTTGACAACTGATTTTTATTTAAATTAATTTTCAGGCAACTGTAGTTTTATATTTAAATAGCCCCTTAAAAGCCCAAATGTATGTACTTTAACACATTTCTAATTCCAATTTTTTTTGCACTTCAGTCATATAATTTTTTTAGTGGGACAATAATGTGTGCATAAATTATTGATAAAATTACACGAATGGCAACGCAATAATTTGCATTATTATGCAAAACAAACTAATTTAACTCTATAACCAATAATATTGAAAATAGTCCAAAGAAAACAAAATTAATCATATTCTACATCACAAATGAACGCAAAGTCATTCCGTAGCAATTTATTATTATCAAAAATAGTAAGTAGTATTTAACTCGCCCACTTCTTAATAGTTATTAACTTTTTATATGCTTTAACAAATTCACTTTCAAGTACATGACATAAACTGTATTTTCATCGTGATTTCAGTGTAAACAATATCTATTTACAGCTAGAACAATCGAACATTTCACTGTATCAATATTGATAGGAAAATATCACACGCTTTGTTAGGTATTAATAGCCCAGTCAATTTAATAGGACATATGGTACATTGTAATTTTTGATATTTTATATCAATATATATCTTATAAGATCAAGACGGTGCGGCGTTCCTATAGTACCATAGCATTTCAAAATAAAAAAAATTCGGTGTACAGTAGGACCCCTATTATTCGAGATAAAGACGGGGAGAGAAGTTCACGAATAATCAAAAACCCCGAATAAACAAATCACAATTTTTGTATTGAACAAATGTGCTAGGTAAAAAGGTTAAATAAAAAAAATTGTGTAAAAGATATGATTTTGATTAAGAAACAAACGTTTTACATTAATTTACAATATGTATACACAAATACATATGAATGTATTATTAATAAATGGTGTCAAAAAATAAAAAACACCTTATAAATAAAAATTTACCACTTGGGACCCTGGTGGATTGGAACCCGGATAACAGGGGTCCAACTGTATTATTTATGATAAACTTAATTTTCTTTCCATGTGTCCCCCCTGATCTCGAATATTATATATCCTAGTCTGATTGACGAAATTATGTACCAGAGATGACAAAACAAGATACAATATTTTAATGACAAAATTAGATGCAAAACATATCGATAAAAACACTTTTATATTATTTAACCCTTTAACCGCCAGTGTGGTCAATAATCCATTGTGTAATAGTTATATGGCTTTATGTAAAAATGTTTTTTATTATAAGTACGATAAATTATAATTGGATTTTTCAATAAATCAAATCGTTAAAACGTACTTGAATTAAAATTAACATTAATTATTACATATTCGAAATTACAGTATAGCATATGAATTTTTTTTCGCACTCAGTGTACTAGCAGAGAACTACCCACAGTTTTTATTATTAAATTTGATATGTTTTGTTGTTTAATAAGACCATTCTATTGGAGTAACAGATTTTTTTAAAATAAAAGTACAACCAATTCATGTAGGTGTACTTCAACTCCAAATGTTGGTAAACCTTTAACATTTACTTTAACTTGATTTTATTGTTCTACCAAATCCCTGAATTCTTTATTAATTTCGATATATTTTTAAAGGTCAATAATACAAAAAACATTTTTTTTAATATCTCGCTTTCTATTGCTCCACAGAAAAAACTTATTATAAAAATTCATATTCTCGGTATTTTCTGTAAAAATGGTTTTGGGCTATTCGCACAATCTAACTCACAAAACAATGCCATAATAACACTGAACATAATATGGGCCATTGTGCGATTATTGTAATACAGTAGACCAGCGGTAATCCAGCCCTTTTGTAACCCGGCATGCCAATTACATACATACATACATATGTATTGATTTACATCAATATATACTTCGCATAGTTTTTTATTTATAACTGCTACGGGCAATTCGTTAATTATTTTAATTCTGTAATAAACCTTATATTATCTATTAATTCCATATCGTAGAGGATCGATTTTATCTCACCATTTTTAAAATTTATCGGATTACAAGGTACTACTTTTTAAAAAGCACAAGGGGCAGCACTATAATCCGACGCAGTCTTGCAAAACATTTGTCGGATTACCGTGGGTCGACTGTATAGTCAATACAATAAATTTGTAGGTACGAGTTTAATAGTTCTCAGAAACCGATCGAAACATGAAAATATTTAAGGTAGTTACTCTTATTCTAGATTTTTTACTTTCGGCAATTTTATGAATAAAACGTGTACAAATTAAATTACACTATTTATAACCATTAAACGATTTTTTTAAATGCCTAAGGAACGATATATAATCTACAGGGTTTCAAAAATACTCTTGCTTATTTTAGTTTTAAATTTAAATTTGTACAAACTTTTTATAGTAATTGTATAAATAATATTGCTGTTATAACGGTCCAATACAAAATATGCTATTTTTTGATACTACCATTTTTATATATTTTTTTCATGTTACTAACAATAAGATTTATGGAACACATTCATTGATTATAACTACAAAAAAAAACTTTTTAAAAACACAATTTTTTAATAAAAAAAGTTATACTGTGCAGTTCGAGATGAGCTATTTTATGTAGAACTTGCGATTACCTTAAACTTTGTTCGTATGGCCAAACCTGTAAATAAAAATAAGTTTGTTCAATTATCCCTAATTTCTAGTATTTAAATTTTTATACAAGAATCCTAAATGTTTTCGTAATAAAAAGTAGCCTAAATTACTATCAGAAAAGTCCTCTATCTGCCGATAAAAGTTCCGACAAAATCCGCTGAGCCATTTCGGAGATTAACCCGAACAAACAAATCCACAGACCGCCAGACAATAATTTTAAAAACGCGTGTTTTTGGTATTAGTAACGTACCAATAACCATATGAGCTTTTATTTTAAAATCACAGACAGACAGTTCAACGTTATTTATATGTATAGATGTGGCATGTCAAACAAGCGGCCGCGGGCCGCTTATGACCCGCCGAGAATTGTTCTGCGGCCTACCAAAAATGATAACCAATACGTTTATTTAACTTTTAACAACACTATATTTTTTAATATCTCATATTCTGTGTATTATTATTTTGTATGTATTGATTTGTTTATAATAAAAGTTATGCTTCATCGTCATCCATTTGTTAATTTTGTATTGCGCCCCCGATTTAATATATATTCCAATATGGCCCTTAGTGGTTAATGAGTTTGACATGCCAGGTATGGATTTATAGATTATCAATATTTTAACACTTTAGTATCATAATTTTGGAATAAAATTTTAACATCTCTTGTATAAAAAGACTATCACCTACATTTTCCATTTTCCAATTATTTTTGTTTTTAATATGTATAAATAATATATTTTGTTAATTATATCGATTGTGCGGTCGCAAAATATTTCTAATTTAATTAAAATAATTCGGAATCGTATTTCTATCAAGCACCAAATTACAAATTTCTGTGAGCGTTGATTAACCACAAATATCGTCGAAAGCTTTTCAGAGATCTTTTAAAAATGATAAAATGTTATTAAAAAAAAAATAATTACTATAACTTTTTCCGAATTTATAGTCAAGTGGCTATGAACAAAGTCTACAATTTCTACCAATTTTCCATTGTGCATAGTAAAACGTAAATCGGTTAGAAAATCTTAGAAATTAAAATTATCTTCGTTGTTTAATTCGATACAAATTGGTGTTTCAATTTATGACAAAATGACGTATGTCTGCAATAAAAAATAAATAAATCAAATTTTTTGACAACTTAAATAAAATAAAATTCGAAAACTTTTAATCGAATTTTCTTAATATGCATAAATCCTTAAATCGGCATAAAAACATAAATATGAACATTTATTTATCTTTCTTCACAATTTCAAAAATTCAATACATTTGAAATCTAATCATAACCCAATGTGAGAAGCACTTCATTATAATCATTATAATAATAGTTCAAAATTTGATGCGAAACTACAATTTGGGAGCGGCGCGATGATCAAAATTCCGTAATCTTCAAATATTCGACATAACCTAAAAAAAGAGGCGAAGCGAATACGTTTTTTCCAAATTACGTCGAATGCGAATTGTCCATATTAGAACCGGTTACGGTGACAATGTGACTAATTAATAGAAACATATAAAATATATACAAATATAAGTATAAATACCTAAAATAGACTAATTGGCAAAAATGTCAGAACAAAATCGATGACAGTGCCGAGCAAAAAAGCTGCTATTGCCGAAACACATTACATTACTTACAGCTAAAACTTACATCCTTTGCGGTAGAATTGGTGGCACAATTTTTTAACACCTTAATTATAGAAAACAATAAAAAAAGTCGAATTTAACACAAAACATGAAATAAAGCGAGAATTTCACGAAACACACAACATAACTTCGGGAAAGTCAAGAAACGACTTCGGAATATTCGTGCGGAATCGGTTAAAACTATAATGATCGACTTTTGCTCGACCGCTAGATGCCACCATCTAACTACCGTTCATAGGATATGAAACCTGTATCAAAATATTATTCGTCCGACATTATCTCTTCGCCTTCACGTTGATTTCAATTTTGGAATGTAAAACCAGTAACACAAACGTCGTGCAATTATAATAATTTATTCATTTAGTGAATACACTTGTTCAACAATATTTTAATACAACAATCTCATTAAATTCTTCAAAGAATAACAAGTTAAAATGCTCTGCAATTATTTAAATATCTCAGTATAACAACTAACATTTTTTTTAAATAAATACATATCAAGAAATTTACAATATTAACGCTATTAGTACATTAGTATTAAAGAACACAATATTACAATTTTTTTTGTCTTTTTTTATATATAAATTTTAAATAGTAAAAAAATACAATAAATCTAAATATTCGGTTATATAAAACTATCAGGTTGTTTTCCACAAATAGTAAAAGTTAGAAACGTGGTAAGAATCAAGTAGAATATCAAATATTAAACTATGACTAATAAACAATATAAAAAACGTAGTGACAAATAAGTGTTAATAAATAGAGAAAGATACATCACAATTTGATACCACTTATTTGTGTCTAGTGAATACAAACTTCATCATCTAATAAAACAACAACAAATAAGAAATATCAATTTTGAACCCATACGAAAAATCTAACACTACATGGAGCCCAGAGGCCCATACCTAACACACAACATGCATAAATTCATGCACACCACCATGCATGCTTAAACATTTAACACAATTGCAAATACAATAAATTTTGGCATTTTTACCAGTCTCTTGGACTCCCATTGCTCAAAGTCGACGAAGAACTCTTTCGTTCGGCACCAGGTGCGGGGGAGAACGTATTAGAGCGTTTATTCAATTCTAAAAAAGTTAAAATATTATGTTTGGTTATTTTTAGCCAAAACAACTAATAAATTACACACCAGCGATAATTAAAAGCATTTTGCGTCTTGCACCAAAGGCTGTAACGCCCAGTTCAATCAAATCATTGTCGGTCAGCGAAGGAAAAGTCGAAAGGTCAATTTCGTGCTTAGTAAAAAGTCCAATATATTTTTCTAGTCCGACCGAACTTAACATGGAAGTTAAATCTGGCCACTGAGACGTTGTTATACGATTAACCAACTTGTTTGGTACGTGATCCAGATAACTACTTGTATTAATACCAGTAGATGTCGAAGGGAAATTATAGTCAGTTTGTTTTGAAGTCGAAGCCTTCCACATTTCTTCTTCCTGATTTGGAAAAAACGATTTTATCATTCTATCAACTTAAACTATTTGATTTGATTACTTTGTTAGAATTTAATTCGTCTAATTGAAGAGATCCTGGACTGGTGTGGCTAATCCCGTAGCCACACCAGACATTTGTCGGTACTCTGTAATTTCCAGATGGTCGGCTTTGCATCGCTCTAATCCCAGCCAACCGCTTTCGGTCTACTTCAGGAGTCGATAGTAACTGTCGATTTTCATTACTTCTATTGAAATTGTTGCTTGGATAAGACATCGAAGCATTGCCTTCGGATGGGACTGTAGAAATTTCTATGAGCAAAATTAGCTCAATAAATCATATCTATTAAAGTAAAGAAATAAACGTTACCAGAACCTGGTGAATCGGATACGTTTTTCGATTGATATCCAGAAGTCATGGTATGGCGAGGGCTGGACCTCGGGCTGGAAATTGGACTAGTGCTCGAAACGGACGAGTAACTGTTCCCATCTTGACTAGGTTCCGTTAGATAAGTAGTGTTTGAAAACTGGCCCAAGGAATGATATCTAAAAACATCGACGCTGTTCGCTTTGATATAATGATTTATTTGGTATATAAACTGACCCGCTACTGCTCATGGAGCCGTGCATCATATTGTAAGTAAATTGGGGTTGTTGCATCATACCCACGAACGGCGATGGTTGATTGAAAGACGTCGAAGGATAAGGCCAACTTGGGGATACCATTGGCGATATACTTTGTGGAGCTGTTTGAACGTTAATGGCTGGCGGTACATCGTTATTTTGGTTTATTTTTGGAGCAAAATAAGAAGTGGGTATGTCAGCTATGATACAAGCTTCTCGCACTCCTAATATGCGATTGCGGGCCTCGTAAATGTTTGCTAAAAGACATAAATAAACAATATTACATTAAAATTTTGATTTCGATCACGCGTTATATGAAGACCATTTTAGAAAAAATATAGTTTCTTGGTCCAGAAATAAATATCCGGTTTGGGATTATTTCTTGTCCATGAATAAGTGTCCGTTTTTTCAAAAATATTTGATTACATATAATTTTAATTGGGTCACTTTTTTGAAAAAATATATATATTAAGTCTAGTAGTCTCTTCACTCCTGGTTTTTTATCCGTAATCAAATCTTTTATAATATTTAATACAAATTGATTATTTCTGTACAGATGTCAAATTCATATGTATTTTCTACTATTTATCACTTTTATTATACTTCTTTGCTCTCTTATTCGATCTAGCACTTTTACACTAGGTCCAGATTTTATTTATAGGGTAGGTATAATAAAGATCTCAAATTTTTAGGTGATTCTCAAAAAGCTGTAACTTGAATCTTTTTTGGCATCAGAAGGTTTGAGTAATCGTAGAAAAGTCACCGAACAAAAAAATTTCCAAACTTTGCTTTCCTTTAAGAAGGTCCACGGACTTTAACAATTTTTTTTCCGTGATTCTATCTTGAATGTCTTTTAGTTAATTTAATCTAATTTAATTTGACCGATTTCTGAGCTTTATATGATGATTTCTCGCTGAGTTATCATCGTTCAAACAAAAAAGGTATTTTTGACTTTGGAAATCAATGACTCGGGAAATAATAATCGTACCAAAAATGCAAGTAAGGTTTTAAAAAGTGCAATGTATTCTTTACAAGTTTTTGTTATTGGTGTTTGTTAAAAAAAAATTCGTACGAGGAAGTTGATTGAAATATAGACAAAATATTGCATAATTAGAGATATTCGCTTCAGTTGGCATAACTTTTCAAATACTGGATAGACGAAAGATATTGACTGTAACTTTTTAACCTCAAAGTATCCCAAAAAAACCCTAAAAATTTCAAAGTGCTGCGATTTTTTTTTATTGTGCTGGGAATTATTGAATTTGTCATTTTGCTAAAAATCAATTTTAGGATGAGTTTTTCACTTTTTATTCAGAGTGTTACAAAGAAAGATCATATACGTAATGAACATATCCGAGGTGCAATGGGTGTTCAATTCATTAAGGACCTTTTCCTAAATCCAAATTGGTCATCTGCTAAATTGATTTTTATTTTGTTTTTGTATTATACAGAGCATTTTATTACGTTATTCTTTTTTTGGTAAAATTCCAATTTTATGATTTTTCTAGCTTTTAGATATCTGTCCCATTATATGTATGTATTTCATTCATTAGGTCGTAAATTATACTTTTACTTTCTTCACTGTGAGTGTTACTAATTGTAAGCTCTAGCAATCAATGCTAAATAGCTTGCCATATACTTAGAGAAAAATTAGATTTTTTTAGCAGTTTGCACTCAAAACATTGTTTGAACTGTTCTCATATATGGAGAAACTAAAATTTAAAATTTCCCGTTAAAAATGCACAATTTTCAACAAAACATTTTTTTTACAAATAATGCAATTTCTATTGTTTGCAAATTAATAATATCACTTTTGCTGTAAAATATGTAAATTACTTATCAATATTCAAGACATAAAATCACAAATCGGTCATTTATTTTTGGACAGAAATAATCATGTTATCTAAAATTTATAAATACTCACTCCCATATTTTTCAATTCCTTTTATAATGCAGGCCATGGTATTCTGTTTAACTTTGTGACGCGTCGTAATTGTGACTTCTAATGACGATTGAATTTTAGTAATTTGATCTGGTTCTACCGGCAGTCCAGTTGTATCCTCGGGTAAGTCAAACATCAAAACCAAAGGTAAAGAGCCCTAAAATAAGAAGAAAGGAAATAATTAGAATGTATTTACCATACGTTTTGAATTTACTTACCATCAACTGCTGTCTGGCAGCGTAAACGTTGTGAATGTTTCCAGTTATAGTTATGTTGCTTTTCTTCAAACTGGGAATATTGGGATCTTGACAGTCGGGAAACATAATTTGAGTATTGGTGTTTTGTAAAATCGCCTTCAAATTGCAATGGTTTTTTCCAATGACCACCGGATGGTGATGCGGAGAAATTTCCATAGACATTTGTATATTAATTTGATTCTAGAAAAAAAATTGATATTCGTATAATCAATATTGTAAAATAAAAAATAACAAAACGAAGAAAAATGCGGCAAAAGAAGCACACCTATTCCCTAATTTAGATGTTATTTTTTTACATGTTTTCGCTTTTACAATGTTTATAAAATTATAAATCTAAAAATTTTAAGCGCGAAAACTATTTAAAATGGAGGGAAGAGTTGTACACAGTGGGACTGTGGATACAGTGGGACACAGGTTATTATTTAAAAATGCGCCAACTTTCAGTTAGAAATGTTATCCTACATGTGGGCCAAAAAGTGTTCATTGTGCATGTGGTTTGTGAATGCTCTCAGTGCAGTTAATTAATTTTTATGTTGAAAACTGTATTTAAAATATAATTAGTTTCTTTTTCTAGTTACTTATAGGGTAAATATCTGTTAAACAAGTAAATTTTTACAACTATTTATTCTAGTATGATCTGAACACGGGTGCTTTATTTAACTTACAAAATTTAAGTTTGATTAAAAACTGACCGTTTGTGATTTTATCTTCGTTTTAAGGAAAATTGATCAAGTACAAAGTGAGAAAGGCATTAATGATACACACTGAGATGTGTCTCGTCGTATACTACATGCAATTAGGAATGCAATACCGGTATACCGGTATACCGAAAACCGGGATACCGTCCAAATTTTGCCGGTATTAATACCGGTATTCACCTTAAAAATACCGGTATTTTCGGTATTGGACCATTGGCGCTAGTTGATACACGGTGCAATAATTAATTTAGATCATGAAGATGAAGATATACCAGTAACAACATCTCTCTCCGCTGTTAATACTGCAACTGTTTCATGAAAAAACAATATAGAGTGTTATAAACACAGCAATGACGATTGTTCCAAACCCTAAGAAACAAAACAAAGGATTGGAACAGGAACATCAGTTTAAAAAAGAATTACAATTTTTTGAAGAGCATGGAATAAGGGGGATGCAGCTAAAACTATCTTATGAATACTTGTTAAAAATACCATCAACAAGTGTCGAGTCTGAACGAGCCTTTTCGGCTACTTAACATATAAACACAAAAATAAGATCCAGGTTAGACGACGGTACATTGGATCACATATGTTTTTTGAAATCATATTTTAATTTGAATACAAAATAATAATCAATTGTAGTAATTAATATAATATATTGAAAAAGTTTAATTTAATTTTTTTAAATATTGCATTCTTACACGGAGAAAAAAATATCGTTATAATAACCATACGTATCCCTATTATAGCTATTCGTTGGATAGTTATCTTTCACAGGGATACGCCGTATAGCTAATTTAGCTATCCAGAGTTTCCTTATTGCGGATCGTTATAGTAACGATCCGCATTACTGTTTTAGACATTCAAAAGATTCTTGTCATAGTGATTTAACGGATATGCACGGAAAACAAAATATCGTTATAATAACCATACGTATCCTTATTATAGCTATTCAAATCCTCAAATTAACTATCCAGTTACCTACACGACGGATACTGCACACGTTCACGAGAGTTTTTCGTTTGAACGCTTGAATCAGATAAATGAATCCTTATTATAAGTACCATATACTATGTAGAGCTGTTTTGATCATACTATGAATTGACTTATAAATATCCTTAAATTAGACATTCGAATCTTTGTCAGAACAATACGTCAATTGGGTATACGTTAGATAGTTATATTAAGGATATTTTTTTCTCCGTGTAAGAATAAATGTTTTGTTGTTTAGTTGTGTTTGACATATAATTGAACTACCCCTATATAATAATATAACCTATCGTAAGTAAATTTCAATTTTTTTTACGTTTTTTTAAAGTTTTAGTAATATCGGAATTTTCCGGTACTACCGGCTCTAAAAGCGAAAATACCGAAAAACCGGTATTGAAATTTTTGACGGTATTGCATTCCCTACATGCAATGTATACCTACTGTAATTATTACCGCTTCTGAAAAAGTAATAATAATTGAGCAAGCGAATGAAAAGGGGTGCCAGAAAAACAAGCAATTTAAACAACAATTTTTAATCAAAAAGAATAGAAAACAGAAAATTGTGTATGTATTCTCTTAAACTGAATTAGTGAAAAATCACTAATTACTTGATAATACTAACAATTTTCAATTGTAAAAAGTATGTCACTATGAATTAGTGAATATTCATTTTTTTTATTAGTAGACAAACTACGTTTTGAATTAGGAGAAATTGCACTAATTCAATTAGTGAAATATTCACTAATTAATTAGTCAAAATTCCTTTTAAACCTTAAAATTTTTCGTTTTATTACAATATCAATAAGCTGTCCGTTTTGATCTTGCAGTTTTGTGACTTTACATTTGAAAATATCAGCTTTTTCTAAATATTTTGAATACTAAATTACGATTTTTTAAATTTTGCCAAAACAAACCATTCATCTATAGTAACCTATGATCCAAATTCGGTTAACTTTGAATTTGTAGTTTAAAAATCGTGGGGTACATCTCTAACTTAACATCAGGAATCACTAATTCACTAGTGTTCCCAATTTAAATTCACTAATTTTCTAGTGAATCACATTTTGAATTAGTGAAAAATGTAGGTACTATCTCAGTTTTAGAAAGTAGGTGAAGCCAATAGTAGCATTAAATCTGACAAAGAATTTGTAGCAGACGAAAAATCTAGTGAAAATTTTATGCCAGAAAGGCCAACTTCCGAAATGGGCAAGGTGTTAAAAGTGATTTTGTATTCATTAATTCAAAAATGATATCTGCTATATTGCACAACTTTTGTTTGATATTGATAATTCACGGGATTACGAAGTATCGTGTGCAAGAAAATCTGAAAAACTTCGAAATTCTTTTATGTTTCCTGTTGAAAGCATATTCTCTTTAAAAAAGAAAATGACATAATTTGTTTTATTTTCATCTCCCATTAAACAAAGGACAAAACGACTAACAGGCCTTTTTTTATCTCAAAATTAATGTATACAAATCCAATAAATACGAGGATGTGCACATTCGAGCGAAAAGTGGCACATTTCCGAGCGAGGGAAGCAAATGAAGCGCGACGCGGAGCGGCGCGCTTCATTTTCCCGAGATCGGAATGTGCCACTTTGAGCTCGAATGTGCACACTCGGTTTTAAACATGATTTACAAAAATAAATTTTTTTTCTACATAATTTTAATAAAAAATTGCAGAATTGTATTTATTACCATAAACAACGAATCTCTGAATTAGTGTTCTTAAACAGTTATTTTAGAAAGATAAACGATAGAACTTTTTTCGCACTTTTTGCGAGATCGAAATGTGCTACCATTTTTATACTTATATATCTTATCAATTTTAAAAATTAGTAAAGCACGTTAAGATCTTTAAAAAACAGTTTTTTTTAAACTTCTCTTTTATAAGCTATAATTTGCACCGTCAAGCTAAATTTTTTCTTTGACCCACTCTATTACTCAAAGGTATATTAATAAATAGATTGACTTACAGCTAAAGTATCACACATGTATTCAACAAGCAACATTGTAGCTTGTTTTACTTGTTGAACCTCCCATTCGACGCCCTTCACCATAACAAGAGTTGCGTGGAGCTTTGGGCGAGTTCTAAACATTACTTGGACGTTGTACTGTTCTTGCACCTTAATGACATACGGTGTGTTGTTATCGGGAGCGTTATTGGACGACATAATCGGTAATTCGAAGCTGAATATTAAAGGTGTTAAATTCTGAAAGTACGTCACACGTTTTAAAAATCCAATAAGTTGGTGGCGTACGCTTTCATACCCTAACACGGCTTCTAGCTCGTTCTACTCCTTCTATATCGCCTGCAATAGAGACTTGATTACTTTTTTCAGTAGGATTTGAGCGATTTGAATCTGGAAAATGAACGTGGCAACGGGTTTCTTCCATTACCCGCTTAATGCTTAAGCCTCCTTTTCCGATGATATGAGAGTGATCTGTGTAGCTTACGTCCATCTTCATTGTGACGCGATTACACTGTTAAAAATAATTTTTTTAAAAATTAATATTAATAAACGCAATTATTTTAATTTTACTGCAGAATGGATGTTAAGGTTAGTGCGTAATTGGTAATGCAGTCAAACATTAAAATTATTTGGACACTAGAAAATTGTGATGTAATATTTAGATTTAGTACTTAACATATTTCAAAAAATTTAAAAAAAAATTATCATAAAATAAAGTTTCTATATAAAATTATTAATTAAATAAAACTGGCTTTTTTAGAATACAATAAAGAATAGAATTGACGCACGTATAAAAAAGAATTAGACACTATCAATCAATCAACAAATGTCAAATTGTAAATTTTTGCTGGAGCAAACAAAACATAAAAAAATAAATACTATAAAATTATCTTTTCCTAATATGATTAACCTTTTATACAATTAAAAAAATACATAATACAATAGTAAAATCATTTTGAATTAATTCATGGCGTCTAAAAGTAAAACGATTCGGGTCAAAAAATATTTTTTAAATATTGAATAATGTATTTGTCTTTTTTTGCTTTTTTATATTTTTTTTAAATGTTTTTATTTATTTATTTATTTCAAGAAAGTTTATATTCTGTTAGAGTAAAACGCCCAATTAATAACCGATTTGTTGCATCGAGAGCTATTTTGATGTAAAAAAAATAGTAAACATATTAATAAACCCAAAACAACCCTTACAGTTGGATTAGGATATTATTGTTCTTTGTGAATTAATAAAAACATTAATTTGGTCAAAAGCTAAAGTGGAGAGTAAACGACTATTTTTGTGCAATGAATGACCCGGGTATACCCCAGAGAATGACTGATTCCTACAATTGTCTTTTAAAAACGAGTAGGTAATTTATAAAATATTGAAAAATTTATTTTTAACATTGAGTAGTTTTTTTTATTAAAGTTGCTTTTAGCATTATATAAAT
This sequence comes from Sinopyrophorus schimmeli, assembly GCA_036325965.1. Lineage (NCBI taxonomy): Eukaryota > Metazoa > Arthropoda > Insecta > Coleoptera > Elateridae > Sinopyrophorus > Sinopyrophorus schimmeli. The sequence continues at coordinate 1,657,478 of JARFIZ010000035.1, forward strand.
CTCAGATTTTGTTGATGCTTAGCTATTCACTTCATTATTACTTTTATTTTTTCACTTAAATAAAAAAAAAGACATACAAGATTGCATAAATAAATATATCATGAAAATAAATTAATTTTTTCAATTGTTATAAATATTATTTATTTTAATGGTCATTCACTGGTATGGGTCATTCATTGCGCGTTTTACCTTGCTTAATTTACCTATATTCTTGCAAATAAAGTTTTATGTTTGTTTAAATAAGAATTTTTAAACTAAATTTTTTCAAAAATTATACAAAATCGGCTGCTGATTTTTTGATATTATAACTAGGATAAAAGATCGATAGACTTTTCACATTTTTTTAATGCAATTTAACTTTACGTATATAAAACACATTTCTTGATAGACACAAGTTATTATTGTCATGCGTTAGCAAAAAGTACTAATAAAAGAGATAAAATCTAAACGTATTTAGTTTTTTCTTGTTCGTGGAAAATTCTTCTGACTTGGTAAATTATTTTGTAATTATTAACGCGTGGACAGAAAACACCTTAATCATCATTTTAATTAATTATAACTGTGTAAAGTTCTATGAAAAATTGTAACTCTTATAATTTTTTGCAAAGTATTTAAATCTGATTAAGACTATATAAAAATAATGTATTTCTTGAGTTATCTCCAAATTTAAATTTTCTTCGTCTATCTTGGTTGAATTATTAAAAAAGTTTGGCAGTAAAAAATTATCAAAGGCGCGAGTGTTATTGATGAATTTTACGAAATAAATTGTTTTTGTTGTTAGTATTTTTTTTTCAATACCAAATAACATTGATTTATTTACTCTTGTGTTAAGTACGTTCATAATTCGTTCCTTTGCCATTTGGACATCTTCGGGGCGACCAGCAATCCGTACGTGAGGATCTACAATGTTTTTGCTAATTAAATGTTCTTGTGTTAAATTACGATGAAATTACCCTTTTTTGATTTTGCTCCTATTTTTAATTTACTGGGCCAAGTAATAAGAGTATTTGTATCTTCCATTATCTAGAATAACAAATAATAAATACATTTTCATCAAAAAAGAATTAATTTCAAAAAAATACAAATTACATAGTTACATTTTTCACATGAATTCAGAATTAATTTCGATAAATTTTGGACCAATTTTTTACATTTACCTACATAATTTTTGTCAAAATATTATTAAATATAATACTCTCACTGTACCGAAATAAATGCCTGATTTGTGATTTTATGAACAATTAAGAAAAGCATATCGTTGCCTAAGAGTGTTAACTTGCTTACTCCATAATACCACACTTTACAGAAGACGATAAAAAATATAATTTTAACAAAATAAATGTAAATACAAAAAACCGAACATTTTATTTTTATAAACAAATATTATAACTTTTTAAACCTGTACAACTTAAATTAAACCACAACATAATTTCTATGAATAATTAAAAATAAATAAAAATATTTGAGAGACTTGGGAATTAACAGGTTAACGCTCTTAACCGACGATATCTTGAATATTGACAATAAATTATTATATTTTACAATATAAAAGAAAAGTATTTCATTAAACATGCGTGTTTAAAGAAAAATTTCAAATTTCGATTTTCACCGAAGATAAACAATTAAAATAATTGTTTTGGCCGCAAATTTTTAGAAGAAACCTCATTTTGCTCCAAATATATGGCAACCTCTTTACGATTCATTATTCGAGATCAAGAACAACGTTTAAAAAAATGATTCATTTGAATCACATTTTTTTTATTATCTCTAATGTAACAGATTTATTTCATTTTTTTAATTTATGTAATAACAATATAGTATATTTTGTAATTATTTAGGTAGAATTTGTTGAATAATTCAATTTTTTTAGTACTAAAAATAGTTTTATTTGTTTAACTATAGCGTACCATTAAGAAAATTTTGAAAAAATTCTGTGTGATTATAGGTCTTATAAGAAATGTAAAAATCATTGAATCATAATTTTGCTCAAAAAGTATGATAATAAAATTGAAAAAGTAAGAGAAAATAATTTTTTTGGTCATCAATTTATTAAGCTAAAAATTAGTTCATGGTGTCCGTAAAAGCTCTCTATAATCTGCATAACATAAATTATAACATAAATTTTCAAATAAATCAATTCACTCAATCCAAAGAAAAAAATTATTTCGCAATTTTTACTTATTTTGACTTTTAGAAGAGACCGATTAAGGTCTGAAATTTTTAGGATCTTTATATTTTTATAGTATCTACATATCCATAGAATATCATTAAGATATTTACAAAAGGCAATTTTACCATGTTTATTCCTCTATGGCCTTTGGTGATCTACACCCTTAACACTTGTGCTTGTAGGATACCAAAAATGTTGAATTTAGTTAACGACAAAAAATGTTATTGGGTAATTTTATTAACTGTGGCATACACCTTGTGATAAAAGTTTAATATTTAATAGATTTAGTTTAATTCCTAGACCAATAGACTTAATTATTATGTTTTAAACAGTACTCCAATTAAAATCCTTTGCAATCAATATTTTAGAAAAAATAGACACTTATTGATATAAAAAAAATAATCCCAACTCAGACACTTATTTCTGGACGAATTGAGTACCTACTAGATAATTATTTACAAAGTTTTACATAACACAGGTTCTATTATCTTTTTTTTTAATGAAGTTAAATAAGTCGTAAGCGTACTTTTTATATACAAGTTACATAGTTTAATTAAAACAAGCGTTAATTATTTTTTGTAGTTTCTTTAACAACCCTTTTAAGAAAATGTGCATAATTTGGCCGATGCTAATTTTTTTAATACAAAACACCCTTTTGTACTTTTTCAATAATAATAAAATACTTAATGGTTTGTAGCTTTAAAAAAAATAAAATATTTATCAACTTTCGATGGATTTAACAATCGTTTAATTATAAAGGTAATTTAGAAAAAATACATACATATGCGGTTGTTACAAATCGTACGTCTCACCTTATGAAAAAATGTATCGGCCGGTTCCGGAGCTTCGTTATCACCTAAAATATCGAGTGAGCAATTTCAAATCTAAACAGTGTTCGCAAATTACCAATGAGCATGTGTTCCAGTTTCCTCCTATCAACCCTAAAGCGATCTTGATATAAATCGTTCACATCTTGCACACCAATTTTGGTAATTAAGTCGCGCAGATCTTCTCTCGAGTCCCAACCGGAAGTCCATCCTGAAGTCGCAGTACCAGTTTCAGATATTTCTGAAAGCGTATCTGAAGAGGCTTTCACATCAACGGCACGTGTGGTCAACAAATTGCAAGCCATCGTTTAAATTTTCGATTACAGCTTTAGCAATTACTTTTTTTTTTAATTTGCTAGGAAAATTCTTAACACGTGCATTACCTAGGCAGTTGATTTTGTTCACGTTGGTGTGCACTGTACATTTATTTTACGAATGACTGCAATGTAAATTGGAGATTTCACCTTATAGATAGGCATTTAAAAGAAAATTGAAATTTGATAGCGATTGAAATCGTACGAAATTTATTTTACACTATGCCTTTTATTTCTGATGCTTTGCTAATTTGTTGTACTTAAAAACATAATCTTATGCAACTAAGATAAAATAGCGCTTGCAATAAAGTTATTTAATAATTGATAAGAAGCCTAAGACTAAGAAGCCTTTCAATTATCGACAAAACTACAGCCACATATTTAAAATATGAAATTCTATAGAATTTGTCATTCAATTAAATCATAGTTCAACAATTTTATATGCTGTCTAATAATGAATAAAATCGAAATAAGTTATATACAGTGTGAACCGTACATAAATACTAAAACCTAACTCGCTAATACATGGCCCACTCAAATCAAATGCTTTATGGGTAATATTTTTGAGTAAACTTTTGAGTAAATTTGTTTTATTGAGAGCTAGTTTGATATGAAAAAATAATAAACAAATTAATAAACCGAAAACAACCGTTGCAGTTGAAACAAAATACTATTTTTGTTTATGAATTACTAAAAAATTATTGCAATTTGGTCATAAACTTTATACAGTTAGCTATAAAGAGTATAAAATGAGAGTCCAGTAAATGACCTTTTCGTGTAAATATTGACCGGAGTGTTGCCCAGTGAATAACTGATTAATTAATTCGTCTGTTAGAAACGAGTAATTTATAAAATTTTGTATTTATTGTAAAAATTATGTTCATATGTATAGTGGCCGAAATAGGTATTCGAATAGCCCAAAGAAAGGCTACTAGTTCTTTGTATTTGACGTACGGTCTTCTTTTGTGTAACTTTAAGTAAAAGAATACTTTGCTTAGATGTATTTATAAAAGTATGAAGATTGGTAAAATACAAAGTCTTAATCCAGGGTGGGCTAAAGCAGAGACTAGGTATTTTCGATGATATCTACATAGTATTTGTTAAAAATAAAAATAATATAATTTTTACTGAATTTTAAAGGTAGTAAGTAGTATTGTTAAATATATTGTTTATTCAGCATTACGGTATAAGTTTTTAAAACATTTTTTTTTGTTTTAATTAGCCTATAAAAAAAGTTGAAAGAGCATGTCTCTCAATTTTACCCTTATTTTATATTAATCAAAGTATTAGGAAGAACTCATCAGTGATAAATTCGGTGCATAATTTATATTAAAAAATTTGGTTTCATTGATATCCTTTTCTTCTACACTAATATTACGCAGAGGTAAAATTTGTTTGTTTTTATGTAGGGAGTAATCTTTGGAACTACTGCACTGATTCTAAAAATTCTTTTACTGATAAAAAGCAACACTATCTCTAAGTAATATAGGTTATATTTTATTTCGATAAAAATAACCTTTTAGTTTTAAATATTAATACGCGTGCGAATTCGGGACGGGCCAGCTACTTATTGATTTTTTTTAATTGTTCTAAACATTATGTCCTGTAACGGTCATTCACTGGTACGTGGTCACAGACTGGACGTTTTACTATATTGCCGTTATTTTATCTTTTTCGATAGTTTTGTACTAGTTTTTAAGACGCCATTAATTTTTTTTGATTTTAGTTGGTTTTTTAGCAACCAAATACACTTATTTTGCTTAAACACGGTTATTGTCACAATGTGGCATTATTCGCAAAAATTCCAATATTGTCCACCAGGGTTTCTCAAATTTATAGCTTTACGTACTCTTATTAAGTTTTCCAAGAGACTGTAAAACCCTTTCAAAAAATCTAGCTATAGAAGAAAGCTAGGTTTTTTTATTTAAACAAAATACAGTGGAATCTCGATACCTCAAACCTGGTTAAATCGTAATTCTCAATAAGACGAAGAAAAAACCATTCCCTTTCGTGGAAGTAATACGCAATATCTCGAATTATTTAAACTCTGTAACTCAAACAAAATATTATTTCTCTATGAGATGCTATTAATACATATTTATGTTCTATAATTCGAAATTCAAAAGTAGACTAGCTATTATGAAGTTAGTAAAGGAATAATGTCACACTTTGAATTGTCTAACTGGAAGCAATAAAGTCTTAAATTTTGTTATCTATTCTCAGAAATGTTTGATGCTTTTTTCTATTGGTTTTCGTACATGTGCATTTCTATTTATTAAACGTTCGAAATATGTAACTACTTAGAAATTGTGTTCTTGTAAGTCAAAATTGTAGACGTAACATTCTTTTTATCTGGAAACTCTGAAAACTCAATACGTCTTTGTTTACATGTCATTTAATTACTTTTTGTTTACATTTTCTACAAAAATATTTGCCATTAGTTTGCTGTTTGAATACAGTGTGATAAGTTTTGACTGAAATTCTAAACAAGGCAAGTTATGAATTTACGTTTGCTCTGGAAACATGGCTAGGAAAATAAGGTTGTGCGTTGGGAAAAAGGTTCCTTTGGTTTATGCAAACTTACAAGAAACACTCGAGGCAGTTAAGTTATTAGGCGAGTTAATATTATTTTACCAAGACGATCCCACTGCACCTGAAGACAGATAAAATTTATAGAAAAAATACAAGCCAGGTATTGACTTAGAAAAAAATGTCAGACCAAAACTACGGACCAAGCAAAATAATAAAAATTATAGAAACTGCCGTATACACAGTTATAAAAATCAGTGTCTTTTTTTTCACATCTCGAAATAACAAAAACTGTTTATAACGGAATAAAACACCCGGGCCTTGTTTGGGGTAGTCATATATATTTTTGAATTTCTTTTGGTATGAGGATTTCGAAAATATATACTTTTATACCCGATAAATCAACTTTAAAAACGATACGGCCATTTTAAAAAACTAATTTCAATTTTTTTTTTCATTTTTTATACAAAATGTACAAGAAAGGTAATAGAATACAAATAACATATTTAAAGGTTTATTTTGAAAAATATATTCAAAATGAAAAAAAATTACCCAAAAATGATGATTTTTTCAATATTTTAATTTTAATCATATTTGTCGTACATAGCCATCACACTGATGACCGATACACATTTTCTCTTTCCAGAATCGATCAAAACAAAGCAGTTGAGTGCACCGCGAACCTTTTATGATACAAAATTTGGGACAAAATAAGCACCTATCTTCGAAGTGAAAACAAAAACTATTTGGAGCTGGATATTTTTTTCTATAATATTTTTTCATTTTTTGCTCATAAGTTTTTCAAAATTGATTTTCCGTGCATAAAAATATACATTTTCGGAATCATTATGCCAAAAAAAACCTAAAATATACATGCCTATCCCAAACAAAATATCCACCGGAAATACTTTACTTGTTAAATCAGGTAAAAATAAATGTAACTGAATAGCATTAAGTAAATAAGAAGTTACTTTTTATTTTTGAAGAGGGTTTAGTAACATTTACTTTTATAACTTTTTAAAATGGACTTGATTTTTTATGCAGTAAAAAAATCATTTAGGTATATTGGAAATAAAACAAAATCAACTTACATATTCGTTTAGTATTTATTTAATTATAAATAGTTATTTTCTTTTAAGGCTTTTTTTTTCAAAATTATTCTTTTACCCCGTTAAGCACCAATTACATATTAAAATTTACATATTAAAACATTAATACTAATAACAAAGTTAAAAACTTATTAAACACAGATTTACGTAAAGTTAAAATTACAATAAATTAAAACGCAAAAGACGCAACACTTTTTTACTATTACCTACTAAAAGCTCTTTTTTATATACGTAACACTAAAATGCTGAGTTTATCTTTGTCAGAAACATATTCCATAGAATATAATGTTTAGAAGGCTACCTCTTAAAGAGGTATAAATTAAGAACGTTATCTAACTTCGATGAGATCCATCGATTGCAGTGCTTTAGAACTAACAGCGTTTAACGCGAGATTATACCAAATATTATTTGGTACCGTACCATTATTAGTTGGATTGTGTTCAATCTTCGTAATCGGGGCTAAAAGTGATTGATCATCGTCGATTAGTGAACGGTGATCCGTGGCATCAATGAAATCGGTTCCTTGGCCGGATGCAGTAAGATCGCTTTGCGGTGACCAAGTTTCGGCGGGAAAATTAAAATAGAAGGAACCCTGGCTTTGAGGCGAACGTCCTGGCTGAAGGGGACTCACTGTGGCACATGAAACTGGACTAGTGCTGGTTGAAGAATCTGAAGTTTCGACGAGATTGTAATTTGTCCATTGATGCCAAGCCGTTTTCCTATAATTAACAAAAATTATAAGTGGTGCTTCCAATGATATTACAAGCAGTAAACTTACGCAGCATTGTTTAGTAATTCCAAGCTGTTAGGTCTTTGTGGAAGTTGCTGACTGTAGCCTGAGATGGTTGATTGACTGAAATATGGCGATGAAAGTAGGTTACTCGAAGATCCTTTTTTATTCATAGAGATTAAATTAGATTTAAGCTTCTTTTCGGGAACGTAATAAGCTGGTGGAATATTCACTTCAACAATTGGTTTTGTTACTCCTAACAAGATATTCCGAGCTTCGTATACGTTGCCTGTAAAATGAAAACTTTATGAGTACCTACACGTGTTGTATTCTGAAGTGAAGCTTCTTTGTTGAGGAGGTTGCATTTTTTGAGCGTTATGAAAATTCCGATTGCACGAGAGGAATAGTTCGGTTTATAGTGGGGGAATCGGGAGAAGAAGAGAATGTGTCAGCGGCGACCCCACTCCAACGCATGCGCTAATGGCCGAAAGAAAAACGGGGAAGAGGGGCGAGGGGGTACGTTTGTAAATTTGTAGGTTGATTTGATGAATTTAAATACAGAAATTAGTTTATACATTTATCAGAGACGGTGTTTAAAACCCTTAAATACAAAATTATTGACTTTGAACAATAAAATAATTGGACAGGGACTTCAGCATGAATTTGTATTAAATTTTTTTTCTTAGATTGGTATCACTATTGTTTACAATTTTGCTACGTATTAGACCTTAATCTTGAAATATTCTATCATAAAAAAACTACCTAATAAAATGTTTTAAAAAACAATTTATAGTTCGGTAAAATTAGACATAAAAATAGTGGGTAAATAACAAAAATTTCAACAGAGCTAAATTTTGGTTGAGACCTTGGGTATATCATTAGAAATAAAGTGTCAAAAGTTCCTATCGATTCCATGTGTACTAAAAAAGTTATTCGAGATCAAAGTCAAAATTTGAGGTTTTTTGAATTTTTTTGAAAACTGTAAGTTTTATCAAAAAAATAGCTCAGACAAAAATTATATATCTTAAAATTATCTACAAAAAGTTTTTATACTTTTTTTTTTAAGAATCACCATTCGTTAGATATCGCGATTCTACGCTAAGGGAAAAAATTAAAGGGTCAAGAAAATTTCCTAAATCTATTTGTGATTTTTGACAGCCTGTATTGCTTAAGATTGCGTGATAACGGTGCCTCCTAAAAATTTTTGACTAAAAGGTCTGAAAACTAGGATCTTGCAGCTTTAAAAAGCTTTTTTTTTAATTTTAGATACGACCATTTTTCATTGAAATGCGGTTTGTCAAAAATCACCAAAAGATTTAAAAAATTTTCTTGACCCTTGAATTTTTTCTTTTAGTGTAGAATCGAGATATCTAACGAATGGTGATTCTTAGGAAAAAAAGTATGAGGACCATAATTTTTGTTTGAACTATTTTTGATAAAACTTAGCGTTTTCGAAAAAAATCCAAAAAACTTAAAATTTTGATCTTTTTTAGCACACATGGGATCGATGGGGACTTTTGACACTTTATTTCTAATGGTATACCCAAGGTTTCAACCAAAATTTAGCTCTGTCAGAATTTTTGTTATTTGAAATGTCTATTTTGACCGGACTATCATTAAAATACTATATTTTACATACGTAAATCATATACGACGAATCGATCATGCCTAACGTAACAAATTTTTTTCTTGTTAAAACGGGACGCTTGGTAATCGAGCTTAAAACCGAGTGCGCACATTCGAGCTCAAAGTGGCACATTCCGATCTCGGGAAAATGAAGCGCGCCGCTCCGCGTCGCGCTTCATTTGCTTCCCTCGCTCGGAAATGTGCCACTTTTCGCTCAAATGCGCACATCCTCGTATTTATTGGATTTGCCTTTTTAATCTTCAATTCAAAAAATTAACAATCGAATTTTAGATTTATTTTTTGTTTAAAAAATGTTATAGATATAATCCTTTTTGATAAGTTTTTATAATTCGCATTTATGATTAATTAAAATTGTGATCTTAAAATTATATACAAAAATGGTCCTTATACTTTTTTTTATGAAAATCACCATTTGTGAGGTATCGCGATTCTACACTAAAGGAAAAATTAAAAGGTCAAGAAAATTTTCTAAATTTTTTGATGATTTTTGTCAGACTGTATTGCTTAAGATTGCGTGATAATGGTGATTCCAAAAAAATTTTGACTAAAAGATCTGAAAACTAGAATCTTGGAGCTTTAAAAAGCCTTTTTTAAATTTTAGATACGACCATTTTTCACTGAAATACAGTCTTTCAAAAATAACCAAAAGATTTAAAAAAATTTCTTGACCTTTTAATGTTTTCTTTTAGTGTAGAATCGCGATATCTAACGAATGGTGATTCTTAGAAAAAAAAGTGTAAGGATTATTTTTGTAGATATTTTTAAGATCTATAATTTTTGTTGGAACTACTTTTTTGTAAAAACTTACTGTTTTCGAAAAAAATTCAAAAAACCTCAAATTTTGACCTTTGACCTCCCAAATAACTTTTTTAGCACACATGGGATCGATGGGCACTTTTAACACTTTATTTCTAATGGTGTATTCAAGGTCTCAACCAAAATTTAGCTCTGTCGGAAGTTTTGTTATTTAAAATGTTTATTTTGACCGGACTATTACTATTTTGAAAAACAAATGCATCAATTTTAATCAAATTTTTGTGACGTGCTAAAATCTGAAAAAATGAAAAAAACTATTATAAAATTAATACAATTTTTTTCTTATGTTTTAATTTACTTGATATAATTATTTAACAATATTGAATTAAAATTGTTGTATAAAATTCAGTAAAAAATTTTACTTTACTCAATTTTTTTAAAAATCGAGACCAAAAATAATAAAAAACTATCGTCTTTTATTCAATAAAAAAATACTGATAATTTATCTCTATCTATACCCAATAAGCAAAATGTTTCAATTCTGTCGCTTGTGGACACCTCTCACGCACATTTAAAAAAAAACAGTAACATCACAAAATTAATTTACAAATACTTACTAGCATATTTCTCAGTTCCTCTGATCACACAAGCTATCGAGTTGATTTTTTGTTTAAAACGTGTGGTAATTTGCACGTCCAATGCTGATTCTATTGTCAGCACCTTATCGACAGTCAAGCTCGGATCAACTGTGTTTTGTGGGATATCGAACATTATCACCAGAGGCAATGATCCCTAAATATTTTAGTGTTTAAGTTAGATTAAATATTAGGAGTTTAGAATAATAATTACGTACAGTTAATTGTTGTTTTGCAGCATATACATTAGCGATGTTACCCCTTATGGTAACAGTGCTTTTCCTCGAACTTGGAACATTTGGATCTTCGACGTCAGGAAATATAATTTGAGTATTTGTATTCTGCTTAATTACGTTGTAATTAAAGTTAGAAATTCCACGAACTGCTGAATGATTATGTGGAGAGATTTGCATAATCATCTGAACAGGAATATCAGTCTACAAAAAAGAAGTATAAATCATTATTACATGTCGAGTAAAATTAGCGTCATAAATTTGATTTAAATTTCGAAAATCTTACATTTAAAAAAAATATGGTGTACAGGTAGTCTTCTGTTAGTGCGAGGTACATTAACACAAAATTAGATTTAGTGCGATTTAATGAAAGTGTTTATTTTAAAAATAGTACTTGTTTTGTGGAAAATTTGGAAAAAATTTCTAGAATCGGTAAACATCATCGGTAATCAAAATGTGAAGTTGCAATTTTGTTTTATGCCGTAATAATTAACTGAAAAAAGGCAAAACATAAAAAAAATAATCCTTTGGACGAAAAAAGAATTTTGGACTTGGATTGTTTTTTTTTGAAAATTTCATTAAAACAAAATTTTAAATGCAAAAGATAAACTGTGATGACAAGCTAAACATATTTTATAACATACAACAAATTAAAGTCATTCCTTTATCATCTTCATCCACCTCAAACTGGTTATAAAGAGATACTTTCTATATCTTGCTGAGAAGAACGGTTTTCGTACTATAAAATATGTTCATCTTTATTTAAAAAAAAACGATGCGTGTACTACTATTGTACGCATGTTAGAAGTTATACTTCTTTGGCGTTACTAAATTAAATATAACCACGTGTTATATTGCGTACCTAGCGTTTAGGTATAGCTAGACCAGCGGTAGCAAACCTGTGCAAACGCGTGCCACAGGTGGCACGTATAAATATTGTTATAACAAAAGTATAATTTATTTTATCGCAGGTTTCTTATTTTTAATGCAAATTTATATTGTCAATATGACAAAACAAATTAAATATGTTTCAATATATAAAAGGCGAATTGGCGAGTAATATTTTGAAAAAAGTGAATAATTTAAGTTATTTCAAAGCCATTCTATTACATAAAAGTGACATAAAATTTGCCTGTAAATGAAGTTGTAACAATTTTATGTATGTACGATGTAAAAATCATAATATAACAAAGATGTAATTTTTCGATATGAATGTGATGTATCATCAAAGTCACGACGGGTTCCGGCACTCCAATGTAATCTAGTTATATCAATGTAACATAAGCATGTACTATGTAAAAGAGATGTAATAATGTTATGTAAATATAACATAATATATATATCACTGATGCGACATCACATCAAAGGTCATATTTATGTAATGGTAATATCACACTGACATAACTAATTTGACTAATGTTAAATGTATGCCTCTTTTTTATCATATTTATATTAACACATCACATTTTTTACGTCATATGTTCTCTTGAAGTCATATCACTATTAAATTGATATGTTTATTGCGCAAAATAAATGTATTTTGATTATTTGCAAAAGACAACTGTACGTTTTTAATAGAAAATTTCAAATTTTGTTTTCTTCGAATATGAACAACTCAAACAATCTTTTGGCTACAAATTGTTAGAAAAATCTAAATTGGCTCCGAATATATGGCGAGCTCTCTTCCGTTCATTGTTAGAGCTATTGAAGTTTTTTTAGAGCTTTTGAAAAGTAAAAAAAAAAAAGAAATTCTACTAAAAATAAAATCGTTAGAAAAATACAAATAATAATAGTTTAAACACTTTTTTCAGTTGTTAGCCGTTTGTAGAATTTTGCATATTTATTATTCGTACAAAAAATTATTTTTTATCGTATTGACCTAATAAATACTGGTTTGATTTTTTTTACTACGTTCAAGTTTTATCAAACGAATCCCGCTTTTATTTTCACTTTGAAATATTAAAGATCAATTGATTTTCTGCAATCAAAATTACTGCCGATATAAATGTATCAAAGAAAATTGTTATCACGCTTTGGCACTGAGAAAAACAGTCATTAGATGATGGAACAGTAGTACCTTATGGGTTCTTTTTTAAAAAGCTTCCATTTATTAATAGTGACCTTGTTACAAATGGTCAAAATTTGGTAGAATTTAGTTCCTATACTAATAGCATAAATTAATATATTTTTAAAAAAAGTACTTCAATACAAATTATCAGTAATAAAATATTTAAAAAAAATGTAATATACTTATTTATGGACAGCAAAAATAATTTCAAATCGGACCCTGGTTTTTGAAAGGAGGGAGCATTAACAAAGCATGAAAAAATAAGTTCATAAAAAATTGAGTGTATCAATGATTAACTTACCGTTAAAGTATCACAAATGTATTCCATAAGTATCCTCGTAGCTTCTTTAACTTGCTCAGATTTCCATTCGGGCCCTTTCACAGATATGGAAATAGTTCGGAGCTTTATTCGTTGATGAAATATAACCTGCACGTCGAATTTGCTTTGTAACGCGATTATAAAAGGCGAATTGCTATTGGGAATGTTATAAAATGGTACAATGGGCACTTCGAAATTGAATATTAAAGGTATTAATCTCTGGAAAAAACATTAAAACCAATAAGTTTGTTTATTTTGAAATTCATTATTAAGCTGTCTTACCCTAATATAACTTCTCGCCTTTTCGACGTCCTGCATATCGCCTGTGATTGAAACTTGGTTGCTTTTTTCGGCGGTACTTGCCGATCGATTTGAATCGGGAAAATGAACGTGACAATCAGTTTCTTCCATTATTTTCCTAACGTTTCTGCCTCCTTTCCAATGATGTTTGAATGATCGGTGTAGCTTACGTCCATTTTCATGGTGATGCGATTAACCTGTTTATCAAAATTTTTTTTATATTAAAAAAGTATTAAAAGTTTAATTGTGATAAAAATGCATTTAAATTAATTTTACCTTGGCACTGAGAAGACATAATATTTTCTGTTTAGCCAGTTGGATATTGTGAGGAAGACCGGTAATTTTTACGTGTGGATCTGAAGTAATTAAAACATACAATTGCCTATCATAAAAAAAATTATAATAATTTACCTTTTCGCGATTTTCCGCCCACTTTCAATTTAACGGGCCAACTAATGTACGTATTTGTATCTTCCATGATCTGTAAATCAGAAAAGATATTAATTGACATATTGCGTAACAAGATTGCCTCTCGGCTAACAATAAGCATTTTGCACATTTGTAGTATAAAAATAAATAAAAGTACAGTAAAACCTCTCTAACACGACCAGCGTCGATTTTTGCTCAAATTGGTCTTTTGTAGAGGTGGTCGTCTTAGAGAGAAAGACAAAGATGGACAATACAAATGTAATTATAAATAGATACTATATTAGATTAAATGCAGTTATTATTTATCAGAATCATATTGTTATCAAATCAAAGTTATTATAAATAAAGTAGTATTGTATCGGAAGTAAGTTAATTATTGTGAACCGCGCTTAAAATCGAGTGTGCACATTCGAGCTCAAGTGGCACATTCCGATCTCGGGAAAATGAAGCGCGCCGCTCCGCGTCGCGCTTCATTTGCTTCCCTCGCTCGGAAATGTGCCACTTTTCGCTCGAATATGCACATCTTCGTACTTATTAGATTGTTCTACTTTATCCTTAACTATTTCAAATCAAAAAATGCAATTTAGTTTGGTAAATATCGATTTTATGTTGGAAAAATATATTTACCCAAGTATTGAGTGGAAGGGGGCGAAAAGATACGACAATCTCGTCAGTGCGAGCAAGAGAAAACGATTAAAATTATTCAACCGCTTTTTCGTCTAATTTATTGACCTAAATTATTGTGGATCATGCTTAAAACAGAATGTGTTCTATTATTCTAGAGCTTTCTTATAAGGAACCAATTTACAAAAACCTGACAGTATGTGAAATTATAAATACAGTCGAACCTCGATAAGTCGAAGTCGAAGGGACACCAAAATTAATTCGAGTTATCAATAATGCGAATTATTAAAACAAGTTCAGTTAAATACTTCGGTATATATTATGGTGGAACAAAAAAAAAAGTTCTTAGCCTAGGACTAGAATTTGTAGCTTATAAAAAATAAAAATTAAAAAAAAATTTTTTACTCAACATCTTGAGCTTGCCTACTGATTTTTTAAATTAAATTCAAGTTAAAATTCTTTTGAAACAAAAAAAAAATTTTTTTGGCTTGTAATCTGTAAATTTATCTAAAAATGAACAAATTTGATCGTTTCTAACTCAAAATTCACTTTAATGCCTAAGGAAAGTATGTTATTGTTTCGGAATTTTTTTGGAAACTGCTATAATGGGGATAGAAATTTTTTTAGTTAATAATTGTTAATGGACAAGAAAGAGGACACTTCTCAGCTTCTGGAACACTTTTTTTTTTTGTTTCAAAAGAATTTTAACTTGAATTTAATTTAAAAAATGAGTGGGCCACCTCAAGATGTTGAGTAAAAAAATTTTTTTTTCAAAAATGTTTATTTTAATAAGCTACAAATTCTAGCCCCAAGCTAAAAAAATTTTTTCTTCGCTCCACCCTAATATATATGTATATCATTAATTTTTAGCTCCTACCATCACAGTCACTCTTTCCTTGCTGCGTTATCCACCGTAACACTTTTTATTTAAAAAAGTCAACGTTTTATCCGGTAAGCATTTAAAAAACAAACAAGTTATATCGGCGTTAAAAATATTGCTATGTTCATACTCTTGCAGTAATGGTGTTAAGACTTTATGCCTCAAAAGTTCACAATCGTTTTCAAACACTTCTGCACTTTCACCACATATTACTTTTTGAATGATAAGGTTCCTTTTTTTGAAATTCTCCAGCCAACCCTGATTTGCTTTGAAATTATCATAATGTAATAGGCGCGCGAACTCTTCTGATTTTAGTAACAGTACAGGTTCCGAAATCGGAATATTTTTATAACGTGCATACCGAAACCATTCAATCATAGCTTTCTCCAGATTGGGAAAAGGAGACTCTTTTAGCTTTTTTCTAGAATGGTGGTCATTTGTATCTTCAGCAGCTACAATTAGGTCTCCGTTTTTTAAAATGGTTGATTAAAGTGTTTGCGGAAATGCCAAAAACTTTAACTATATCCCTTTTTCTTTTGAGCCCACGTTCCACTTCTTTTATAAGATTAATTTTCTCCCTTATGCTTAAACTTTTTAATTTTCGTTTACACTCTATGTTAATACGTAAATAATTTTAGAAAAAGTATTAAATCTTTTTAGATTTTTTGTTATACTGTGTTACAAACTATAAAGAACATAAAACACATTTGTTAGTCTTCGTAGTCGATGAATAACTACCAAAATGAAAACTAAGATGCAAAAATAGTTTCTTTTCTTGTAAAATAAACGGTAAAACCATCTTAAAATTCATAACTGTTTATAAGGTATTTAAACATAAATTAGTTTTTAAATCCAATTGAAGTGCCGCCTTCAAAACATCCTTGTAGTAGGTATAAAACCTTTTCATCGTAGTTTACAATAGACTTTTTAACCAGCAATAACACCGAATCGACTCGATCTTTAATCCTATCAGGTAGTGTAATTTTAGGAAAAGTTTTAAAATTTCACTTCGTGTTGTGGAAATATGTACTAATGGAAACTCGAATTTAGAGAATTGTAAAACGCTTCGACTTATTAAAAAATTCGAACTATTGAAATTCGAGTTATCGATATAACAATATTAACGTTGAGATAACCAAATCTTAGTAAAACAGGTTGAGTTCAAGCTATCAAAAATTCGACCTATCGGGGTTCGACTTATGGAGGTTCCACTGTATTCCAAACACGCATGCAGATTTTTGTACTCTACACACTATGAAAGAATTAAAATGTCAATCAAGCTTTGAATCATAAATAATGTAGGTAAATGATCGCTTTTACGGATATTATCTATGCTTTTCCAAATTTAAGTAATTTTGAAAAGTAGCGGTCGAGGTCGGGTTAAAGAGTGGTCGCCTTAGAGAGAAATTTATATGTTCTAAAACATACTGCCCGCTTTTAGAGGTAGTCTCCTTATGGAGATGGTCGCCACTAGAGGTTTTACTGTAATTCGATTGAAATTAATAATTTTTTTGCGACTGCAAAAAATTGAACAAGCCATTATCATAAAATAATTCAACAATAAGGTGTCCCACATAAATAAAAGCACTTACCCTGTTAAAGAACGCAACTACCGATTCTTGTGCTTCGTTATCGCTTAGGACGGTAATCTTACGTTCGCCGAATTCAAAAATATTGATACTCTTTCCCGTAATCATATGCTCCAGCTTCTTCCTATCAATTTTTAAGCGTTCTTGATGTAGATCACTGAAAACCGGAACTTCGATATTAGTCCTTACATCCACAAAGTTTCTTTCCGAAGTGCACCCAAAAGACAAATCAGAAGTCGCGGCACCAATTTCGAGTAATTTCGAAAATGGATTTGGTGATATCGCTGTACAAACATCATACGGAGTCAAAAACTTGGAATCCATTTTTTGCTTATTATTCGCCTAACAATCACTAAATGTTATAAGTTTTTTTTAAGAGTAATTTACTTAAGCACTAGTCTGTTTTCACGATGTTATGGATTGTGCCTTTGTGTTGCGAATGACTGCGAAATAAAATTTTTGACCCAATGTAAAGAAAGTTAAATCAATTTGCGATAATGACACGAAACAAAGATTTTGAATTCCAATCTATATTTTGTCGATGTTAAATTTATTTTTGATTGTTTTTCGCATAATTGATTTTAATAAGGCATTTCTAATTATGGTAATTATACAATTAGGAAGTTGATATCATAATGGGTTTGACATTTAAAAAAATTTGCTTTATTTTATTTTACTGAGTTAACAAAATTCTTTAAAAACCTGTTTTATTTATTTGAATTAAATTAGTAATTTCAAAACATTTTTGAGATTAAATATTTAAATTTGGCGCCATTTAAAAACTCTTGTTTATAGCACCTACCGGTGATAATTGTAATTAAGCGCGTTTAGCAATTTAAAACATAGGTTTTGTTAAAAAATTGAATGCTTTTAGATTTGGGTGTTTTTATTTTATTTAAATCATGGGTGATATGTTAAAAGAATTACGTGAGAGATCGAAGAAGCGTAAACAGTTATTAGCACAAACTGTAAGTGCATATTATTAATATTCCCAGAATTAACCTAACTTTTATCTCTTTAGTTGGGTGTATCTGGAGTTGATGAATTGAGACAAGTGTTAGGAACCTCTTCGGATGTTCGCAAGAAGAAAAAAAATAGCGACGAAGAAGAAAATTCCGAAAGAAATGATTCCAAAGGAGATACTTCCGATGAGCTGGTTTATAGAGACTCTTCGACATTTCTTAAGGTAATGTTTTTACTTCTCTTTTAAAAACGATTATTACAATATACTTATTTGTAGGGAACACAATCATCTAATCCTCACAACGATTACTGTCAACATTTTGTGGATACAGGCCAACGTCCACAAAATTTTATTCGAGATGTTGGCTTAGCAGATAGATTTGAAGAGTATCCTAAGTTGAGAGAATTGATTAAGTTAAAAGATGAATTAATTGCTAAAACAGCTAATCCTCCTATGTATTTAAAATGTGATCTTAACACGTATGATCTTAAATTATTGAATGGTAAGTTTGATGTTATTTTGATAGAACCTCCCCTTGAAGAATATCAAAGGACAATGGGAGTGACAAATATGCAGTTTTGGTCTTGGGATCAAATTATGAATTTAGATGTAGGAGAATTGGCAGCACAACGAAGTTTTGTTTTTTTATGGTGTGGAAGTTCTGAAGGCTTAGATATGGGTCGTGTATGCTTACGAAAGTGGGGATTTAGGAGGTATATAATATTTCTTTATTATAATGTATGAACGTCTAGTAAAATATATGATTTACAAATGTAAAACATGTGTTTTAAAATGTTCTGCGATTTCAGGTAATGTTGATTTAGAACATATCTAACGATTCAGCGATACATTGGTTCAAAAATTTTACCAAAAAGATGGACAACGGTTATAGAAAATATTGGTAGTTGTATTTTTGAATTCAATTTACCAGCCTTATCATTTAACATTTAGAAAATTTTAACAAGTAAATTGATTATTGGAAATAGTGGTGAAAACTGTGGTTTGAACTATCTATTACCAGGAACTAGCTGTGATTGTACACAACCATAGTTTGTGGTAATTGTCATATATAGTACAGTAACCCTCCTATAACATGGTATATAGGTTCCTAGAAAATGCTTGTTTGAAACCGTGTTATATGAGACCCAAAAAAGTGTCAATTTGAGTTTTTCACCACCATTTATAATAATCAATTTACTTTTAAAAAAAAATAATTAAATATTACAGCATCATAGTTCTGTCACAAACCAATTCTTTCATTTTCGTGACTTTCGACAATGAATCTCATTGTGAAGCAAATAAGATATATGGATGGGGTCTTCATAAGGTTTTTTTATAATAATAAAACATACTTTTTATAAAACAAAACTAGTATATACGTATAACTTGTTCGTTCTTAGAGTCGGTTTAAAATGAATGGGTTATTACGTTACACATAAAAGTGTCCAAGTTATTACTAAACAAAGCAATCAGAGTTAAATATCCAATAATTATGTATTTGTATATTCCATCGAATTACATTGTAGGCTTTTCACCACGATTTAGAATAATTTAGTTAGTTTTTAAAAATTTTTAATCAAAACATACAGTATCGTATGTCAGCAAAGAACCAAATCGCTTATTTTAATGTCAAGAATACATGAGACTTAAAAGATTCTCATCAGACTTCGTCCTATGTGAAAAAATTATTCCATCATTTTTGTATAGAATATTAAGACTTACAATTTTTATAACTTAAATTAATTTTTGTAACGTTTGATTTTGAATATATCTGTGAGCGTATAAGGTATATCGTTGAAAGTTTTTTTTGAAATAATGAAAACATGTTATTTAAATAATATACATATATAGCATGCTATAACTTTTGCTAAAATTGGGTCTATTTTTCATCTAATGTGACTGGTCTGTATGGAATCAGACAAATATAAGATTTTGAAGTTTTATAGCAAAACGCGCAAGGCTTATATAAATTTCCTATACATTGCTTTATTTAATGAATGATCCAATGAAAATAATTTTTTTTTAAATATAAATATTTTAATAATTTTTTTAAATAATTTATATCCCCAGTAAATTAGATATGAAATAATAAATCTTTTTATATTTTGTCGATATTTATAAATTGTTACGTTAATTATTTACAGATGTGAAGATATATGCTGGATTCGCACAAATATCAAAAATCCTGGCCATTCAAAAAACTTGGAACCCAAAGCTGTATTTCAACGTACAAAAGAACATTGTCTTATGGGCATTAAAGGCACCGTAAGGCGTTCAACAGATGGAGATTTCATACATGCCAACGTCGATATTGATCTCATCATTTCAGAGGATTTAGATTACGGCAGCTTAGAAAAACCTGTAGAAATTTTTCACATAATTGAACATTTTTGTCTGGGACGTAGGCGATTACATATATTTGGTAGAGATAGCACCATAAGACCAGGATGGTTGACCATCGGTCCAGAACTTACAAATAGTAATTTCAATGCTGATACTTATTGTAGTTATTTTACAAGTAATACATTAACTACGGGCTGTACCGAACGTATAGAAGCTCTTAGACCTAAGAGTCCGCCGCCAAAAGGAAAAGGAACTCCCGGTGTAAGAGGCAGAGGTGGTTTTAATAGAGGTAGAGTTAGGGGAAGATAGATTTCATTTTACATCATAGTAAATTTGATTTTATAATTATAAATATAACATTAGTTTATAAATACAACTTTTTAACAATAATATTGATTTATTATTAACAGATATAAGAGTTCTTAAAATCTTGACTAGTTTTCTAGCAATAGACGTAATAGTATTAAATAGATATTCATCATTGTAGTTGAACATAAGAATAATAATTCTCACTTGTTTATTCTATAATTATTGTATTGCACTACCGTATTTTTCCGACTATAAGATGTATGTCTAAAATTCAATGAAATACGTCAATGTCCATGATTGTATAAAAGACTAATGTTATGAGAAAAAACAAATATCAACGCGGGAAACATAAATGATTCAGAATTAGAAATTAAAACAGAGGGTACATGTACATGCGAGAATGCGTAAATAAATAACATCATTTCGTTAATTTTAACACTTGTAATTCGCATGGTTTTTGCAATTTTAGCTTAGAAAAATTAAGTTTCCTCTTAGAATTGATTAAATGTGGTAATACTTTTTTTTAAATAATTAAATCAAAAATTATCAGCTGCTTAATTGGAAAATTGCGTTTATTAATAGAATAAAATGTTTAAAAATTGTAAAATATCTACTAATAATTCTTACAAACATTTCGCTGTTCTATAAAGATTTATATGTATAATGTAATTAAATTGGAAATGTTTTTTTCTAATGATATTGTACATGTGGAATTATATTTCAGTATAATTAAATTTGATATTTGAAAGAGCGATTTGTACTTTTAAAAGCTTCTCCTAGGATAATCTGCACACATAATTAAATGGATCACATTTCAGATTTCAAGCTGATTAACAAGGCCAACTAGTTCTAGCGTTTTTTTTGTTCAACCGATTATGTGTATTTAATATGGATGGAAATGAAAGTTAATAATATAAAAATAAGGGATTTTGTAGCATTAAATTGTATAAATGACTTCATTAATGGATTTTGTTTAATTTTCTAATTATAAATTGGTTTTTGTTTTAATTATCTTTTAAAAATTAAAAACTTTTCCCGATTGTCCTCAACAGTACAATCGTCACATACTTAACAAGAATTATTTTCTATTTCTACATTCTTAAGTTTAAAGGTATATATTTGAAAGCTTTGCAATAAATAACTAACAGTTATAGTAATGTTCTGTATTTCAGTACCAATGGCTTGAAAAGTTACATAAACACTCGATCACAATAAATTTTCCCCTTCCTCAATAAAAATAACTTTTCCAATTTTTTTATACTTAACTAACGTATTTTGGTGGAAACTACATGTTTTTTGCGGTTTACTTCAGTAATAAATTGTTTATTACCTGAGTACTGTTTTTATTGTTTTTAAATTAATTTGTTTATTTATTCTTTGTGATAACTGATTTCTTATTTCAGAAGAGTTAAGTTTAAGTTGTTTTCTAACGAGTATTGCACAATGTTTACCATACTTTGATAATATAGCTTTTGGCTCGATGTCAATTATTCAATTGAATCTTCTTTTTTTATACTTTCTATGATATCGTAAACTGTTTATTTTCTCAATTAAAAATTTTAGGCATTTTTCTATCTGATTTTTCTTTTGAAAATTTAAAAATTACTGGCCTCGCTACAGTTATGTTAAGGCCGATTACTTTGATTCCCATGTGGGCCCTCCTGGTACCTGGTTTTGGGTCTGGTAGTTAGTATATTGTATTAGCCAGTAATATTACAGGGGGCCTTTATCATTCAAGACCCGGTACAGCTGTACCCGGAGTCCCCCGTTAACACCGCGTCAAGGGTCGATCATTTAGCGATGTATTCTTACTTCTAGGTTGCATGTTGAATTAAAAATACTTTTTACCATTGCCATCTATATTATTTTAATCATAAAAAAGTCGAATCAGATCAAGTACAGTCGAACATCGATAAGTCGAAGTTGAAGGGAAACTAAAAATAATTCGAGTTATCAAAAATTCGCCTTATCGAGGTTCGACTGTATATATAATATATCTTATCGTAAAATTTTTTTTTCAAATTTACAGTAGACTTTAACAAAAACATTTTATGTATATATTAAAATATATGTTTAATACACAAATTTTATTCAATTCATATATTTATTTATAAATTGTGCAAATCAACAAAGGTTTTTAGCCTGATTAAATATGTGGCTCTTCTATATGCTGTTTATAAAAAAAATATTTCTAATACTAGGCTTTCACCACATCAAATTTTTGAAAAAAAAAATTAAATTTTTGTTTATTTTGAACTTTATTTGTGAGAGTATTCAAGCTCAAATTTGGTAAAAAAATTATAAACAATTTAAGAAAAGTGTTTATGAAAGTTTTAAAGGGAAGCACTCTTTTGAGTTATTTTGTTTTTTGCACGCAAACTCGCGAGAGGGACACAAAAAGAGGTAGAGAGAAGATTTTTATACATCTGGTAGCCTCAATAATAATAAAATTTTGGTTTTTGGAATTTTACAGTAGTTTTTTTGGTGGCCGCAATATTCGTCCTAAAAGACCCGTTTTCGCGCTACCAAGACAATTAAAATTCAAATCGTATGCTTGCAAACTATTGTTGAGATACTACAGTCTATGCTCACAAAGGAATTGCAAAAGAAAACGCAAAACAACATATAATTCGAAGAAAATTAGAACTAATTCTATATTAAGTAAAAAAAAGAAAAAACTTTTTTCATAAGAATATCACGTGTTAATTTTTATTTACTTTGAAATTCGTAATCAGCACCAATATATTGACAAAGAAAAAGAGTTTTAAGTCAGTAATTTTTTTTATTTTTGGTTTTATTGCCTTGTGTTATTATTCTTGTACTGTATTTATTCATATAGATTGTCTCCTTACATCTTACTAAAAATTTAAATATTTTGAAAATTACATTACACTTTAGAAGTGTCCCAATACTTTTGTGATTTAGTGTATCTAGTTTAAAACTTTTACTATTATTGATAAGCAATGTTAGTAACCTTTTATGCTTCTATAATAATTTCTAATTAATTAATAAATTTTCCGTATAGATTATTACCCAAAGGGAATATTTAAACAGGTTAAAGAAATTTATAATAAAATAAACCTCTTCAAATATAATGCATAATGATTGCAATCATTGTATATTAGTTCTATTACAAACTAAGTTTAATAGGTATTACAAGTCCATAACATCAAAATGGTAAATTTTTTTGAAAAAAAATTCAAATTTCTTTACTCTTCATTGTAAAATAATGTTATAAAATAAAAAAATCAAAATCAATTAATTATTTGAAGGTATTGGAAAACGATAGTTTATGTGAACGTGCTATTAAAAGCATATGCAAGAGAATATTTTCTTGGAAAGTTCTAATTGAAGTGTTAATAACATTGATAATTTGGCGTTTGAAATAGTTAGGGTTTTCCGTTTTTTGAGGCGTAGCGCTACCTCGTGTACGAAAGCGATACTATGTGAATGTAGCGATGGTGCTGTGGTAGGTAGTGTGGTGCTTACAACGTAGGACAAAGAGGATTGGTGTAATTTTACTTTTACATTAAAACTTTAGGACAAATACTTAATTAAAACTAGTGATAAAATGCAAGTGCTAAGACGATAATAAGAAATGTGTTTATTACAAAGTTTAGACTGGCTGACTTTTAAATTAAATTACCAAACGTTCTGTGGTTACTAAGTGCTCCTATCCTACTAAACTCGTGTACATGTAAAGAATTAGGGCAGGAGGAATTTTAATGGTTACAAATTTTCGGTGCCAAACTGTTCGTGTTAGAACAAGTCAGTCGATTAATGTAGTGCAAAAAACTGTGATTTTAAGCATTTTGTGGTTTGGTACTTGAATTCATGTTACCAAGTGAATTGCTGTTAAGTACTATTAAACTGATTTTATAACTTAATTCAAGTTTTAAGTTTTTTTTCAAACACACAGTCAGTTTTATGGGTCTGTGTTTTAGTTGTCGCAAATCTAAAGCTCGACTAAGAGGTAAGTTGATTGGTTTTCGATCAAATCCTTCACATCTTATCTTTCATCGAAACTACATCACAATTCTGCGAATTCGTTAATATTTACCGGGAAAAAATGTGTTAATTTTTATACTTAGACATAGTTATCTCACGTGTTGTGTTTAGGAAGGGTTCGACAATTTATATTTAATTATTTGCTATAGATATCTTGTGTAAATAGTTACTTCGATAAGACATTTAAAACTTGTTAAACATCTTTTTATCGTTGAGGCTAGCGGTTACTGTTTGAGAAACTATCACCCACAATAGTTTTTACAAAAATCTTAATTTTATGATGTAATAATGCTCTCATAAGCTTAGACAAGGTTATCAGTTACCATCTCATTTTATAACCTAAAATTTCTTAATTTCTACAATTTTCTAATGCACTTCGTTATCATACAATTAGTAATCTTACATCAGTTGCAGAATCATTTTTTGTAATTAATTTGAATAATTTTTCTTCCTAGTTTTATGGTTGACTTTATCGACCTTATTTATAGCTCTATTAAATGTTTCGTTTGATTTTAGACAAAAGTACAAAAATATGCTGCCATATACAGTCGGCAGTGTCACCGTTGCACATAACAAATGAAGAAGTCATTTCGAATCACATTAACGGATATTCGCCAGCATTAGCACCACCTCCAGCAGCTCCTTTAAGTACCCTCACTGCTGTTCAAGGGACCAGGATGTCCAATTCTTTTCCAAACGTGAACATCACCAATCCGATCAAGGGATTGGTGAGCAAAAGAAGAAATAGGTATAAAAAGGATGGATTTAACTTAGATCTTACATGTATCCTTTACTTGTCTGCGAATGACATTGCACTTAATGCTTTTTTAAATGAAACTGCATTTATAAGTAAGCTAATTGATTTAATATTATAAACTTGAGTATAAAGTTATTAAATTATATTGCAAGGTTCTTACATAACGCTAGTAGAAATTAGTTTTTATTATCTTCACCTACAATTCATTTTATTGTAATTTGTAAATTTTCCTTAATTTTAAATAGATATAACTGACAATATAATAGCGATGGGCTACCCAGCTTCGAGTATAGAAGGAGTTTATCGAAATCATATAGACGACGTGGTAAAATTCCTAGAAGCAAAACATAAAGGCCATTATTACATATACAATCTTTGTTCTGAACGTTCGTACGATGTATCGAAATTTCAAAACCGTGTGCGCATATATCCGTTTGACGATCACAATCCGCCAACGATTGATATAATTAGACCATTTTGCGAAGATGTGCACGACTGCTTATTGAAAGACCCAAAAAACGTTGCAGTTGTCCATTGCAAAGCTGGCAAAGGGAGGACTGGTACGATGATTTGTTGTTATTTATTACATAGTGGACAGTTTGCTACAGCAGAAGAAGCATTAAACTTTTATGATCAAACAAGGACACAGGATCGTAAAGGTGTTACAATACCGAGCCAATTACGATACGTGAATTATTATGCAGAATTAATTAATAAACAGCTTCGGTATGCCCCTGTGACATTATACATATGGGAGATTATTCTTGAGCCTGTGCCGTGTTTTACAAGTGGACAAGGAAGTATTTGTTTTTCTATGTCGCAAATTATTAAAGATAAAGATGCATATAAATGTCCCACGATTTTTAAAAGTATTGTGTATGAGGTGAAGAAGAGCTCACCGAGTTTAGTTATACGATTGGACAGCTGTACACCAATTACGGGCGATATTAAGTTAGAGTTTTATAATAAGCCGAAATTAGGAAGAAAAGAAAAGATTTTTCAATTTTGGTTCAACACTTTTTTCGTTGTTGACGAAGTTTCCACGGCTAATTCGAATGGTTTCGTACACGAAAATGGCAATTCTGCAAAGGATACAAACGAGAAAACTCTTGTGCTTACATTAAAGAAACACGAATTGGATATTGTTAATAAGAAGGATAAGCAGAATAAAGTCTTCAGTTCAGAGTTTAAGGTGAGATCAGTTTTATGTTACCAATTTTAATAATTATTAACTTTATTTTTGAATTATTAGTTCATAAAGGTTTTAAGTATCTCATTATTTTATCAATAAACACCTAATATCTTTATTTTGTGAAAGTAGGTACTGTTTTATAATGTTAACTATCATATTTAAATAATTTAAATTATATTACATATCATTAATGCTCGGAAGGTTTTATGCAAACTAGAAGTGATCATTTAACACTTCCACTTAATGTTAAACTAGTACAGACCTCGGAAGTAATTTCTTTTTAATAAGCAATTTACGCGTATTTAATATACATTTTATTTTATTATTACATTTTTTTGCTTAAGGAATCGAGTTAATTATGTAGTTTTACGTTTAACGCCGAAAGGCAGAGTTATGGGATTTTCTCAAAAGAAGGTGGTTTGAAAAGTTAAGTACCATTGCATTAAATAAATATTTGATAATGCTTAATTTGAAATTACTTATAATTATTTGTTTACTTCTTCAACCACATAAGATTACCTGTTACATTTCTTTAAATTAATTCTTTCAAATATGTGTAATATTTTTAAAAGCTAAAAATTATTTACTTCGAAAGTAGCGAATCTGTTAATTAAGCGACGAACAATTCGGTTGTAAAGCTATGAATTTTAATAACTTTTTTTATATGATTTTGAGTAATTTTTCCATGAATATTAACCAATAGACATATCTTTTATTAAATGGTATCAATTCAGTTTTTTAAGTAAAATTTTATGATTACGCATAATTTAGTGATTTCATATAATTATCATATGAAGGTTTTATTTATTTTAATCAAAAAAAATTTCCTTACTAATGGTTTATGTTTCTTTAATTAATTATGGCGGGATTCTGGTAATCCGTATTATTATTGATAAAAGATAAGTAATTATCGATAATTTTATTGAATTAATAAAACATCAAAGAAGTTTACTTAATTAAACTAGACAAATCACAGAAGTTATAAATAGATAAGGTTTTATTAGAAAATTTGCGATATTCTAGAAGTTAATAGAAAGAAAGGTTAACTAGTTGAATTAAAAAATTAAAATTAATGATAGTAGTAATTGCAGCTCTTATGTTAGGCTTTTGCGATAAGATAAAAAGATCAGCATTTATCATTTTTAAACTTCAAGGCTGTTAGCGGTTGATGGCAACATTAATATTATCATTGTTCTAAATATACCAGGAAAGAGTTAGGTTGACCGATAATGGAAGGGCATTCCTTATCAGATTGTAAATGTCTGATTATTTTGTCTTCATAAAATTTGTTTTATTCTGTTAGAATAATGGTATTCTTGTTTGTTTTGGTCTTATAAAAATAAATACTATTATCTATATTTTTGTAAATTAATCGAGATAATATAACAATGTTGTTAAAATCGGTCAGTTGTTTAATGCAACTTCAGAAAGCAATGATAAAAGAAGAAAAAACCGATTCTTTCTATTACAAATTAGGAATGGTAATTGTTTTATGATTAAAATAAGAAAAAAATTGTCATTGCTTGAAATAATTAAACTAAATTAGGAAAGTAGTAGAACGATGAAGATAAAAAATATTGGCCTAATATAGGTACATACTTCTATAGGTATTTAAGTTGTAATATTAGTGCTTTTGTTGATTCATTAATTTAATTGTAAATCTGCGGTTTCAGTATCTAATTAATTGCTAAATTCTTTCCGAAAAAAAATATCTTAATTGTAGCTAAAGGTAGAATGAGTAAAGCAGTGGTACGACAAAGCAATAGCACAATATTTCATCATCCATGAGTCAATAGGGAAAAATATTTCAAAATTTTAACCGTTCTTTTTTTTCGTTATTCTTTAAAATTATGACGACCGATTTCCTATTATTTCGAGCTTTAATTCTTCTAATTCTTAAATACGTATTTCTGTCAACTGTCCAATTTGAATATAAAATTATATATTTTCTTGAAACACGAACAAAATGAGTTTTATTTTTAAATAAAATAGTTTTAATGGAGTCTAAAATAATAGTTATTACGTACATTTTTTAAATAATGTAATATTAGTGTTACCAATATGAGTAGTTCAATATCTTAGAATTGCTATTTGAAAGCCTTATGTTTGAAGTATTTATATTGGGAATTAACAAATTTTCTCAAATGTAATTATTCTAACCAATCGGATTGGTAAATTGGAAGGTTCTACTTAAAGTACATTGAAAAGGATGGGTAATACATGAGGTTCTTAGTGTATGGCAGATACCAAAAGAACATGTTTTTTATAAAAGATGTTTTAAAGATATGAAAATGTGATGTTAAATGCTAAGCACTTTAAAACG
The DNA here is from genome assembly GCA_036325965.1 of Sinopyrophorus schimmeli. NCBI lineage: Eukaryota > Metazoa > Arthropoda > Insecta > Coleoptera > Elateridae > Sinopyrophorus > Sinopyrophorus schimmeli. The sequence goes on from JARFIZ010000035.1 coordinate 1,686,533, forward strand.
ATAAGGCAACAAATAATTTTAAAATGCAGAGTCGAAAACCTCTACAACTCAAAAGAAGGCCTTGTTCCCTTCCCTTCAAGTTCCAATACCTCCATATCTTGCAATCTGAGCCCTCGATAAGTCGAGATAATCAGTATTTCCCTACAAGGTATTAAAGTACATATTTGCCTTTTATAACTCGAAAAAAATATATTTGACCTCTGTATCTCGAACAGATTAATGTTTAATTCTACGAGCTCTACAACTCATTTTTTTTTCTAAGAAAGTCTTAAATTATAAGTCGAAACCTGTATAATTCGAAATTTTTCCTGTCTCACGTGATGTTCGACTTATAGAGGTTCTACTGTATTTATGTATTTGTATTTAATTTTTGTATGATTGTAAGGTTTTTATAACAAAATTGTTTAAAGGGCAAATTTTTCCTAATTCATTAAGAAATAACTGATTACTGACCTTCAGTCTGTTCTAATACGAGTTTCGTATTTGGATTGTGACATTACATTTGCTAACCACCGAACTTTGGTTTGGAAATTCATTCATTAAACGATTTTTGTTGAAATAGGATGAACCATGTGTCTTAATTAATGGAATAAAAATAATTCATTATTAAGAATATAAGAATCAAAGTAAAAGTTTAAATGTTGTTTTTTTATATAAAATAAATAAAATAGAAAACAGCGGTGTCCATAAGTTTTAAATGAAGGGTGCATTACTAAATTAACAAAAAAATATTAGGCAAAAATAGTGTTTCTCCTAAATTCATGGCAATTCAGTTTGATATTTATTTTCAAAATGTTTCAAATTGATCTCCTAATTTCTTCATGGTATGAAATATATTGTATAAGCCATTAATAATAGCAATGGCACCAAATAAGATAATAATGATTTAAAAAAAAACTTTTTAGGTCGTTACTGTATAGATGAATACATACGTAGATACATATACAAATCTATATAAGAAATATACACTCGATTCTTTTTTTGCATGATTTAAAAATCTAAAAAGAATTATCGTTTAAGTGTGTAATTTGTATGAGTAGAAAAGAATGCGAAATATAAATAACTTAAGCGAAATAAAGACATCAAAAAATAGTAACCATTATTTTTCTGAGAATTTGTACATCAATTTTAAGGTATTTAATTGTTGCTCTTTTTTGTTTTACTTAAGATAATTATATGTCGCTTTCTGTTCTTCTACAAAAAATTTAATGGAATCTATATCTATAATTTTTTTATGTGTACCGTATCTTTTTTACACATTTATTTTTGCACGGTACTTTTTGGAGTGTTTCCCCCTTGTAAAAAGAGAATCGGGTGTATATATATTTAACTAATATAGGGTAAACTTGGAATAATTGCCCCATTTTGGAAAAAAAAACACTTCTTTTATATATTGCAACTTATTGTTCATATAAATATTGTCATTAAACAACACATATGTACGACAAAGGAATTGTTCGATACAAGCATAAAGAATTTTGGAACAAGAAAATTGGAATAGAATTATTTAGAACGATATAATTTAAAAAAAACGAGTTAAGAATTCACTAATTTGGTTTTATGATGTAGGGCAGGGATGGCCAACTTGATTAGTACGAAGATCTACTATTTACTGACGAAACCCTGTGCGATCTACCAATTAAATACTTCTCGAAATTTCAAATGGAACAGTATAGTTATTAATGTAGTATTTTTTATTTTATTAAAAGGGAAAACATAATATTTAATATTTTTGCCTTGCCGTGATCGAGTCTACTAATAGCCGTGATCGACCGGTTGGCCACCCTGATGTAGGGTATAGTATAAAATGTACGTTCAATCTTAAAACGGGTAGGATTTCTTTTAAATTTTTTGCAAATTCCTATTTTGTAAATAAATAGTAGTTCTTATATGTTATAATTTACAAAAATGTAGATTTTTATTACCGGCATGGTATAGATCCCAAGTGCTACATTACGCAGTAGGGCATCTAATCTAGGCTTGGGGCATCTATCGCCTTTTACACTCGTTTTAGTATCTGTAATTATGTTGTTCATGATAGTATTTTTTTAGAAAAACCTAATTACAATTTATTATAAACTAAACTAACTCCTCACCAAAAATTCTGACGTAGGTCTTAATAGTTTTGAAAATATAGCAATAACTTCAAATGTGAGTTATCTATCCTGTGTTTATCCTAAATTCGTTTTTTTTTCAAAAACTACCAAACAGTAAAACTAATCTTTTAAAAGATGCTTTGAACTAATCTTAACAGAATCATAGTACTTTTTATTTTTGTTATAATAGACCAATAATAGTATTTGGATTAAAGTTATTACAATTAACTACCTGCAGTTTTTTGTAAAAGCAATTACGTTATTTTCTTTGATTGCAAACCTCATAGTTCGGAGATATTATTATGTCTATGTAATAAACTGTATTGAGGCAATCTTTTATTAATGAATATGTTTATCGGAATAAGATTTATAAATTGAAATATATATCTCTTTCAGCTTAATTTAACAATTGCATATCCCGCATTATAGGTCAAGATTAGAAAACGTGCGTTCATAATTGTGAACTATTGCTATAGTACTAATTTCACAACTTTTCAAAATTAATTCTTTATGAGAAAAATCTGATCTGGCACACTAGTGTAGATCAACTAGATTACATTTTGGCAGTGTACAAAGTTTAATATATTAATTCGGTGTTTTTTAATTTTTTTTCATTTTAGTAATTCTTGATATATTTTATTACAAATTGTAAAGTATTGCTACGTGTATGATTTATATTAACCAATATTGGCCAAAAAATAGATAAGCTGTCATTTTCTTTTGTACTTTTTATGCAAAATTTAAATGTTACGGTGAACTAAAAGTTCGTGTAATGTTTTATTATTTCACTTTGCACAATATTCTAAAGTAAATATGCACTACAGTCCGAAAATATGGGACCATTAGCATTTTTACAAGTATTCGGCATTTAATGGAAACGCATTAATTTACAAAACTATAATTAAAGCCTTTATTATTACCATTCTTTGTTAAAACAGCAACTCCATATTTTATCTTCACTAATAAAAAGATTTTTTTTAACACACTTCTCTGAGAATTTTACATTTCTTTAATACCTTTATTTTAAAAAACTTCTTAAAAAAATGTATTCAAGAATTGTTTAAGGATTGCTGCATATATCTTCTATTCATTTTGAAAAAAAAACAAAGGGATCTTTTATTAATGAAAAAAAATGTAATTAACAGATTTTCTTATTATAAAAGATATAATGTATAATTTGATATTTTTTCTTTTAAATCATAACAATAATGGTTATTAATTTTTGTTTTGTACTCAAATATGATTTCATTACTAATCGCTGAACACTTGTAATAGTGGTTGTTATCTCATACTTTTGTATAGTAGATTATTTACCTTATGTGCAAGAATTTTTTTTATCATTTTGTAGCTTTAAAATTATATAACATTCTTATTCACTTTCAAATATTATTTGAACTGAAATAATAAAAAACCCTACGAACTTTTAGTTCTTCGTATTAAAAATTTCTTCAAAATGATTTCAGAATTTTATAAATCTCTGTAACATACTTTGCAAAATATTGTTTAATGTTTTTTTAGATAATCTCATATAGGTAAGAAAAAATATTAAAGGATAATTTTTTCTTTGGAAACTTTTGGCACGTTTTTTATGATGTGTTGTGATTCATGCCACGTCTTGTATACTTAAAAGGTATCATTTTAAACTAAGGATAGTTGTCCCACTTGTATAAATGCCTCATTTTTTAGAAGTTGGACTTTCGAAAAAAAGACATTTTTATGATATATTGCAACTTATTCTTTATATAAATATTGTGACACATTAACTATGTACAACGCAGGAATTGTTCGATACAAGAGCATAAATAATTTTGGAACGAGAAAATTGGAATAGAATTATTTGCTTGTTGCAAATGAACGATATAATTAAAAAAAAAACGAGTTAAGAATTAACAAATTTGGTTTTATGATGCAGGGTAGAATATAAAGTGTACGTTAAAGCTGTGTTTAATTAAATATGATCTTTGTTTACTTTTGAAATAAAGAAGGCGTTTATCCTTTAGGTAAAGGATAGACGGCCCATTTCTTGCGAGTACAGGTGCCCTTACATACAGTCAAGACTAGGAACCGACGTCATAAAACTTTATCTAACGGTACCTTTATCTCTTTAATAATTTTCGTCCTTGCACCGGCGGAGTTTTTTAAAATTTGGAATCTTGGTTTAATCCTGTTTTCATTTAAGTTTTTGTTTAAATGACATTCCGCCCTAAGCCGTTTATAGGGATCGGAAGTGTTTGACTTTAATCCATGTTGCACCTATCAGTTGATTAGGTAAGATGTTTAATATGCGTAAATTGTCTACATGAAACGTGTATAATGTAAAGAGAGTACTGCAATCTATGCATAAAATATAAATAAGTAATTTAATTTTTTTTGTATTTATAAATTTTTCGTATATCTTAAAATGGGTAAGTTTTTTTTTAAATTTTTTGAAAATACAATTTAAAAAAAAAATAGTAGTTCTTATATGTTATTATTTTAAAAAATGTAGGAATTTGATCCGAAGTACTACATTACGTAGTGGGGGCATCTAACTCAGACTTTAGGCATCCATCCCCTTTTACACTCGTTTTAGTATCTGTAAATATGGTGTTTTGAAAATTTAGCAATAACTTGAAATGTGGGTTATCTATCCTGAATGTAACCTATATGGTTTTTTGTATAAAAAGGCTGGATTTTGATTACACGATTTTCTTAGAAAAAGTGAAATACCTATTTAGATTTTTCTGATGTAAAAAGGCCAAACGAAAATAATATTGTAATTTATCTTAATTTAGAAAACGTCTAATCGTTGTTATACAATCTTCACCAACGGTTAATTCTCATAAAACTCAGTCATTCATTTAAGAAAAAAGTACCACAAAATATAAATAATTATAATTTATAGGTAACGTTACTATTGCACCACGTTCCACTAAAAGAAAGCGGGCCTCCTAGCTGGCTAGTAGCTCCTTCAAGGGAAGCAGCAAACTTGCCGCAAGATACACCCAGCGAAAGTTCTGAAGCGGACACGTCGGAAGATGATTATAACGACGAAGATGACTGGGATAGTGGTAAGTGTCCTCTGTTATGTAACAAAATTGATGAGCCACAGAATCAAGAGGAGGCATAATTATGCAGACTTTTTTCAATTCCAACGTATTATTGTGAAAAAAAAGTATGAGCGAGAGAATGTAGAATAAAAATTGTATTGAGTACTTTACGTACGACAAATTGTGCGTTGTAGTAGATTGAAACAGAAAATTTGGCAATGTAACCATGCATTGTTGGTAAAGTTGTAGATATTTAACCCAAAAGCTGAACTGTGGTACTGTTGCCTTACTATGCAGCTCGGTTGAAATGTTCAAAGTTTAAAAATTATGAGCTTCATAGTATTGCATATTTTTGTAGTATATTTATTCCTATTTGTATTTTTGGAATAACATGTATTATGTATTTTTAGTAGAAACAATTTGCTTTCTCATCTCATCTCTGTATGTCTTGGTGTGTGGTGATTGAGGTAATCGAACGAATTTTAAACGATCGTCACAAATTTTATTGTGCAATATGACGTATACAAGAGGGATTCGTTGGATTATCTTAATTTTTTCATACTTTGCTTGCAACTAATCCATTCGAGTTGCTTTCATGCAGTCGTGGAACGGGAAACCGCGGATCCGAGGGGTGTAGGCTACAGACTTCTGTCCGAATGCGACTTAGCTTCACAAATAGCGCCTTCGTCCAATGACCAACACTCTGAATTACTTGCAGCGTGATTGGTTTTATTGGTCTTTTCTGTGTCTCGCATTTCCGTGTTCTGAAATTGAAATTTTTTAAATTATTAATTTTAGGAGTTGTATATATATTTAACTACTTATATGTTTAGGTATATTTATCTCTCTAAATTTGATCTCTTTTAATTTATTAACGTCTAATGAAAAGAAAAGAACGATTTCTTCCGTTTGGGTTGGTGTACCTACTTAAAGATGTAAGCTTTATAAGAAACTACGACGACACGAGTATAACATTATTAGCACTTTACTACAATATTTTGCAGTACAAATTTAAAAGATTTTTATATAATATAATAAAGTTTATCCAGTAGGGCAGTTTATTAAACATATTTACGTATTGTACCTATTTTCTATTTAAATCGAAGAATTTTTGATGAAATAGTATGTTTTGTAAGCTGTGCTATTGTCCTAGAAATTGTATTGATGAATTCATACTGTAGATTGTATTTTTAGTTACGAAAAAAAATTCTATTAAACATTTTAAAATAACATGGCGGTCCTTTCATTTTTCTCGCACTAACTTCTGCTGCTTTTAAATGGACTCTTAAGGTATTTAACAGTTTTCTTTAGCGAAGTTGTTTCTAACACGTCTATCTTCCATTTGTGCCTAAAGTTTTTCCTGTAATTCGCACCGTTTTCTTCTATTTTGAAAAAAAGTTATGGATTTGTTCATTTGTATCGTTAATCGTAAAATCAAAGTCGATGTTTGATTAGGATTAAAATGAAACAATCAAAACTTTGCATAAAAGTAATAAGTTTTAAATAGTTTATATAAAAATTTATTTCAAAATTTATTGCACCTTCTAAGCTATTTCACAAGCAGTTTAGCAGTCATACAACTACTACAGGCAACTCTCGTTTTATGAATGAAATTTTTAATTTTAGGCAATAAACCAATATAAAATTCTAATTTTAGGAGAACCTTACAACAGAGTCTTTTCTCACAGCTTCTAAGCGCCTTTGTTGACTATCGCAAATGTCAAGCCTAAATTGATAATTATTTAAGAAATTTTGATAAAGCTCTCTGATCGAGATATTACATAACAAGTAAAATCAAAATTAATATTCAACTAGTTTTATTTTTTTGTTATTTTGAGAATCTCGATTTAAATTGTGATAATTGTAATATATGCTTATGTGAACCGAGAGTTACTGCATTATTTTATTCTACAACAGTAACACACCCAGCGGTAGGGTTACCGCGTCATAACCTTCTTCAGAACCCCCCATAGTTAAAAACAAGATCAATTTCGCAATGAATAAAGTAAAATTTGTTTTGAAAATTATGAAAAATATTCAAAAGGCTAAGAAGATATTATGCGTGCTTAACTATTTAATTAAAAATTATTAGAAAGTAAATTAATTACTGTCAACATGCTTCAAGCTGACTGTGCACATTCGAACTCAAAACGGTATATTTTCTTTGTTTCCCGAGCTCAAAAATTTGCCTTTTTGCTCGAATATGCCCTTTCGGTCTTAAGCGCGATGCACAACATAGAATTTCATTTCTAAAACATTTATATTTATAAATTAAGAACTATGCTTCTATCCATTATTGCAGCCCTTCATAAAGCCCACCATAATTAAATATAAATCAATCGCAAACTCAATTTCTTATTGAAAAAGGAGAAAAATTGTTTCAGATTTTGATGAAACTGACACCCCAAGAAGAAATTACGCGTACACCACCGCGGTTTTATAATTAATTATTAAAAAAGTTTAGAAAGTGAATTAATTGTTGCGAAACCTTTTTAATGCTGATTGTGCGCATTTGAGCTCAAAGTGGCACATTTCCGATCTGGAGAAAATGAAGCGCACCGCTTCGCGTCGCCTTTGATTTGTTTTTCTCGCTTAGGTATGTACCACTATGCCGCTTCAACGTGCCCAAACTTCGTATTCATTGAATTATTATAATTGTATGTTTGGTCCAGTTTTATTGGATATTTTAGAGTTTAAGGAGATTAATATAGATAAGTCAGATGAATACGAAATATGTGCACATCCGAGAGAGTAGCGGGATATTTCCGAACGAGGGAAGTAAATGGAGCGCTTCGCAAAGTGACGCCCTTCATTTTCCAGAGATACGAAATGTGTCGCTTTAAATTCGATCTTAAGCATGATTCGCAATAATATATTTTTTTAATAATCTAAAATTAAGAATCTTATTTCTACCATTCAGTGGCTTGCTAGGGACTGCAGCCCAACATAATTAAATGAAAATCAAGCACAAGATCAATTTGATAATTAAGAAAATTATAAAAAAAGTCCCCACGTACGCCAAAGAAAATTATAGGTGACCCCTGTTCTACAAGTAACCAAAATCAGCTTATTAGTTTTTCTCCTGATTAACATATGAAATAATACTATTGCTTAGCCAGTTATCATCCGATTTGTTTGTTTTAAAATAATTTTCAAATATTTGTATTACGATTACATAATCTACTATTTAAAAAATTGGGAACGATACGATTTAATGTACAAATGACAAAGAGAGGACTTTTTTAAACAAAATGGAAGGTAAATGATGAGGGCTAGGAAAAAGCTAAGGTGTTTGAAGGGTTTTAAATCTCATGGCACACTTATATTTGCAGGTGAATCCACATACTTGTGAGTGGGCCTTTCGTCACGCTTAACAAGTTAAATGCTTCATCATGGTGCGCATATGTATATAAGCATGGTTGGTTTTATCATTTATCATTCATGATTTTGTAGCTTCGATTATATGTTACGACAGTGTATATCTTTGTCTTTCTTTTTTTTTGAGTATAAAATTGCAAAAGTAGGTGCATCTGTGTATTATATTTGTTCAATGTTGCTCTCGTCTAAGAGAACACTAAATGTTTCGAAGAAAGATATTCGAAATATTGGTAAAGTTCAAAAGTAGTAGTTCACGCACAGACGCGAAATTAAGTACAAATCAATTGTAAATTGTTTGATCTCAACGATTTATTATCTTGCCAATTGCAATTTGGTTACCTATCGTTTTTTTCAAATTTGCCAGTAAGTTTAATATCAAAATTAGTAACCCTTTAGTTTTGTGTTAACACGCAGAAAATTATTAATTAAAATTATTAGTGTATCTCTAATAAGTTTTTACAAAAATTAATTTATTATATAAAGAAATGGATAAGAGAATTCGAAATTGTAGTATTTCGAGAAATTTTAAGCTTTAATTTCTTTATATTTTGAACAAAATTGTTTTTAAGTTTATAATTTTGTGGGTCAAAATATATGATTTCTTAAAATCTTCTCGGAACTATGATAAAAGCAGTTCTCTTCAGTAAAAGGCTGTTATAAGTTTTTGTAGCTTAAGATATAAATGTAAACTAAATAGATCTTTATTAATTACGGTAGTATTTGTTTATGTAAATAACAAAACAATATAAAATTTATTTACTTTGTTTAAATATTTAAATATAGATTACTTATGTCTGTGTGTATATGTTAAGTGTAAACGATGGATATGTGTGCGAGTATTGATTTTACTATTGTAGAATAAATGTACCTTCTCGTTTAGATTAAATAAAGTAGTTTCTATATTTAACGCAATGTAAAACGTTTCATCTCGGCCAATGATACTTTTCTAAAATAGCAATAGAATTTTAATATTAACAAGGACCATAAATTTACAAAAGTACAATGAATGTTTTATGTGTAACCGCAGATGATACTTTTTGCATTGCGTCTTTACGTTTATATTGTTGCCTTTGTTATAAAATATTATGTACTTACAATGCCAAATTGAAATATTATAGATTTACATATGTTCTACTCATTCAGTATATTTAACGAATCCTTTACAGATGTTAAGGTATTTAGAAAAGAAATTTTTTGGAAATTCTAACATAATTTGCAATCGCCGGAAAAAGAAAGAAGAATTGGTATTTATTTTGAGATTAAATATGAAATTAAAATGTAAGTAATTTATTCAGGAATGGTATTTACTTAAATGTTAAGTAGCAAGACAATTTGCGATTTAAAGGAATAATTGTAAGTTAAATTTTAGTGGTAAATGTTAGTGAAATTTGTTTATGTCGAAACAATCTCTGTATTTGTCACACGAGTTATAGAAGAAACAAAAAATTTAAATCTTTCTTTACTATTACTGCTGAAAAGTGATTCAACAAATTTTACTGATCAATGTAAGTTAAGTAAAAAATCAATGTGATAGGTTTTAACTAAATAATGATGTTCTTGTGAACGAATATTATTTTTATATATTGATCTTAAATGTAGAAAACTGATATAATAATATATAGTTATAATTTTTTATATAGTACTAAGCTTGTGATATGTGTGTTTTAGTTGGTGTTGAAAGGCTGATATTGCCAAATGTTGTTCTTCGTGGCAACTCGACTTTCTGCACTTAGATCTGAGCACAATACTTATTAGAAATTAATAAACGTTTAAAGAATAATAGTTCTATTTTTTGCAAATATAGTGTTTGATGCTTACTTTGCGCATCCTTTTTTCCTCATTTCTGATGGGGATTTTTCATTTCAAAAATCCAATATTTAAGAAACAGATACAAATTTTTTATTTAAGGTTGTATCGGAGGCAAAAGTACTGAAAATTAGAAATTCTAGAATATCTACGTTTTACAGCATATAACAAAGTAAATAAATAGTGTCAATACTAAAAAAATATAGACATGAATTTGAAAGAAAATAGAAAATTATACCAATAATGTTTAAATTAAGGATGTTTGGGAGATATGTGAAATTCCGCCAAGGCGATCGAAAATTTAGTAGAATGCGTCTAGATGCATTTTGAGATACGTCTCAAACATCCTTAATTCAACATTTTTGGTAAAATTTCCTATTTTCTTTTAAATTATATTTATTTTGCTATTATTGATACTGTTTTCTTCGTGATGTGCTATAATACGTAGTTATTCACGAATTTCTAATATTCAGTACTTTTGCCTACGATTGTACTTCCCATAAGCATAAATTACAAAATATTTAAAAAACTACAATATAATCTATTTTTTACTCAAACCTATTTTTTTGTTTTAAATAATTTATATTATATTTAGCCAATATTTCTATGATAAATTACAATAATTTACTATAATTACTGTAATTATGGGTAATCTGATAATATATGAACATACAATTAAATAATTAGTCATATTATATTAATTAAAATTATATTTAGATTATTTTCGAATAAATGTTTAAAATAGGCTTTAGTAGATAAGTGAGTTTTCTTATTTTGACGATGTTATTAATGCGACTTATAAATGTACCTGTTGACTTAAACTTTCTTAGGTTTAAATTCGAAAATTTTTATTGCCTTTGAAAATGGTCTAATCACTTGTGGTAATACAACTAGTTGCGCTGCTAAAGGAAGTCTTAAATTATCCTGTATACAGTTTGTTTCTCTGAATTTCTAAAATAGAATGTGAATATAGATGAGCAGGTGGAGACGGAAGAGGCAAATTCTCTTCGATTTCATTCACGTTGCTATTGTCATTTACGATATCAGTATCGACGTTAGCAGATGGATCAGATCTATCAGTCACAAATGATGATAGAAAATCTTCTTCTCTAAATATATTTGAGTTCAAAGGACGAATACCTGTTTTGAAAAAACCCTGTATAATATTGTGAGGAGTGAAAGCTGATAATAATGCATCTTTCACAAACTGTCCAACTTGATAAATAGTCACTGTATTAGCAGGATTTAACAACATCCACTCATTCATAGCAATTCTATATCTACTTTTGAATGGGCTATATACTGTAACATCAAGGGGCTGTAATTTATGGCTACAGTTTGGTGGAAAAGTGACTATTATAATAAAGTTTTCTCTAGCAAATTGAACCACTCTGAGATTAACATGTGAACTATTATTGTCCATGATGATTAATGCCGGATTTTCTTTAGACGGCTTCACATGAACTACAAAATGTTCCAGAGCTTTAATGAAACATTCTTCATTCATCCATCCAGAAGTATTTGCCATTCCAAGAGCTCCTGGTGGACCATTGAATAACATAATGTCTTCGTAATTCACTCGCGGGTAAACAAAAATTGGTGGTAAAAAATCACCGGCAGCATTAATAAAAAACAAGGTTGTTACCAAAGTTCCTTGTTCACTGGATGTCACTTGTCCGATTTGTTTTGATCCTCTTTCAGCAATAACCTTGAGAGGATTGATCACAGTGCTGCAGCCTGTTTCACCTACATTAAATATCATGTGCCCCCGAAAATTAAATCTTTTAACAACATCAGTAAGTTTTTTAAAAAACTCATTTACATTCGTTTTATTAAAACTAGTTGCTCTGGAGAGTGAAGTACTTTCAGGTTTTCTAAAAGCTAATTCTTTGTGTCGACTGATAAATCCTTTCAGCCAATCACCGCTTGCACTTTGAGAGTCCTTCCATTTATCTGGACAAATAGAATTTGCTTCTGCATAATCAAATGCCAGTTTTTTGGTTTGCTGTCTTGTAAGCCCATAGCACATTTCAGATGCAGTTTTTAAATAATCTGCTAGCAAATCCTCTTGTTCCACAGTAAAGATCCGCTTATTACCTATATTAGGGTTATGTTTGTATGATGCTTCGTTAGAAGATTTTGCTTTCTTAACTATTTTAGCTAAGTAAGCTCTTGAAACATTAAAGATAAAAGCAGATTTATTTATAGATTGCCCTTTCTCGATCACATAATTAACAGCTTCCTCTATTGTAGATGCTGTGGGTCTTTTACGCTTCTTCTTCACTGTTTCAGATGCCATTGTTATCTGATAAAAATATCTGTAAAAAAAAAGGGTCTATTTTAATAAATAAAGGACTTTTAAAATAGAATGAAAAATAGGAGTTGAAAGAGCCAGGCATAAAAAAGCTGGCTTTTTCATTACACTGCAGCCTGGCTCTTTCAAAACATATTTACCAAGAAACATATCCTCGAAAATTAATATGAAATCAAAGATTAGCCATTAAAATATATATGTTATTAGAAGGCCTAATATATCTATAAAATTATAGTATAATTATATTACTATTAGTTTTGTACGTATAGAAGTCAGAAAACAAATAAAATGAATTCAAAAACTTACTTTTTGACAACAAAATCTTCAATAGGTCGTACTGGGGCGGTTTATTCAGGGTGAACTGTCAAATGTTGTGGGTGACATCTGGCGAGTGTTACTATCTTAAATAATAATAGATGCACGATTTGTTCGAAAACAACCGCGTAAATGATAATGGCTCTTTCAAAACTTGGCTCTTTCTTGCCACTTTTCCCCTACTTATTTTTTAATAAAATTGAAAAGACTGTCGAATAATGAAAACAGCTAAATACATTTTTCAAATTGTATTCTATTTGAAGAATATCCTGCTCGACTTTAATTTAAAAAAACCTGTGTTTTTGCAATTAAAGAAAAATATGGAATACAATCGAAATGAATAAAGTGCGCTCTATTAAATTATATTAAATTCAAACTACGTATCGAACCAAGAAAATAATTAGAGTAAAAGATTAATGTATTCAAAGTTATCTCAAAGTTAAGCTGTTCTATATCAATCGCGTGGCTAACTTTTAAATGTTAATTAACACTTCCGTTTTTTTTTAATTTTTTGTCCCTTTATTAAAAAAATACTACATTTGTATATAAAACGTTTATTGAATCATAGTTATTTTTAACATTACATGCAACTCTGAGTTTAAATGAATGAATTAAATGTTTTTGATGAAAATCTTCATTTTAGACCAAAGAATTCGATTCTCTGAAAGGCGTTATATCTATTAATTTTTAACCATTGTTTGAAAACCTCTTTAACAAAAATTCTTAATAAAAGATCCATATATGTCTAAATAAATATAATTTATATAGGTATTTAACTCCAAAAGTGAAATTTAAATTTAAAATTTCTAGTACTGTCGGTATTATAGAGAACTTGCAAAACTATGTAACAAACCATTTCTTAAATGTCAATTATCATGTGGGGCTTGACAAAAAAATGTGACGCAAGGTTGAATTTGAGATTTCAGCCTTATTCAAGAGTAATTTTATAAAAGTGAAGAGAAACTTGTATGAAAACAATGATGGCAGATACATTTTCAAGAAATGAATTGATAGGTTTAGTGGTACGCCTAACTCTAGTGTCTGCCGTAACTTTTCTTAGTATAAAATGGTTAATGAATCAAGTTGACCCAACCAACAAAAGTAAGAAAAAAGCAAGAAAACGTGCCGAAGAGCAGTTGAGAAGGTAATATTGCTTCGATTTTATTATTCTCTTTTCACTGGAAATAATTTGTGTAGGTTAGCTGGAAGTGGTAACACACCATTGGCAATTGATAAACTTACAGATTACGAAATGATGATTGCTGCACATCTTGTGCATCCACAAGACATTAGTGTTACTTGGGAGGACATCGCTGGTTTGGAATCGTTGATACGCGAACTAAGAGAAACTGTAATCTTACCTATACAAAGGAAAGAACTTTTTACTAATTCACAGTTGACTCAAGCTCCGAAAGGTGTTCTGTTACATGGGCCACCAGGTTGTGGAAAGACTTTAATTGCAAAAGCAACTGCAAAAGAAGCAGAAACTCGTTTTATCAATTTGGATGTATCAATTTTAACAGACAAATGGTATGGAGAAACTCAGAAAATAGCTGCTGCAGTTTTTACATTGGCTGTAAAATTAGAACCGTGTATAATTTTTATTGATGAAATTGATTCATTTTTAAGAATGCGCAACAGTACCGATCACGAAGCTACGGCAATGATGAAAGCTCAATTCATGTCCTTCTGGGATGGTTTAATTACTGATTCAAATTCTACAGTCATAATTATGGGTGCAACAAATCGTCCTCAAGATTTAGATCGTGCCATTCTAAGACGAATGCCTGCTACATTTCATGTTCCTATGCCTAATGCACAACAAAGGCATCAAATCTTTCAGTTAATTTTACAAAACGAACCCGTTGCAGGAGACTTAGATTTTAATGTTCTCGCAAAATCGACGGAAGGTTTTTCTGGTTCAGATCTACACGAATTGTGTAGAAATGCATCCATATATAGAGTTCGAGATTATATGAGAAACACGAACAATGGAGACTTGCCATTAGCAGCTAATAATATTAATGAATCAGAAGATGAATATCATGATGCCATAAGACCAATTACAATGGATGATTTAACAAAATCTCTGAGCAAAATGAAGGAATCAAAACTGCATTGTGGGACACTTCCAATGATGAGATTAGATTTGGATTAACAATGGTTTAAAATAGTAGAGAACCACATAGAAAATTATGAGAAATATATAGAAATTTATTCTAATTTTGAAAAATCGTTTGAACATATTGTTACTACTAAAGCAGTTTGAGCGTTTTTTAATCGTAAGCCTTGATGTATATAATAAATGTTACTATTGTTATTTTACATGCTTCAGATTTAATTTTAAGTTATAGTAATTGTAAAAGTGGTGATATTTGCCTAGTATTTATTACACTGTATGTTTCGACCATGTGTTTTGCAGAATATTATGTGTTTTAATTTAACTTTGTTATATGTTACCAAGAATTCATGATCTTTTGTCAAGAGGCATTGCATGCTTTTACTGATAATGAAATAAATTTTTTTAGTTTTTTTGTTACATTTTTGAATGGTTTATATACCTTGATTTTCTTTTTATGCACAGCTTTTTCTTTACAATTATTTATTAAAATGTTGAAATAAAATTTCTTGACAACGTTCGAAAAAACTAGTATTATTTTTCTATTACAACTTAAAGAGGAACAGCACTATGATTGTGTAGAAAAAATAGAGTTTTGTTATTTAATGAATTGTATTAGGTTATAACAAATTCCCACCGTATTTATATTTTCTTCGTTTTTACTTGATCTTTTTGAAGTTTGGTAAAGTGAAGAGCGTTCGTTCCTCTACCAACTTATTGCCACCATTTTTCCGAATAACTTAATTTTAATTAAGCCAAAGGTATTTGAAATGGAAATACCAAGCCACAAGAAAACTCATTTTCAACACTTGCTTTATTTCGCATTTCGTTGTAATCAAATAGCAGCCGAAGCAGCTCGGGATATTTATGCTGTTTATGGAGGGGGTGCTATAGCTGCGAAGAGTGGTCGAGATTTATTTACCAGGTTCAAAAATGGTAACTTTGCACTGAACGACATGCCTCGCTCTGGAAGACCTACCGAGTTCGACGAAGACAATAGGAAAGTGCTTTTGAAGGAGAACGGTCACCAAACACGCAGACAGTTAGCCGAGAAGATGAACAGCAATGCAACGACGATCTCTCGTCATCTTCAATCAATTGGTTTTACCCAAAAACATGGAGCTTGGGTGCCACATGAGCTTATGCGAAACAAATCGCCTTAAAATTGCTGCTCAACACCTCGCGCAACGCCCAGAAACACGAGGCCACAAGAAACGATTTTTGATACAGTATTGTTACGGGAGATAAGAAATGGTGTCTATGTGAACGTGAATCAAAGAAAGGAGTGGATGACTCCAGTGGACAAATCAAAGCCGAGAGTTGACCAAAACGGCTATCCCAAAAAAATCATGATCTGCGTTTGATGTGACTGAGAGGCCTTTGTGCACTAAGCGGAGCTTGAGAAGTACAATGATGGAAATTACACAATTGACTAATTTGTTGTTATTATTGTTGTAACTTTCAATAAAAACCAGCGAAATTTATGTTACCACCCAATAGATTAGAGAGAAATAAATTAAAGAATATGGAAAGATATGTTTGTAAAGATACGTTTTCGTCGACACGGCGAAAATATCGTGAATTATCTGTGATATGATTAACTCGCGGTTAATTCATAAGGCTTTTCCAATGGAAAAACGGCATATTAGTGCAAATGGTAGACTGTCGTTGAATGGTAGATTTCATTAGTTTTTCAACGTAAAACTAAGCTGTAAAATAGTTATGAATTCCCGATAAAATAATCATGGATTTCGAGCAAAATCATGGTGAATTCACGAGAAAAACACGATGAAAACCCAATAGGTACATGGTGTTTATTCGGTAGAAATTTTGTGTGCAGACGACGAATTTACTATATCTTATCGTCACACTATGGTAGGATAAACGTCCAGTCTGTGACCACCTACCAGTGAATGACCGTTACGAGAAATAATGTTTATAATAATTTATTTATGCAATCATGTGTTTTTTTTTCATTTAAGTGCAAGAAATAGAAGTCATAAAGAAGTGTATGTACCTAAAATAACTAAATTTATATTGCAGTTTGCATGATTTAAATACAGTGTTAAAGCTTTTGAGGACGTACAGTGGAAACTCGATTATCCGGATTAATTAATGTTGGAGCTCATCCGGATAATGGAAAATCCGGATAATTGAAAAAAAAACAATTTTACCTTGTTAGGTATTTAATTACAAAAAAAAACGAAACAAATAAATATTAATTATAAAATCAACAGTAAAAAACATCAAATAGAATAATAAAATGTTTAGATAAAATTAAAAGTAAATTGATCATTGTTAATCGTGGCGAAAAGCGGAGTGTGCGCATTCGAGTTCAAAGTGGCACATTCCGATCTCGGGAAAATGAAGCGCGCCGCTCCGCGTCGCGCTTTATTTGCCTCCCTCGCTCGGAAATGTGCCACTTTTCGCTCGAATGCGCACATCTTTGTGTTGATTGGATTCGACTATATTAATAACAAATCCTTCAAATTTAGATTTTCTATACGGAAAAAGTTTTCGCTTGAAAATGCGCATACTCCTTAATAATTGAATTTGCCTATCTTATTCTTTTCTCTTGCAAATAATATTAATTAAATCAAACTGAACTAAATGTACCACTTCTCGCTTTTCTTTTAATTAAAAATTACAGTAGGGTAATTTTACCACAAACCACATTTCTAATTTAGTAGGGGAAGTTAACCGGTTGTGGGCATTGTCCGGTTGTGGACACCCCCGAATAACTTTTGATCGTGAGCAGATACAGGTGTTTGCACAATTGTCATTTGTTCGCAATGTCAGCACTATGTTTTATTGCTAATATAAAGCGAACAGACGCATATGCGTAGTAGCTACGCGTTATTCCATGTTTTCATCTCTAAAAATGTACCGCGATGTAATGGTGTATTGTGTTTAAAGTGCGATAAATAAAAGTAACTTATTGCAAAAGGTCGGTCTAATGTAAATATATGCAGGAAATTAAATATATTTTATAATTTTAATTTCGATTTAATCAAAATCTTCGCGAAATACATTTGCCAGTCATTTGTCGACAGCTATGAATTTTCCAGTTGTGGGCACCTACATTTTACTAGTTGTGGGCACTTAAGTTTTTGCCATTTGAACCTTGTATTTCGCTGACAATTTGTCGAATATTGTTGTTCATGTTAACATAACCCCCCTGCGGAGTCTAGGGGTGTAGCCGCGGCCTGATTTCGAGGGGGGCGGGCAAAGACCCCGCTCGATTATCATGTACGACAAAAATGTAAAGATATCAAAACTTTTTCACAATAATTTAAAAAAAAATTAAACATTTTTGGTTTTGGACTTCAAACAGACTTCTTTTCACAACTGGACTATTGAAAATCAGATTTTCGATTGTCGAGCATCTTTGACAGACCAATTCATATGACTTGAAAATTGTAAATAATATATTTACAAAATTTTTGGGGATTTTTTAGTGCATGTCGATTTCAAAAATCAATTTTGATGCGTACATTGGAGCCATCAGACGATGATCCCCTGAAGTTCACTGCGAAAGCCTATTTTAAATTTTATTTTCATAACTGAAGGCTTTGAATATGAATAAATTGTGTTTTTTCTCTATATAGTGGCGTTTTACTCCATATTTTCACATTTTGAAGGGATTTTCCTGATGTGCCCACAACCGGTTAAAAAAAATTGAATGAAGAAAATTGACTACTTTATGAAAAGTTATAAATGTTTTTTTTAAAATTGATATAAAATTAATTCCTTTGCCAGTAGTTAGCTAAGGTCTCTAGCTTCCCGATAATATGCTCATTCTGCATAAATATTGAGTTGGTCAAAAGTTATGGCTTAAATAGCTAACTGTGCCCATAACCGGTTAATTTCCCCTACTTTTAAGCTAGACTAGATGATAGACTTCATCGTACATGAAAAAAAATGCTTTAACTCTTTCCGAATTTTGACTCTTATTTCCCCACCTTTTTTTTAACATACCCCACGCAAGTCATTCTAAAATTTTAATGCACCACTTATGTAACATATAAATATTTTTTTATATTTAAAAATTGAATTAATCCATAAATGAAGTCTAATTACAACAGTGTATACAAAATGCGCCTTAAAACTAATTTGTTTATAATTTTCAGAAAAATGAAAATTATCCAAAAATATTTGGAGACATTAATTTTGATATATAAATCTTCAACAATCTACAAAAGATGATATAAAAATCAACTAGTTGATTTTTAGGGGCCCACTTAAAAAAATTTGACTCATATAGAATTTTAATTAATCAAAAACGCGAATTAGTAAACATTCGAAAGTACACCCGAAAATATTTTTATCAAGCTCGCTACAATTAGGCGTGTGGAAGAGCACCACGATAACTTATCGAAAGAAATAAAATATCTAACCTTTTTCAAAGAAAAAATAGATCTAATTTATTCGACTTTAAATTTTTTGAATTGAAGAATAAAATAATAATATAGGCAAATCCGATAAATTCGAGGATGTGCGCATTCGAGCGAAAAGTGGCACATTTCCGAGCGAGGGAGGCAAATGAAGCGCGACGCGGAGCGGCGCGCTTCATTTTCCCGAGATCGGAATGTGCCACTTTGAGCTCGAATGCGCACACTCGGTTTTAAGCACGATTACAAAGTGTCCCGTTTTAATAATAAAGAAATAGAAAACATTAGCAGTTTTATTTTGCGTTCTGATTTAGTACATTGTTGCCAAACGTATTTCATTCTTTTTAATGCTAACTTATTCTGTAATATTTATAGTTCTTTTTGGCTTTACAATATTTTTTACAACGGTCTTTCACCCTTAATGGCACTGCAGCAAAAACCAAATGGAGAATATTTACATTATTTCAACTAATAGGGTATTTATAACCATTGTTAAATAGAAGTTCATGCCACTATTAATCAAAAATATTGCTCCTATGGTGATTTGGTGTGAGATGGATTTTTTGTTTAGTTCAAGGTCATTTACTAGCGGGTAAAGTTCCAGCATTTATATACGATTCACCCTGTATGTCCAACATATAGCGCCGTATCCATGGCTACAGCTCCCACAGAGTCGACCATAATTAAATATAAATCAACTGCAAGGCCAAATCATCAATAAAAGAAAAATTAAAAACTTATGAAAACTAAGTGCAGTTCTCATTAAAAATATTCTGGTTCCACCGCTGGTTATGAAATAATTTTTTCCGAAGCGACGTTTAAACTTTAACAGCGATACGAATGAAAAGCTTTTAAACTTCAACACCAAAATGTTTTTTTTTATTTGTATAGAGTGTTTCAATTACGATATGAAAATGTAGAAATGCTGGAGGTAATTTTGCATTAGCATTTGCTTATTCAATTTGCAGAGTGTTTAGAAGTATGCGAAAACAACAAACGGCACTCCAAATTTCATTACTTAAGGCTTTGTAACATGTTAGTGAGCTTTTATGAGCGCAAACGCTACATTTAGATTATTTTGAAACTTTCCATGCTCTTTCAGTCGCGTCTTGACGCTCTTTCGTAATCGACGCTTTCTGCAGTTATTGTCAAGCGGCGCTCGTATTAAAACTTTCGTTTTTCGAAGAAAACTATGTGAGCAACTTTAAAATAACTTGAGTAAGTATTTTAGTTTTGCTCTTGTGCATTCGTTTTATTTTTATGATATTTTATTTTCTTTGGAAACTTTTGTTATGTTGGTACGAAAAAAATTCGATCAGAGTAGATAAAGTATACTACATGCGGGCGAAGGCTAGCGAAAAGTAGACGAATATTTTTGTATTCAAAAGTTCTATCGAAACGGTTCATTAGATAACTTGTTGCAAAGTAAGCAGCGTGTGTGTGGAATAAAACTAGCGTGAACGTTGACTTTTTTGCTTCGATAAAATTTTGCATAAACGGATCGTTGGCAAATATGTTCAATATTAAAAATGATAAACATAAAACGGCGAAGCGCGTACAAAGTGATTACAGGTCTTGAATATTCATTACCATTTGAATAATAAATTAGGTTGAATTATAAATTATTTCGACGTACTTCTTTGTTGTTTAATTAAATAGAAAAGATGACAAATTGAGGAGTGAGCTTAATTAGCGCGGCTCTTGATCCGAAGACTCCTTTTGATTGCTTGAATTGTATTTATGTACACAACTTGTTAGGTTAATTTTATAATAAGGTATTTTATAAGGTGAACGCTTTTATTCTAAACTTTATTAATATCTAATATAATAATAATAACAAATAATAATAATAATAAATATTGCGGTTTAATGATTACTGTTATTAGTTTATTTATAACGTAACTATGGTTACTAATTTAAATAACCAATAGAAATTACTATATAGAGTTACTGACGAATAGGTACTGAAACTTAACCCCTTGACATACAATGACGTCTAGGAGACGTCAATCGTTTAGGGTGTCATTGTAGATTTTGACGTCTCTAAGACGTCAAGAACTGTATTCAATTTTATGTTTCAAAAAAGGTTTGTTTTCAACAATAATTTTGTTAAAAGGCACAAAATTGGCGATTTGGGAATTTTGTTATTAATATAATTCTGTAATATTTAATTGCGAATTGTCAGAGAGTAAATTAATTCTTGTAAAGTGTGCTTAAAGCCGAGTGTGCGCATTCGAGCTCAAAGTGGCACATTTCCGATCTCGGGAAAATGAAGCGCGCCGCTCCGCGTCGCGCTTCATTTGCTTCCTTCGTTCGAAAATGTGCCACTTTTCGCTCGAACGCGCACATCTTCGTATTTATTCAATTTGTTTAAATTACTTTTTGGATTTAAAAAGGAAATAGCAATGTATTCAAATAAAACGACATATGCGCAGAAACATATAGTTTGATAACCAACATAGCAACATAGCGCGTTGTTATATTTAATTTAGTCGCACCAAAGAAGTATTACTTCTAACGTGCGTACATAAGTACATGCACCGGTTTTTTTTTACATAGAATGAAATTCAGTTTTAAATATTTAGCAAAATTATTAAAGGAAACTCGAAGAATAAATTATTTTAAGTTTTTAGACAACTCAAATTAAATAAATTAATAAAATAGAAAATTTTTAAAATATATTTAAGAACTTTAGAAATTTTTAATTATCAATTTTTTTTTGTATAACACAAATTGAATAAAACAAAACTTTATTCGGTAAATTTAAAAGGAAATTTTGATGAAAAAATTATTATGTATTTTCAGAAAACGCAAATAGAGTAAATACAGAATTTGTGGTTTTTCAAAAAACTTTGAAGATCATTAATTTACGCAAATAAAATTAATATTGGAGAAAACTCAATAAATAAATTATATTAATTGTTCAGAAATATTAAATTTATAAAATTAAATACAGTCAAACCTCGATAGGTCGAACTTGAAGAGAAACTAAAAATAATTCGCGTTATCAAAAATTGGAGCTATCGATATAAAAATATTTTTTAGTTTATGTTTTTAAAATTTACTTATTGTTTCTTTTTCTTAATAATTTCCTAGTGATTTCTTGCTAAAACCTAAATCTTGTGTCTTGAACAAGTTGTAATTAAGCTTCATTTATGGAATAATTGAATTTTAAATATAAAAAAAATATTTATATGTTATATATTATATGCATCAAAATTTAAGAATGACTTAGGTGGGGAATGTTAAATAAAATTGGGAAACACTGCTCTACATATTTCAAAATATTTTAAAACTATTAATTATTTATTTTATGTTATTTGTGTATGCTCATAACAGTTAAGTTGAGCTAAATTAATAGTTTTTTTCGGACTAAACAAATTCGTTTTTTGTTGTATGTCAAGGGGTTAACCCGCATATAAATAACCCTAAAATGAAGAAAACATACCTACTTCAAATCAAGTAGCATTGTGTGGATTATTTTTGAGTTATAGTATAGTAAACGTTAATTTGAAAATGTGCAATAAATATTTTGTTATTTAGAATATTTCAGAAATGTTTGTTCAAGTCTGTTATAACAATTCAATTAAAGCCATTTGTCAATATATATATTTTATTAATCTCAAAAGAACCGTAGAAAGCACATATCAACTATGTATTGAAATAGAGGAGATAGGTTGGCAACAATGCCTCAAAATTGAAACGTGAAATAAGGTTGTTTATCTTAATCACTTCACGGGTAACATAAGATATTTGTAATAATAAAGTTCAGCACTTATGGTTACATGCTTGCAAAAAGGAAGTTGTTTTGAGAACTTTAGTCATTATCAAATTTGAAATTGTTGACCAGCTTAATACGATAAATATAATTTGCTTCGTAAAGACATCTTAAGTTATTTGTTATCTCTAATAGTTCAACGAACTACGTAGTTAAATACCCTTGTTTATTTGTTTTAATTGCACTGTAGGGGGTTTTACGTGTACAGCTTTTGAATTTCTTAAGATTCTTAAGATATGTTGTGTTTTGTAGTTGTACGCTTTTAATAGTTTATATCCGATTTTATAAATTTTTTAAATAGTATTTATTATTGGAATGTGTCATATGTTTATTTCAAACTAAAATACCTCTATTATTGGTGCCTAGCCATAATAAAATAATTAAAATAGAGAAAGTCCATAAAATACCAAGGCAATTAGATGGATTTAAAAAAAAAGTCTTCTTGTAAAGGACTGACCTATCACGTATTTATCAAATTTAAACAACCGTTAACCTACATTTATTCTGAAACATAATATCTAAACGTTGAAAGAAATATGCAAAAACAATTTCGATTTTGAGTCATAATATCCAAACAATAAAATAAATTGTCCTGACTCTTTTTTAAGTCTATAGAGACGATGCTGTGTTGCCATTTATTGGAAGATTAAAATGTATTTTTTTTTCGAAATTTCTTGGATTTAGGACATATGGCATACAAATTTGTATGGCTTAGATTGGTGATAAATATCACCCGGTTAAGTTTCAGTACCTATTCGTCGGACCCACAGCATAAAATATTATTTTTAAATTGTGTTTTAAATGCAGTTTATTGTACAATTGACATAAATAATTTAAATATTTTGCCCTATGTTCGAATTGCATAAATTATATTGCAGGTCAATTAAATCCGTATTTTTAAAATGGAA
This sequence comes from Sinopyrophorus schimmeli, assembly GCA_036325965.1. NCBI lineage: Eukaryota > Metazoa > Arthropoda > Insecta > Coleoptera > Elateridae > Sinopyrophorus > Sinopyrophorus schimmeli. The sequence continues at coordinate 1,710,667 of JARFIZ010000035.1, forward strand.
AATTATATGATTATTATCATTTGAAATTATTTATGCGTAATAATTCTAATTTAATCGAAAAATTTAATTTATTACCAAAATTTTTAATCAGATTTTTGATTTAAGAAGATGAATGATCTGTCGCTAAACCCGGAAGTCGTTAACGCCTTCTATTTTAAGATTTTAGAGGAGAATACTCGAAGAAAATGTTAATCAATTAAGATCGAATTTTGAAATCTTTTTAAAACCATTTTTTTTTAGAAAAATTAAGAGCATTTTTAACAGGAATTGATAAATCAATAAGTGTTTGCCACCTGAAGTGCTATAATTCTATTGACGTGAAAGCTTGTCGTTAAGTTTAGCTACTCGAAAGCCGAATCTGACAAAAAAAATTATCATCAATACGTACACAACTAACCGGCAATATTAAAAATATTCTAAAAATAAATACACATTAATAAGTGCTTGATAAACAATTCTGTAATTTACATTCAAAAATTCAGAAAATGAGCAATAAATTGGCTTAAAAGCCAACAATGGAATTTTTATAATATATTACATCAGAAAATCGGAAAATGAAGGCACATTATTAAACTATACCATATTTTTATTTTAAACGATTGGGAAAATAAACATTATTTACTCGATTTTTTAAAAATAGCAAAGCAATAGAATAAAATGATTTGAAAAGGGAACTGAATAGTTTTTGATTGCATTCAAAGAGAAATAAATGAGATTACTGAAGAAGATGGTTTTATTGATTTGTAACTCGAAATACTGTGTAATAAGCACTTGACATCAACAAGGAAAATGCAAATAAAACGTACTAATTCCATTTTAGTTAATAAAAAAAAAGTATAGATTCCGTTGATCAATACTTATTACCTATAGATAATTAGAAGAAATACAGGACGATTTTTTTTACAATTCGGAACGTTTTGAATTTAGCGCCGCAGTTTTTAGTGTATTTCATACCTTAAATGTGGTTAAGTTGTTAGACTGTGGTAATGGTCGCTGTCAAATGTCGAGGTCAACTTGTAAATGTTTTTAAAAGGTTTTGACTTTCGTTGTTTTGATTTTGGTAGTTGCGCTTGCGCGTTTTCGTATATTCTCATTTTTAATTTTATTGCTTGTTACATTGTGTATAAAAAACAGTGAGTCATCTAAAACAAGATTTTATAATTACTATGATATTGACATTCCTATTCGAGACGTGACTGGCAGCTCCTCTTCTACAGTCCTTATCCAGCGGTATTAACCTAAAAAACATAATTTAGCGCCAAATTCAAAATGTGCTTAATCGTACAAAATCATGGTGTAAATATTTAATATGTTCATTAAAAAATCGCTTTTATTTATTTTAAAATTTTACATTTAACTAACAAGTTGTGGGAATCGAGACATGTGAAATTAACTGACAACCACGATATTTGACATTTTTTTTGTTAAAGTTTTTTTAGCAATAAACAATGGTAAACACGACAACTTCCACTAAACAATAAAATTCCATATAAGCTTGTATTTATCAAAATACGCAAAATTCAAAACGAAAGCACTTTTATAACATGCAGCAATAAAACGACAAGTGTCAACAAACCCCGACTTTTATTGAGACGACAGATAAAACAAGTACAAGATTAAAACTAAAAATAAAAGCACTAAAATCTACGAAAATTGGGAAATAATTTTATTTCTAAAGTCATTCGAGAAATGAAACTTTATATCAAATTTGCCAAGGTAAAAAGTTTGCTGAACCTTTTTATGTGATTTTAAGTTTCGAGTTTCAGTTGTAAGCTGCAATTTTCTAACTAACTTGTAATTTGTGAAATTTCCTGCAATATGAAATTGTCAATCCACGTAGAATGAGTTTTCATGGAAAAAATAGTTTGCAGTCAATACTTGCCAACATTTTTGAATCAATTTGTGAAAAAAGGTGCTCTTATCGATTTTTTTGCTTTAAGCGAATATTGGAATGCAAATCGCATTAATCGCATAAATCAACCCAAAATTAATATAAAACTTTATTAAATTTATGTAATTGTTGTTCAAAACTCCAAGTTAAGGTGTTATGGGCACTATTAAATTTAACAGTAAATCAATCTTGTAGGTCAAGTAATTTTTTGGTCATATTGTTATACAACCATTGTTTATTCTTTATTTTTTGCGACACAAGAAAAGTCTAGTGTATTCAAATAAACAAATAAACAACCAGAGATGAGCTAATTCAAAGTATTGTGGAAACAACTGCATCTGTACGAGCCGACCCAGATGCTCTTCAGCGAGCTACGTTTTCAACTATTAGAAGAACAACAATGTGTGGTGAGGCAGTGGGGGAACGTTTTTGATCAAAATTTTAAATAAATTTTTTGTTAACAATAAAAAAATTTCTTAATTAATAAAACATTACATTACTTTAGTCAACAATGTCTTCATTTTATTGGTTAAATTTAATAGTGCCCATAACTCCTTAACTATTGAGTTTTGGATAATAGTGTATAAGGAATATTCGACTTAAAATTGTCAAAAGAATACGCTCTTAAACTACTGCCATAACGTCACGGGACACCCGGTATATAATGGCCCACTAGCCTTACCATTTTTCATATTTTTAATAGGTACTTTTTTTGACAGTTTTTATGGGTATAGTAATACTTGAGTGTTCTTCTATGAATGCTGGCCGATCTTCCGTTAATAACATTTCGTAATATTCTTCCTATGTTTATATTGTTATGTTTTCTAAATGTATTTGTTTCTTCTCTGCTCTTATTTTGTCGATGATTTTCCATGCCTTGGTACATTTTCGTCCTTCTACATAAGTGTTAATGTCGCAACATTTTTCTTCCCATAACTTTATCTTTTCTCGTGTTACTAATTTTCTCACATTGTTTGTTTTATCGATGTACAACTGTTTATCGGTATTCGATTTAGTGCTAAGCCATTTAAGATAAGCTTGGTTTTTATCGTGGACTTCACCTTCAATTTCTTCGTTCCACCAAATATTTTTGTTAGTTAGTATTTTATTTTCCATTGTTTCTATTGATTCATATGCGACTCTGTGTAACGCTTGTCGAATATGTTTATACATTTCTTCTACATCGCGGAAGTCACATTCTGTGAGTTTTTGATCCAGTATTTGTTGAAATAAATCTTTTATACTTTCTTCTTTTAAACTTCCAATATTATATTTGTCTTGGTTGATATTGTTTGGTCTTCTTTATGTCTTATTGGTATTTCCTGTATTTTTGTTAAAGCATAAGGGAAGTAGATTAATCCTTTTAGTAGATAATGGTTTGAACCGCATTTTATAATTCTTTCGTCTATTACTTCAAAATTCATAATTTTTTGTATTTCCGCATTATTAGGAAGGGGACTCTCTGTTTAGCCCTTTCTTCCTCTAGTACTCCGCTATACAGATATAGGCAAACCTCAATTTCTTCTATACCATAACCCTTCTTTTTTGTTTCTGTAAGTACCGTAATATCTAGGCTAATTTTTTTTGATTTATTTTATTACTTTGGCTTGTTTAATATTTATTCTTTGAACGTTCCACGTGGTCATTTTCATTGTCCTATTTCTTTGTTTTATTTGTCTTTGATTGCATCCATCCGATTTTCCAGGCTGTAGTCTATTTGTTTTTGCGGTTATCTTTTTCTTTTTTTTACTTATAATGGGTTGCAAACCTTTGCTCCAACCCCCTTATCTGAAAGACCGGGGATTTTTCCTTCGTGGTTTTCTTCCACTAAGTTGGTCGTCTTACGACACTTTCTAATCCCATCTTTCCATTGTAGTTCTTCCGCCCTGGTTTTCAAGTTTTCAAGACCGTTGGCCGGTTTCCACCTGTAACCCCAGGCAGGACCCTCACAGGGTGCTATCAATCGGGTCAGCTGAACCCTGGTTTTTTTACGAGGTTGGTACCCCTCCCCCTCCTTTCCCATCCGCGCTTGCAACCGGCTTCGGCGAAGTTAAAAAAATTATTTTATATTTAAATAAACTAATAATTATATGCGTTACGTAATTTTAAAAGCATATGTTAATGAAAATCAAAACAAATAATAAAGCAAAACAATTTAGAATTCATTTTTATTTTCACTATCAATTTATAATTAAAAATTTTTAGAGATCTAATCATAATTAAAAATATAGTAAAAATATTAAATGTTTTGATTTTATCAACCCTTAAAATAGTTGCCAGATAATTTCTTAATGTACTCTTTCTTTTATACAAAGTGACCTATATGATTTTTAAACATTTTTTTCGCATATAACGCTAGCAAAGCAAATTATCAAATTTTTACATTATATTGATAATAATTTGTGTGGGTATTAAAACACCAAAGATTTTGTATTAAAGAAAAACCACTATCCTTGTAATGGATGTAATTTTATTATGTTAATTATTTGCCTCTTTGTGATATCACGTTTTGCAAAGTAAAATTAAATCTGAAGAAAAAAACAGGCTATGAAAGTTACCCAAAAATGTAAATTTCACATAATGAAAGTCCCCTGAATAATTTACAAGGCAGTCGGTAGGTTTTAAAGGCGTCATTATTTTAAAATTAAATTTCAGGAAAAGATACTTGCAAAGCTTGCATACTTCCTTTTATTCAATTAAATTAATTCGACGAAATGTTTGCACCAATTTGTTAAACGTTATTATTCTAAAATATAAGAGATTAATTCTTTCTGCAGTGTTCGTAATTGTCGAAAATAAATATGATCTTTCTTAAAATTTTAATTAAAAAACTTTACGAGCGTTTCCAGTTTTATTAAAAATTCGCCAGGCAGCAATTCGTTCTAAGTACTGTATATTAAAACAAAATGGCCGAATTGATTTTTTTTAGACCTGATTGTGAAATGGCAAATATTGTTATTGAATTTAAAGCAACCTCTCTTGCAAATATGTATATGTAGGTAGCCTACACAGATATCTGTGTGTAACAATCTACACGTAACAATGTCGATAAATATACATACAAATGTAGTGCTTGGAGTGTTATACGACGAATTTAAATATGAAGATCCAAGAAAACAATCTTGTTTCTGGAATCAGTATAGTGATAGAACGTAAACAGTAAATCGAATGCGATAGCAACAGAAGCTCTATAATTAACAAGAGTTCCAAAGTGATTCATCTACGATATAACGCAATTATGCTACAGATAATGCTTTACCGGAAATAATTAAAACTAAATATTTTAGAAGGCTCTGTAGATTTCAAACAGATGCTTCCACAATCAGATACACACATTTTATCTGTAATAAACACGTAATAGTTTGTTGTAGCAAAAAAATCCTATTTAATCAATAAATTAAGTTCTTTTTGGTATTTGACTAATTTAGGTACTAAAGATCTTTGACTTTTTGAAGTAGTTGCAATAACTCAAACACTCAATTGTTTTTATGCACTGATTTAAATGCATTTTGACGTGACCACGTTTCACTCTAAGGCGGTATATTCGAAAAGTTAGAATAACACAAGTTTACGCTACGTAATTGTATACCGCACGTTAAAACAAAACCCACATGGAGATATAACATGAGAAGTTAAAGCTGTGAAAGTTAGAGGACCAATCTTACATGGTGCTTTTAGTTTATAAAAAAGTTGAAATGGTTTAGCAGTTGCTCGAGTGGCTCAGTGAACTAGTCGGAAAACCTTGTTATGGTTTATAGAGGTTCGAATCCCAATAGAATTTTCTTTTTTATAAACTTTTTTTGATTATAAATTTTGCGAACAAATTAGAGCACAATTTTATTCTATTAAAGATACAATACGCTCAGACAAAATGGTTAGTATAACTACAATATAAAAAATAAAATTTATTAACTTTCAAATTCTAATACAATATTTTATTATCATAAATTGGTCGTTCAATTTATTGTAATCCAATAAAATTAGTTTTCAAAAAAAAATATTGTAGTCAATTTAAAAACTTCGAGGTAAGCTTCATAAACCAATAGGGAATACGTTTAAAAATTAGCAAAAAAGAAAATCGATTGCAACAGGTGTAGAATCTATTAGAAAACGATTACTTTAAAAACCAATAAATATATTTGAAACAAAGAGCAAAAATTTTGATGACATTCGAAATAAGCAATTGGAAATAAGCAATATTACTCTATTGCTATGGAAAATATACAAATTTAAACTTTAACCTTCCGGAACCCACGCACCCAATTGTAGCATTAGTAGGTACACGCTGCGAACTGTGAGTTCGCATTAAACTCCTTCTGCTATGACGAAATGCATCAGGATAAAAATGTCAATGAACAAATTTTTAATTTAATACGCTTATTATTACTTTTGTTCAAATTGTGTAATTATATAAATAAACTAGCAGTAAATACTAAAACAAATTATAGTGTTGCAGGGTACACAAGTAGAAAAAAGTGGAAACGAAAAGATAGTAGGCACTTTTCACACCCGTGCAGAAAGGAAAGACGAAACCATTATTTATTTTGACATGCAGAAATGGGCCGCTGTACTACTGCTGCATGGCGCTTTAAAATTAAAACTTTCGCAGAGTGTATTCCAAAAAAATAATTTTTAAAATATACACGGAGAAAAAAATATCCTTAATATAACTATCTAACGTATACCCAATTGACGTATTGTTCTGACAAGGATTCGAATGTCTAATTTAACGATATTTATAAGTTAATTTGACAATTCATAGTATGATCAAAACAGCTCTTCATAGTATACTTATAATAAGGATTCATTTATTTGATTCAAGCGTTCAAACGAAAGCGTGAACGTGTGCAGTATCCGTCGTGTAGGTAACTGGATAGTTAATTTGAGGATTTGAATAGCTATAATAAGGATACGTATGGTTATTATAACGATACGCAATAAGGATACTCTGGATAGCTAAATTAGCTATACGGCGTATCCCTGTGAAAGATAACTATCCAACAGATAGCTATAATAAGGATACGTATGGTTATTATAACGATATTTTTTTCTCCGTGTATATGAATTATTTGCAAAATAAAGGACCGTCTAGCCTCCCACCGAGACTAACTGATCGGCGTCTTTCGTTCGCCTTATATGTGTGCCAAAGAAGAAGCTTCTTAGATAGTCTAGAGTTTCCAGAGTATTCCGCTTGCGACAGGGCCTTCTGGACTGTATTTACCCGCGTATTGTAGATAATGCTAAAATATATTAGTGCGTCACCGTTACAATATTAATTTTAGTTTATTGTCTTACTTTCCACAATCTATTATTTAAATTATAAACTACCCTGCATATACAGTAGTGTGCAATTTAATGTGAACAACAGTGATATCAGGTTTATCGTTTATTGCCTGTAAAATATAAAGTCAATGTACACTCACACCATTTAGTAATGTCCCTTGGTTTGGAGCGGACGGATCGTTCGTGTCCGACGTGGAGAATAATAAAGAAAACGCTAGTTTCAACTTCAACTCTCCGTTATTATTTTACAATCCTACACATGATGGTGGTATTCACTTTTTACAGATTAACAATACACTTTTTATCTTTCACCCATAAGAAAAAAAATATTTTAATATAAATGAAAGTTAATACAAGATAATTTTATCATTACAAAATAATGTAATTATTCTTTTCTACGCATATACCTTGTGTTAAAAATCCATGTCTTTCTTTTAAATTCCATATAAGTTAGTTTGTGTATATATTAAGAATATTTAACATAACTGAAAATAGAACTATGCAATTTTGATTTCAGGAATTAATTAGTGAAGTTTTCTATAAAAGTTTTTCTTTTCCATTTCTAAGCAAATATATCCTATCGAAAATTATTATTATAACTCTTCACATAAGAGTTAATATTTAAATACTAAAATTAACTGAATTGTAAATTTGTTAACAATTTTCGGATACTCTAACGATTGGCAGCTCATTTCGCTGTTAAAATTCTTATAACTGCATTGCCAGCATTTTAAAATAGAACAAATTCAGATTAATTTTAAATTGTTAATATTGTTGTTGTTGGCGCCTTTTTATACCTGTATCAGGTTTAGGCGTTTTCCCCGCTTGAAACTTTGTTGTGAATGTTGTAGTGTTTCAAAGATTCAAGGCACCTACTGTTTTACGTGGATTGCGAACCACGGCAATTTCAAAGGAAATTTTTGAGCAGTTTTACTCTTGCCAGGTGCTCAGCCTTGCGAAGAGAAGAGGAGCGTGAAATTTTCGATGGTCGGCGCGGGGATTCGAACCACTTCGAATCCACCTCGCTAGCAAAGCAGCCCAAACACTAAACCACTTGCACCACGCTTCCTCTTAAATTGTTAATATTACCCTTATTAATGTTTTTTCTAAAGCATTGTTTGATATGTCTATCTGCAGTTGGGACATAAATACCATAACTATTCATTTGAAAATTATTAGAATCTAGTTTGTTTTTTTTTTATTATGGACCCATAATTTTTACATTAATTGATTTTATTTGAATTATTACGAGTATGTATTAAACCTCATTTGAATAGAAGTCACCATTGAATTAAATTATCGATATTCGAGTTACATTATTGCCAGAGAATGGTGGATGGAATGCAGGAAGACTTTTACAATGTATAGCTGCAAATGGGTACTACACAAACTACTAAACGCAATTTATTTTATTAATTTGTTAATAAGTTTTATTTTAGTTCTATTTATTACCTAATTATGTTATGTAAATAAATTTTATTCAGAATACGTATTTTGCAAAAACGTGTGTTTGATTTCCTAAAAATATACAAACAGGGTCATTCCATATGAAATCAACAAATTGTGCCGCATGATTTTAATTTTAATATAAAAATTGTAGACGATCTTTGTGGTGCCAAAATGTTAAACCACCATCATTTATTTTTTATTGTATAACTTCTGATCAGTACGCATCCGAATTCAAAAATTGAGTCAATTTCATACTTGTACATAATGGGCTCTAGTTTTATTTAGAACTGGTTGTTACTTTATTTGAAAGGGTTATAAATGTGCATTTTATATAATACAAAAATTGAATTAAAACAATTAGGAACAAGATGGTGACCATCCGAAATTTTCACAATTTTTCTCATTTTAGAATATTTGATTGAACGCTGTGTCAACCCTTTTGCATATTAAGGGTTGATTTTATTTTACAATAAAGTACTAACTCTTGTGATGTCGTGACATAATTATCATTGTCCTAGAATAAAATCTACGAAAAATAAAATTGTGAAAATTGATAATTTTGAAAAAGCTCAACTTTGACCTCAAAAAATCCATGTGGAGGAAAAATAAAAATCTGAAATTTTCAGAATATGTAGTCCATATCTTTGTTAATGAGGTCCAATTAGTGCCATTCTGTTATTTTTACATCTTTAGGAAATATGATTTTTTTAAAGTGCTACTTTTACAAATAAATATGAAAATAATCTCGGACTTTGATAATTTGTAGATGTTTTAAAATCTATTTAAACTATTAGTATTATGTCAATTTATGATAAAAATAATCAAATAAAAGTCAAAATTTTTTAAACTCTGGTATTTATCAAAAAATATATATATGCAGAAATTGTTTATTTTCATTGCAAACTTTTACTATCTTGAGATTTTCTGAGCTAGAATATCGTCACACTTTTAATTTATTATTTGAGATGGGGATAAAACAATGATAGGATCGTGTGTTTTTTATTGTTATTATATTATTTTTAATAAATAACAGAATTTGAAAATTTTGATTTTTATTTGATTATTTTTATCATAAATTGACATAATTCTAATAGTTTAAATAAGTTAGAAAACTTTTATAAATTATCAAACTTCCAGATTATTTTCATATTTATGTGTAAAAGTAGCACTTTAAAAAAAAAATTTCTAAAGAGGTGAAAATAACAGAATGGCACTAATTAGACTTTATTAACGAAGATATGAACTACATATTCTGAAAATTTCAGATTTTTATTTTTCCTCCACATGGATTTTTGAGGTCAAAGCTGAGCTTTTACAAAATTATCAATTTTCACAATTTTATTTTTCGTAGATTTTATTCTAGGACAATGATAATTATGTCACGACATCACAAGATTAGTACTTTATTGTAAAAAAATCAACTTTTAAAATCCAAAAGGGTTGACACAGCGTTCAATCAAATATCCTAAAATGAGAAAAATTGTGAAAATTTCGGATGGTCACCATCTTGTTCCTAATTGTTTTAATTCAATTTTCTTGTATTATATAAAATGCACATTTATGACCCTTTCAACTAAAGTAACAACCATTTCAATACCTGTTCTAAATAAAAGCTAGAGCTCATTATGTACAAGTATGAAAATGACCCAATTTTGAATTCGGATGGGTACTGATCGGAAGTTATACAATAAAAAAATAAATGTGCCACCACAAAGATCAACTACAATTTTTTATTAAAATTAAAATCATACGGCACACTTTTTAATTCAAATTTGTTGATTTCATATGGAATGACCCAACATTATTTTATTCCACTTTATTCATTATTTTAAAATACACCATACCTCACTTTGCGTCGGAGTTACGTTCCAAAAACACGACGCAAATTAAAAAGACGCAATGTGAATTAAGAAAAAAATTGAAAAAAAGTGGAGCCGTCTGTTAAAAAACAAGAAAAAAATTAAAGACTCGAACCCAAAACAACGCAACCTCAAAAACCTAACGACGCACGGTGAAAATTAGTACTAATGAAGTAGCGACGCAACTTCGAAAAACGCAAAAGAAACGACGCAAAGCGAGGTACGGGTGTATATCTTTATCTTATCATTACAATTTTTTTAAATGCGGGTTGTGAATAAATTGTAAATTGCGTTGCACCGTAATTTATAAAGTGTCGTTCAATAGGCACCTAATAATTGTAATGAAATAGTTAATATATACATTACGTAACAATTTTTAGTGTTTGGCTGCTGCTAGAGGTGGATTCGAAGTGGTTCGAATCCGCGCCGACCTCGAAAATTTCCCCTCCTCTTCTCTTCGCAAGGCTGAGCACCTGGCAAGAGTAAAACTGCTCGAAAATTTCTAGAAATTGCCGTGGTTCGCAACCCACGTAAAACTGTAGGGACCTTGAATCTTTGAAAACACTACAACATTCACAACAAAGTTTCAAGCGGGAAAACCTAAACCTGATACAGGTATAAAAGGCGCCAACAAAACAACGTAACATAATGATCAATCAATTATTCTTATCGTTGGATTTATCCCAAAACTCCTTCGATTCAATGACGTAAAGAAGTGTCCATAATAAAAAGTTCTATTGTAATTATTTTTAAATGAACAATTATAGTATTTATATCCCAACTACGCATAGGTATATTAACCAATGCATTATCCAAAATATAAATAGGGTAATTAAAAATTGAAGTTGATCTGCACATGTTAAATTTAAAAAATATGTATGAAGTTATAAGAATTTCAATAGTTACTTTGTTAGGGCTATTCTAAAAGTGTTAACAAATTTACGAGTCAGTTAATTTGCATCGTTTAAATATTAACAATTATGTGAATATAGTTTTAATAACCATTTTTAGTGGCGTAAATTTTCTTTCAAATTGAAAAGAAAATTGTTTTCTGTTCCGTTTAATATTTTTGTTATATTATTATATTGTAAAAAGTGAATACCATCATTTGCAGCGTTTTAAAATAATAATGGAAAGTTTAAGCTAAAGCTATATCGCTTTCTTTATTATGCTCCACGTCAGACCCGAACGATACGCTGGCTCTAAACTGAGGGACATTACTAAATGGTGTGAGTGTACCTATAGATTTTAAACGGTTTTAATATGGAATGTGCCCTCCCTTGGCCTTAATAAATTCTTCAATACGCTTTGGCATAGAGTCAACACGTTTTTTACACTTTTTTATCATTTTCTGATCTCGAAACCATACACGTATTACATTAGCAATTCGTTTTGTTTTTGTCGTACAGTTCACTTTGCAAAATCTAGCTGTCAGAATATCCCATAAATTTTTGATCAGGATTTAAATCAGGCGAGTTTTCTAGCCACTCAAGACATGAGATGTTTTTGTACTTGAAATATTTCATCATGACCTTTGAGACGTGTCAGGAAGCCGAATTTTGTTGTAAAACTACTTCACCATTTGCATTGACTTTTATCAGATCTGCTTACAGAATTGGATCCAATAACTTTTTGGGTTTCTGGCTATTCATCATGCCTTCTATTTGTACCAGAGATCCAGAGCCTGCATAAAACCTGCATTCAACTTACTTTCCCTAATTAAAAAGGTTTCAACTTTGGTAGTTGTTTTCCTTTTTCTTTCATAGTTTCCTTTTTTCTTCGCCTTAATTGATCTAGTTTTCATTTTTTTGCTTTAAAATTTTATTTATAGCCCACCAAGCTTACGCTACACTGTTTAGCAATGTCCCTTTGAGTCATATACGTATGCTCACTCAAAGTAATACTCTTTGTTCGTTTCTTGGACGAAATATTCATCAACAAAGAAGACACGAACACACAAAAAAATATACGAAAATAGCCAATCAGGATTAAAGTATTATAAAAAATAAAATCTGCGATAAAACTCTAAAATTTAATATCCGTAGCTTGCAATAGGTTATTACTCACTAAATGACGATACTATTAAAAGAAAATGGCCGCCGCCAGTAACATAAGATGTTGCCAACTGTTAAAAAGGCAAAATTGTAAGTATGTTCACATTAATTTGCACACTAAGGTAAAAGACCCAGTTTCTGACACTTTCAACTTTACTTTGATTTAATAAAAAGAAAATTACCTCAAATTGATAAATCAATTTTTTTTAAATTAAAATCAATTTACCGTGTACCTATTTGATGACGATATCAGTTGCAAAAAAAAACTTAATAAAAAAAATATTTAAGCCCAGAGTGATTGTGGAAGTCATTTTTTAGTTATATTAGTGTACATATGCGAACTCTCTTTTTTCAAAAGTAATTACGATTGAATTACAAAAAAAATATTAAACTAAACCCTAACTTTTATTGCCTTTTATTCACAATGTAAATAGCAAATTTTTTATAACTTTTACTTATTAGTTACTAGAACTTGTTGTTCAAAAATTATTATCCAAATTTACTAACAGCATTTAGTATTACATAATAAATACATCGGATTAAATTAAACAATTTAGCAACCAAGAAACTACCATACTTTTACAAACTAGTGCCCTAATTCTTAGAGATACATAAAAACTTTTTATCTACTCCAGAACGGCTAACTTCGATATAATGTATATTTTTGAAATTGATATAAAAACAGAATTAAACTGCCTCTCATTAAAAGAGCTAACATATTACCAAATATCAAAAACCTCATTTTATTTTAAAAATAACAGTTATGTTATACATTGTGGTATTATCTTGTTTTCTTTTCATTTTTCCAATTTAGAAAATGTTTTTTATGTAATCAAAACAAGACATAGAAATTTAAAAAAATTCATGAATTATAAATAGACACATTTTATTGGATATAAGGCAGTATTGACATCACAACAAAGTACCAATAAATAATGGCATCTCCTGCCGTTTTATGAGGCTATTACTTAGTAGTTCTACGAGGAAATGTAGGCACCGTTAGTTTTTGAAGAAAATTCGCCATGAACTTACAAACAAACCCATTCATTTTAGTTTCCTTTATCCTGAAAGCCCAATAGGGATATGTTTACGTTAAGTTATATAAATAATGTTACTATATAGCATGGGGGTAAGTTTAGAATGTTACCGTTTTGTTTTATACAAACGAAGCACGGAGCATGCAAGATAACACTCTGTCGCTCTGACGAGCACTGACGCTGTCAATCAAATTCTTTTCGCAACAAACGCATCGTAAAATCAAAAGCTTATTCAAAGTTTGCGTTGGTAAAATTCTGAACAGCGTTCTCGAATTAAAAGAAGTACGAAGAGAGCGTAGCTGTTTACTTAAACTTTAAAAAATATAAAACAGATTTCCTTAAACCAATTTAAAAGTAAGCAAAAAAAATCGTCGATAAGAAACATTGCGACCCGGTTTTTGACTGAACAATAAGTTCTTTTAGCGGAGATTAAGTTATATTTTTAATTGCGGTTTACTATATTAACAATATATTTTATTTACGGAAGCAGAAACTTTCTTTTTCTCTCGCGCATGCGTAATGCGTCGCTTGGTTATCGGACGTGTATGAAAACTTTAATACCTTGCTATCAAATAAAAGCACCGTGATAATTTTTATTGGAGATAAATATCAAGCATCCAAGGCATATCACTAAAAAAATTTAATCAAAATCTATCTAGTGTTCTTTGCGTGATGCGCGCACATCGATAAACCGAGCCATCATTTTATTCATATAGATAAATTTAAATGTTGCATAAAATAAATCACCTATTTTTAATATTCACAACCCTAGTTCAAACACTAGCGAATTTATTACAATATGAGCCTTCAAGATATAGAATAAAATTTAAATCTACAGGTGAGTCAAAAAACAAAATCAAAGAAGATCATATCAGATTAAATGTTTTACTAAATTCTAACTTAGTTTTGTTTCAAGCAGTTTTGAGAATTATAATAAATATTTTTAGTTTTTTATATGCATGTATTATAGTGTAAAAAATCACCACATTTTTTTTGGTAAATCTCAAATTTTCTAGACTTTAATTACAAAATCTTTTGTGTGCGAATAATAAAAAAAATTTAATGTTACAATAATAAAAACTTCTTTAACAAGATTAAATCATATATTATATTTTTTAAATACAAAAATTTTAATTTTTGCTCATATCAATAATTAAAAAATAGTCTTTAAAAAACCAAACATTTTATTGAAAATTAAGTCATTAAAAACTATATACAAATCATTAGTATGTACAGCAGGCATTCACAATCTAAGTTTAGAATACGGTTCGCTTCTATTTATCTTTTTTATTTGACGTTTTCGTGTTCCTTGCACCTTCTCGGATTGCATTTGGTTAACACTGAATGATCCATAGGTAATGTTATAATTGGTCGCAATCGGCAATAGATTTTGTTGAATTACAACTGTTTTTTTACGTCCATTCAAACTACCAAAAGTAGTCGGTACTCCATCTCGAATCACAGTGACTCCCAAACTTGGATTTAGTGCGAGCTCTCTTTGAAGTCTTTTCCGGTTAAGCACCTCCTTTCGGATCCTTTCCCGCAGAATCGGATCTCCTCTGCAAATATTCATTAAATATGAATTACTTAAACTCACGGTTAGTAAAGAACTTGAGTCCAGATATCTGTAAGAAAAAAATAAATTAAGTAAATAAGTACAAACAACAAATTAAATATTGATAAAAATTAAAACACATACCTGAATATCATGGCGATGATTTCCACTGGAAGCAGTACGAAAGTTGGCAAAGCAAAATCGAAGATTGAAAACATTTTTAAAACTGATCGTTGCTCCCCAAAATGGGGGTTTATATACCCCCCCATGTGCAATCAAGTGGAACGGTTCCGGTTCGATGATGCGTGTAAAAAATCCACATGTTTAAAAAGTTTTTTTTTTTTTTAAACTCCATTAACATACAATCTGCCCTTTTTAAGAGCAATAAGTAATATATATGGTAAAGTTGACACAAGGCAGTCTAAACTGCCTAAAGGAGACTTGCGGATAGGGGCTCCAGCGAGACCCCTCCATACAACTACTTATGCACACAACAGTTCAGTTACTTTAAGAGTTTGGCATAAATTAGATAGTACACAACGTTAAACAAATCGAGTCGGCAAATCTGAAGAATTAAATCTTTTTACTCTTCTTGGCTCGCCGTTTTCAAGCATTAAAGTATGAACAAGTTCGTTTGGGTGAGCAGTAAGTCTGTCTTTCTACTTTTTTGCATAGTTTTGTATTTCGTTTTTAACTGTCGGAACCCTCAGATCACTCAGAATAACTCTATTAGGCACATACCACGGCGCGTCTACGATAACACGAAGCACTTTATTTTGGAAACTGTCCAAGATCTTCACGTTGGTTTACTCGCTGTTCCCCAAAGTGGTATTCCGTATGTCCAGATGGGTTTGAGAGCAACTTTATAAACTAGCAGTTTATTATTTAGTGACAGTTTAGAGTCTCTTCCAATTAGCCAGTAGAGTTTGCGAAGTTTGAGTCCCAGCTGCTTACGCTTGGTAAAGATGTGCGTTTCCTATCGAGATGGAGGCCTAGGTATTTAGTAGTTTCGGTGTGTTTCAGATTCTGGCCATTGAGGGATACTGGTGGACAGTTACTCTTTTTGTTGTCAGAGTCAGTTTAACTATAAATTATAACTTGTCAAAATGTAGGTATTTCTCCCAAAGATCTCGTTAATTTGTTTATCCTGGAAATATTAATAATAAAGAAAAAATTCCTATAATCTACTTTCAAAACTAAAACAGTGGCTGCAATACAACTAGAATTTGATTTGTTATTAATGTCGAAAATATAAAAAAAAATTAAAAACTGCAGGGCTATACTTGTAAGTTGGTATTGAAAAAATGTCCAACAAGTAACAAAATACTTTAAATATCCTTACATTAAAAAATTGTTCAGTAGTATTGATCGCTTTATTAGACCAAGAAACGAAACGTTGCACATTTAACAACAGTTGATTTATTAAAAGTTCAATTCCTCTTAGCAATAATTAATATTAAAAGATGTGTACTTTATGATTAATAAATAAAAAAAATAACAAAATTAAATGATATATTATAATGTTTAAATACAAAAATTTTTAATTTTTGCTCATATCAATAATTAAAAAATAGTCTTTAAAAAACAAAACATTTTATTGAAAACTAAGTCATTAAAAAATATATACAAATCATTAGTATGTACAGCAGGCATTCACAATCTAAGCTTAGAATACTGTTCCCTTCTATTTATCTTTTTATTTGACGTTTTCGTGTTCCTTGCACCTTCTCGGATTTTCTTTGGTTAACACTGAATGATCCATAGGTAATGTTATAATTGGTCGAAATCGGCAGTAGATTTTGTTCAATTATAACTGTTTTTTTACGTCCATTCAAATTACCAAACGTAGTGGGTATTCCATCTCGAATCACAGTGACTCCCAAACTTGGATTTAGTGTGAGCTCTCTTTGAAGTCTTCTCCGGTTGAGCACCTCCTTTCGGATCCTTTCCCGCAGAATCGGATCTCCTCTGCAAATCTTCATTAAATATGAATTACTTAAACTTACGGTTAGTAAAGAACTTGAGTCCAGATATCTGTAAGAAAAAAATAAATTAAGTAAATAAGTACAAACAACAAATTAAATATTGATAAAAATTAAAACATACCTGAATATCATGGCGATGATTTCCACTGGAAGCAGTACAAAAGTTGGCAAAGCAAAGTCGAAGATTGAAAACATTTTTAAAACTGATCGTTGCTCCCCAAAATGGGGGTTTATATACCCCCATGTGCAATCAAGTGGAACGGTTCCGGTTCGATGATGCGTGTAAAAAATCCACATGTTTAAAAGTTGATTTGGATTTTTGTTAATTTTAAATCTAACTGATTCTTATAATATTTTGCAATTTTATTATTAACTAACTGACCAGCTGCGTCTTCGTATCGGTATTGAGATTTCAATCAAATAACTTATATTTATCAAAATAAAATATATCCTATACTACTCGGGAATAGTGTAGTTTTTCATTACTGAAAGAATTTTTGGTATCGGTTCGGTAGTTTCAGAGATTATCCCGTACATAAAAACAAACAAATTTATAGTTTATAATTAGTTTATAATTAAGGGGTTTTCAACGCTTTGATGGATTGCGTATTATCTATATACGAAATAGTATAACCGCGTTAGATCACATGCTCTAAGCGGCCAATAAACTGCAGAACTACACTTTTCCACACGGAGAAAAAAATATCCTTAATATAACTATCTAACGTATACCCAATTGACGTATTGTTCTGACAAGAATTCGAATGTTTAATTTAACGATATTTATAAGTCAATTTGACAATTCATAGTATGATCAAAACAGCTCTACATAGTATACTTATAATAAGGATTCATTTATTTGATTCAAGCGTTCAAACGAAAAGCTCTCGTGAACGTGTGCAGTATCCGTCGTGTAGGTAACTGGATAGTTAATTTGAGGATTTGAATAGCTAAAATAGGGATACGTATGGTTATTATAACGATATTTTGTTCTCCGTGCATATCCGTTAAATCATTATGACAAGAATCTTTTGAATGTCTAAAACAGTAATACGGATCGTTACTATAACGTTCCGCAATAAGGAAACTCTGGATAGCTAAATTAGCTATACGGCGTATCCCTGTGAAAGATAACTATCCAACGGATAGCTATAATAGGGATACGTATGGTTATTATAACGATATTTTTTTCTCCGTGCAGCTTCATTTTCAATAAAATACGGTCTAATCACACTATCAGACTAGAAAGCTCATCAAACGGAATGTAAAGGCTTCTGAACAATCATTTTTCGATTTTCTGAAATCCAAATGCGGCAATTTTGTTTATTAACATAACCATTTAAATGAAAATGAGCTTCATCTGAAAAATGATTTTTTCAGAAAACTATCATCTTGTTCAATGATAAAATTAGAAAATTGTCGTCAAACAACATGGTCAGCTAACTTTAATTTTTGCACTAACTGAACTTTATAAGGTTTTAGATCCAAATTTTTACGCAATATTTGCCATGCGGGAATCAATGATAGCTCAATTGCTGACAACACCGTGAAATGCATAAATTTGGATATTCTTCAATTCCTCTACATACAGCACAAATGCTGTTATCTGAACGACTTGAACAAAGACGTAATGTTGGTAACTCCTTTGTTGATCCGTTTAAAATAATTGGCGAAGTACGAGAAGAGCAATGCAAAACGACCACCATACCACGTGACGTGTGCGATAGTAGAGGACAGGGGGTGCCAATTTTAGCCCCTTTTCATATCTAATGTTGTAGAGTCGGTTTAACTATAAATGACAACTTGTCAAAATGTATTTCTCCAAAGATTTCGTTAATTTGTTTACCCTGGAAATACTAATAATAAAGAAAAATTTACGACTTCTCTACTATCAAAACTTATAATTTATAAAATACTTGTAGTTATTGTTGTTATACTTTATCAATTTTCATTTGCTTGGAAAAGTTTAAATAAAGAAAAGAAACGTTGCACATTTAACAACAGTTGAGTTATTAAAAGTTCCATTCTTGTTAACAATAATTAATATTAAGAGATATTGGACGTGAACCTTATGATTAATTAATAAAAATTTAAAAAAAATTAAATGATGTAGATATTATAATTTTTAAATACGAAACTTTTTAATTTTTGCTCATATCAATAATTAATTAAAAAATAGTCTTTATAAAGCAAAACATTTTATTAAAAATTAAGTCATGAAAAAATATATACAAATCGATAGTAAGCACAGCAGGCATTCACAATCTAAGCTTACAGTATGGTTCGCTTCTATTTATCTTCTTTATTTGACGTTTTTGTGTTCCTTGCACCTTCTCGGATTGTCCATGACAAACTCTGAATGATCCATAGGTAATGTTATAATTGCTTGAAATCGGCAGTAGATTTTGTTGAATTACAACTGTTTTTTTACGTCCATTCAAATTACCAAAAGTAGTCGATAGTCCATCTCGAATCACAGTGACTCCCAAACTTGGATTTAGTGCGAGCTCTCTTTGAAGTCTTTTCCGGTTAAGCACCTCCTTTCGGATCCTTTCCCGCAGAATCGGATCTCCTCTGCAAATCTTCATTAAATATGAATTACTTAAACTTACGGTTAGTAAAGAACCTGAGTCCAGATACCTGTAAGAAAAAAAGAAAATAAGTACACAAGTACAAAAAACAAATTAAATATTGATAAAAATTAAAACACATAAAAAACTTACCTAAATATCATGGCGATGATTTCCACTGGAAGCAGTACGAATGTTGGCAAAGCGAAGTCGAAGATTGAAAACATTTTTAAAACTGATCGTTGCTCCCCAAAATGGGGGTTTATATACCCCCCATGTGTAATCAAGGGGAACGGTTCCGGTTCGATGATGCGTGTAAAAAATCCACATGTTTAAGGATTTGATTTGTATTTTTGTGATTTTTCAATCTAACTGATTCTTATATTATTAATTAGCTGGCACATCGCGTCTTTGCATCGGTATTTGGATTTCAATCCAATAACTGATAGGTATTTATCAAAATAAAATATAGTCTATATTACTTAGGAATAGTGTAGCTTTTTATTACTGAAAGTTCAGTCGTTTCAGAGATTATCCCGTACATAAAAACAACAAATTTTATTTCTTTATAATTAAGGGGTTTTCAACGATTTGATGGATTGCGTATTATCTATATAGACTTAATCTTCCAGCTAGTGTCATACGAAATAGTATAACCGCGTTAGATCACATGCTCTAAGTGGCCAATAAACTGCAGAACTACACTTTTCCAGCTTCATTTTCAATAAAATATAGTTTAATCACACTATCAGACCAGAAAGCCCATCAAACGGAATGTAAAGGCTTCAGAACAATCATTTTTGGATTTTCTGAAACTCAAATGCGGCAATTTCGCTTATCAACATAACCATTTAAATTAAAATGAGCATCATCTGAAAAATGATTTTTTCAGAAAACCACCACCTTCTTCAATTATAAAATTAGAAAATTGTTGTCAAACAGCATGGCCAGCTAGTTTTAATTTTTGCATTAACTGAACTTTATAAGGTTTTAGAAATAAATTTTTACGCAAAATTTGTCATCTGGGGCTCAATGATAGCTCAAATTGCTGACAACACCGTGAAATTGATAAATTTGGAAATTCTTCAATTCTTCTACATACCTACAGCATATATAATGTTATCTGAACGACCTGAACAAAGATGTAATGTATTAGTGTACTCATGCTCCTTTGTTGTCTCGTTTAAAATAATTGGCAAAGTACGAGAAGGGCAATGCAGAACGACCGCCATACCACGCGACGTGTACGATAGTAGTGGACAAGGGGTGACAATTTTTGCCCCCTTTCATATCTAATGTTGTCAGAGTCGGTTTAACTATAACTGATACCTTGTCAAAATGTAGGTATTTCTCCAAAGATCTCGTTAATTTGTTACCCTGGAAATACTAATAATAAGGAAAAATTACAACTTATCTACTGTCAAAACTTAAACAGTGGCTGCAAAACAACTATAATTTGATTTGTTATTAATGTGGAAAATATAAAAAATTTAAAACTGCAGGGCTATACTTGTAAGTTGGTATTGGAAAAATTTCCAACAAGTAACAAAATACTTTAAATTTCCTTACATTAAAGAATTGTTTAGTAGTATTGATCGTTTTATTAGACCAAGAAACGAAACGTTGCACATTTAACAACAGTTGATTTATTAAAAGTTCAATTCCTCTTAGCAATAATTAATATTAAAAGATGTGTACTTTATGATTAATAAATAAAAGAAATTAACAAAATTAAATGATATATTATAATGTTTAAATACAAAACTTTTTAATTTTTTCTCATATCAATAATTAAAAAATAGTCTTTAAAAAGAAAAACATTTTATTGAAAATTAAGTCATTAAAAAATATATACAAATCGTTAATATGTACAGCAGGCATTCACAATCTAAGCTTAGAATAGGTCACCGTTTATTTTATATTTGACGCTTTCGTAGTTCCCTTTTTCCTTTTGGTTATTTGGTTAACACTGAATATCCATAGTAATGTTTTAATGTCGCAATTAAGGCCCGGGAGTTGGTGTTACAATTATAATTTTTGTCGAAAATTCAAATACTTTGAAATCTAATAGTTTTATACGCTTTATAATAATCGCTTAACTTTTATATGCGGTCGGTTCTTTGACTTAACAAGTATTTAAAAATAATAAACTTGAGAAATGTATCCTCAAATAATTAAAATCCACCGTTTTCTACAGCAATGAAGTAGTGTTGTACTTCGGTCACTATCGATCAGTTGTACTTTGGTCAGTGGCCTAGGTACATCCTGGATGTTATACTTTGACCAGGAGGATATATTTTATGTATTTCACATTTATATAATAGATTCCCAATAAAATATATTTAATATTTCAAAATCATGTCTAGAAGTAAAGAGAAGAAGAAAAGAACGCCTATTAATTACAATATTGGCGACTATGTTATATTTGTAAACGAAGGTTCCGATAAGTGACATTACAGAAAAATTAAAATGCCTCAGAGTTAACAAAACCAGAGAAAGTTATTATGTTCCAAAGATACAGAAGTACAGGGGTTTCTGCTAAATGCTTAAGACTGAATAATATACCTAGATATTGCTAGTGTTCTTATAAAAGTTAGTCCTAATGACTGATTCAAAAGTTAAGAAAGAAATACTATGAATGTTATGTTGATTTTGTTAAAAATTTGTGATTAAATATTTCACTCGACCGAATAAAACAATTTTAGTAGAGAAAAGTTAATGTTTCTTTAAATAATCTTGTTTTACCCTTAAATTTTCAATGTGTCCTAGGTACATCGTCGTACTGGCCGAAGTACATAGGGTGTGTTGTACCTTGGCCTAATTAACCATTTTTTTTAAACGTCTTAAACACATGTAAGTATGAAATAGACATTGCTGATATTTTTGTGGTGGCTACTCAAATAATAGACCTTTTAATATATGCTAATACGGTTTGTGTACGGTACGTCAAATTACAATAAAAAATATATAACTAAAAAACTGGCCGAGGTTCAACAGGTTCCCCTACAGCACGCATTCACAATCTAAGCTTACAATACGGTTCACTACTATTTATTTTTTTTATTTGACGTTTTCGTGTTCCTTGCACCTTCTCGGATTGCATTTGGTTAACACTGAATGATCCATAGGTAATGTTATAATTGGTCGCAATTGGCAGTAGATTTTGTTGAATTATAACTGTTTTTTTACGTCCATTCAAATTACTAAACGTAGTCGGTACTCCATCTCGAATCACAGTGACTCCCAAACTTGGATTTAGTGCGAGCTCTCTTTGAAGTCTTCTCCGGTTGAGCACCTCCTTTCGGATCCTTTCCCGTAGAATCGGATCTCCTCTGCAAATCTTCATTAAATATGAATTACTTAAACTTACGGTTAGTAAAGAACCTGAGTCCAGATACCTGTAAGAAAAAGCAAAGTAAGTACACAAGTACAAAAAACAAGTTAAATATTGATAAAAAGTAAAATACATAAAAAACTTACCTGAATATCATGGCGATGACTTCCACTGGAAGCAGTACGAATGTTGGCAAAGCGAAGTCGAAGATTGAAAACATTTTTTAAACTGATCGTTGCTCCCCAAAATGGGGGTATATATATCCCCCCTGTGTAATCAAGGGGAACGGTTCCGGTTCGATGATGCGTGTAAAAAATCCACATGTTTAAAGAGTTGAAGTGGATTTTGGTTAATTTTAAATGTAACTGATTTTTATAATATTTTGCCATTTTATTATTAACTAAATGGCCCGCTGCGTCTTTGCATCGGTATTGAGATTTCAATCAAATAACATATTTATCAAAATAAAATATAGCCTATATTACTCGGAAATAGTGTAGCTTTTCATTACTGAAAGAATATTTGGTATCAGTTCAGTAGTTTCAGAGATTACCCTGTACATAAAAACAAACATTTTAAATCTTTATAATTAATGGGTTTTCAACGCTTTAATGGATTGCGGATTATTTGTATTGACTTAATTTTCCAGATAGCGTCAAACGAAATAGTCTAACCGCGTTAGATCACACCATCCAAGCGGCCAATAAACTGTAGAATTACACGATATTAATCGACAAAAAATTTGTTTGCAATAAATTAATTATTTTAGTGGTTGTATGGCATGTGACACCGTCCTGTAGAAATAACAAATTACTCACACCCTTAATAATTTTGCCAACATGCCCTGATAAGGCAATCTATTGGCATTTACAACGTTTTCAGCTTCATTTTCATTAAAATACCGTCTAATCACACTATCAGACCAAAAAGGCCACCAAACAGTATCATGAGCGGACGGTAAAGCCTCCTTAACAGTCATTTTTGGATTTTCTGAAGGCCAAATGCGGCAATTTTGGTTATTAACATAACCATTTAAATGAACATGAGCTTCATCGGAAAGATATTTTCTTCAGAAAACTATACCTTGTTCAATGATTAAATTAAAAAATTGTTGTCAAACAGCATGGTCAGCTAGCTTTAATTCTTGGACTAACTGAACTTTATAAGGTTTTAGATCGAAATAGTTGCGCAAAAGGACGTGATTAATTTTATCAGAAAACGAGCATACTAGGTGCTGGAGCTCTCTAGTACTTGCCGAGTCTACGCCCCTGGTTGGTATGTTATGTACCGAACCAGAAAATTTTTACTAGCGGTCTTAGAAGGAGGATTCTAAGGACAAAAAGTATCCAAAATTTTGCGATATGTAGGTATCACAGATTTACCGTTTTCGTAGTAGAGTTTAATTAATCTAATGCAGTGTTTCTCAATCTTTTTTGTGCTATGTCCCACATAAGCTTTTTTTAAATTCCATTTTCAACACTTTATGTAGACGATACTATTATGGTTATTCCTAAAGATCAAGTTGATTTCACATTATCAAGTTTTAATAATTTTTACTAAAAATTCTACAGGCAAGTGAAAAAACAAAATCAAAGAAGATGATATCAGATTATACATAGGTACTTTTTAATGAATTCTAACTTATTTTAGTTAGAAACAGTATCAAGAATTATAATAAATATTTTTAATTTTTTTATGCATTTATTATAGTATAAGAAATCAACACATTTTTTTTGTTAAATCTCAAATTTTCTAGACTTTAGTTACTAATTATTTTGTGTGCGATTAATAAAAAAATTATAATGTTACAAAAATTAAAACTTTTTTAACAGAAGTAAATCATATATTGTATTTTTTAAATGCATAACTTTTTAATTTTTGCTCATATTAATAATTAAAAAATAGTCTTTAAAAAGAAAAACATTTTATTGAAAATTAAGTCATTAAAAAATATATACAAATAGTTAGTATGTACAGCAGGCATTCACAATCTAAGTTTAGAATACGGTTCGCTTCTATTTATCTTCTTTATTTGACGTTTTCGTGTTCCTTGCACCTTCTCGAATTGTCTTTGGTTAACACTGAATGATCCATAGGTAATGTTATAATTGGTAGCAATCGGCAGTAGATTTTGTTGAATTATAACTGTTTTTTTACGTCCATTCAAATTACTAAACGTAGTCGGTACTCCATCTCGAATCACAGTGACTCCCAAACTTGGATTTAGTGCGAGCTCTCTTTGAAGTCTTTTCCGGTTAAGCACCTCCTTTCGGATCCTTTGACGCAGAATCGGATCTCCTCTGCAGATCTTCATTAAATATGAATTACTTAAACTTACGGTTAGTAAGGAACCTGAGTCCAGATACCTATAAGAAAAAAACAAATTAAGTACAAAAATACAAAAAACAAGTTAAATATTGATAAAAATGAAAACACTTAAAAAACTTACCTGAATATCATGGCGATGACTTCCACTGGAAGCAGTACGAATGTTGGCAAAGCGAAGTCGAAGATTGAAAACATTTTTAAAACTGATCGTTGCTCCCCAAATTGGGGGTTTATATATCACCCATGTGTAATCAAGGGGAACGGTTCCGGTTCGATGATGCGTGTAAAAAATCCACATGTTTAAACTTGTATTTTTTTGAATTCTGAATCTAACTGATTCTCATAATATTTTTCCATTGTATTATTGACTAGCTGACCCGCCACGTCTTTGCATAGCTATTGAGATTTCAATCAAATAACTTATATTTATCAAAATCAAATATAGACTATATTACTCGGGAATAGTGTAGCTTTTCACTACTGAAAGAATTTTTGGTATCAGTTCAGTAGTTTCAGAGATTATCCCGTACATAAAAAAAAACAAATTTTATCGTCATAATCAAGGCGTTTATAACGCTTTTTTTACCTGCGGATTATTTGCATAGACTTCATTTTCCACATAGCGCCAAAAGAAATAATCCAACTGCGTTAAATCACACGATCCAAGCGGTCAGTAAACTACAGAATTACACAATATTATTCGACGAGAAAATTTTGTTTGCAATAAATGAATTGTTTTAGTGCTTGTGTGGCATGTGATACCGTCCTGCAAAAATCACAAATTATTCACATCCTTATTATCAATAATAGACGACAAAAAATTTGTAAACATGTCCCAATAACGCAATCCATTCGCAGTTACAACTTTTCCAGCTTAAATATATAACTGGAAACAGCATGTAAGGCTGGTGGTCTAACTTTCAGAGTTTAAATTTCCCATGTTAAATTCGCATGCTCATTATGTTTTGACGAAGAGTTTACCTATATGCGGTTTATTAAAATCAACTATAATTTTAGTTATTAAAGTTACCGAAATATTTATTCAAACCTATCTAAAGTTAGATAAAAGGCACGATCTTTGTGTAGGACAAAACCGATTATAAAGTAAAATTCATTGGTTTACTTATTTAAATATTCAATATTTTTAGAATGAATTTTGGTAAAGAATTACTCTTGTAAAATGATTTACTATCTACACTAAAAGTTGGACTACCACAGAAAGCTCTTTTGATACAGTGGGCCGTTAAAGTGAAAAAACTTTTCGACTTAATCTGCTCGGTTAAAAATTTTAAAGTTTGCTCACTCTTCTCAATAAATAGTGTATTACTGATTGTGAGAAAGAAGATTAAACTTGGCCAAAATGTAGAAAAAAGTATCAAAGTCACAAGTTTGAAAAATGCCACTTTTAAAGTTTTATATTAAAAAAAAAGTTCTTTTTGATAAATAATTTTTGATTTTAATTAACAATGTCTTACTTCTTCATCAACGAAGTCATATCCTTGTTTAAAAGTTATGTTCAACATTTTAATCAATTTAAATTCGAGTTTTGATGGTGCAGCTATTGTGTTGTTAAACAGATTAACATGTAACTAACATTAAAATTTAATTAAGCACGTAGTACTTTCGACCTTAGCTTTTTTAGATGAGAGTAAAAAGCAGAAAATATTCAACGCGACACCAAATGAAATTTCTGATGATATGCAGCTAATGTATTTTCCATGTTTCAGAATTTTAATTTTTTAGAGCTAACTTTTTAATCTCGTTAGCTTAAAAATATTATTTAATAAAGTGCTTTTTTTTTGGGTTGAAAACATTGTCTAATTTAATCTATTTTTTTTCGTATTTGAGTTGTCAATGCTGCGCTTGAAATGATCTTGCTTTTATTTCTTTCATCCAATAAATGTAAACGTCTGTTGTCTATTACAAAATGGAACTTTAGACATGAATTTTACAAGAACGATATTTTTACAATCATTTTCTAAAGTTGACTTCAACAACATGTTATTTTTACAGAAATATTAAAATACAGAAAGGCCCTATTAAATAGTGTCCTGCGTTTTTTCATGACGATGCGCTGTTCAAGGTGATTAAAAAAATCTTTAAGTACTGAATTATGTTTAAAGTGCTGATATTGAAATGCAGAAAACTTTTGTTAATAGCATGCTACATTTATTTATCAATAAGGACGATTTTTATGTAAAAATTACATACAGTCTGCCCTCTTTATCCGTAACCTCAATATTCCCGAATTTAATATCATCGCAGCAAAAAAGTAACTATCTGCACTGTATATGCGCAAGGTGACTTACAAAAAAAGAAAGAAAAGAGCGAAAGAGAGATTGAGAACTCAGTCGTAATTCTCTATTCTGCGAAGACTTGGTATGTTTGGAGAATTAAAATTTCTAAAAACATCTAGCGCACTGTTTCGTCTATCCCATTCTTCATTTCTGATTACACTGGTCTGCAACTAAATTAAAAATATGATGAATATGAAGAGTTTAACGTACCGAATCTACATCTGCTTTCCAGTTTTTGCTATCACGTATAGATATTTTTTAAATAAGATGGGTGGACCATGCAAAGCCATGTTCCTTGGAAAGCCAATTATTAAAAAATCGTAGTTATTGCCATGTGATGACAAATTTCTTCTACTCACACTAAACACCAATCAAACTCAAAGACACAAACGCGGCGGCGAGTCGCTCGCGCCGCTATTTTGTCAGTGCGGTCCCTTGCATCGTTGACTTCCGCTGTCAACGTTAAACTTTTATCTTGCGTTCACAGCAAAACGTAATTTTTAAAAAAATAATCTATTATTTTCTTTAATTTTTTTTACTCTGAATTAATATATAAAGATTTGCTATGGTACTAAAGAAAAAAAATATGACTATTTCGATTTCAGTTAAAATATCGGTACTGTTCCTTGTAAAGCCTATCAAAAATTTGACGGCTAGACTTACTAATTTTTATAATTTCATTGTAAAAGTTATTGGAAACTTATTTAATATCGATATAATACTCACTAGTATTATTTTTAAAACATTTCCACGAATACATTCTTAGTTAAACGACTGTGTTCAAGTAATATTCGTTGAGTATTTTATAAGTGAATATATTATGGAGAGCATTAAATGTTTCGTTTTAATATAACACCTGTTTATGTAGTTTAAGTATAAGTAAAAATTCTGATTGTCACAATTTTAGTTTTAAGTTAAACGACTGATTTATTATATCGGCCTTGTATGGAGCCTTGTTCTTAGTAAGGCCGTTTGGAAAAATTTAATGAAACTTAAGTTTAATAAATAGTGATTAAGTTTGGAATAAAAAAAAAGTGTTTTATATGTTACATAATAAAATAAAGTGTTACTTAATAATTTGTTTGTTTCATTTATCCAGTAAATAAACGAATAATAACTGTTTATTTGTTATAGTGGCCTTCCGTGGTCCACCCACCTTAGTAAAAAAACTTGCCACGAAAAACGAGTTTGGCCCAAGAGTCAAAAATGTAAATGAAAAAACCTTTAGTTCAAAGTGAAATATTTTTTTATTACTCCATGCATATACCTAAAGCTGCGTCTCATGAAAAATTTTGTAAAGGCAAAATTTTGAAATTATGTTACATAAAGCTGAAAAACGCCATGGACCGCTTTTGTAGCAGTATGTCATAATTTTCTTGAAAACAACAAAAATGAAAACTGTCAAGAAATCATGCAAAAACTACTTTCTTCTTATAAAGATGTTTAAAGCAACATGTTTCTGAAAATTCATTTTTTGTACTTTCACTTATATTTTTTGCCGCAAATCTTGACATATCATAGTATTAGATGAACATGATGAAAGGTTTTACCAAAACATAATGCATATAGAGAGGCGATACAACGAGAAATAATCTGAGATAATGCATTCAGATTTTTGTTGGTCGATTCAGCGCGAAACTTCAATAGAAAACTACAAAAAAAAACTACAACGCGAAGTGCTATTGATAATTCGTAACTGCATTTTTTAATGATTGTTAACATTTTGGATCGAACTGTATCTAGTATTATCGCAGTCATTATATTTATAATTTGAATTCAAAGCAAAAAAGTCTTTTATTCAAAGTAATCGATTCCAAAACGAGTATGCGTGATTTATCATTTTTAACACCATATTTATATTCATGAGTATCAAATCTATAATAATCATGCATAATAAGCAGCAAAAAAATAATATTTTGTCGAGCAGTGTTATTGGTTATACGAATACTAAAGGTGTTATTTAATTTATTAATAGAACAACAATTACAAATAAAAAAAATAGTACAGGGATTGTTTTTTATTGATTTCTACAAGAAAATTATAAAATAAATTATAATTATAAAAGAACGATGAAGGGTTTTTGCTAAATAACGAAAAAAAAAATTTTTTTTAAAGCATTATTGGAATTCCTAAAAAATACACTAGGTGCTCTTTGCTTCTTGTTAGTTGCGGAAGTCAAATATTTGAACGCTGAACTTTGTGTTTAATAATATAAGTTTTTTAAATACTGATAAGCTAATACGTATTAAAATAAACTTTGATCTTATTAACATTTACTCATTGTTGAAAGTGTTTACGCAGGTATTATTCCTTTTTAAAGTCTGTTTGAAAGGTTTATTTAGTTTATAATAAATGTACAAAATAATTTAAAATAGAACGATATAGGGAATTACAAGCCAAAAATTCAATATATTCCGAAACTGGGAAATTTGTGAAATACTTGTTTCTAAAAAGTATATGTCTGTGCATATATCTATCTTCTATATATCGGGTATTAGACGAATAAGTGCAGGACCTTAAGGGTCTAGTCTACCAAATTTCTTGCTATATACTTTAAACGTAAACTTAATATGGCTCTTACGGGCGTATTTTTGAAGATAAAAACTTGAAAATTTTTCCATATATAGAGACCATCTGGATCAATCCTTGATTGCCTTTGATTTTTTTTTAATATGCAAATTTGGTTGAAAAAAATTTATAACTGCAAAAACAGTGTCACACGCCAATACTTCCTCTTGCTTCAAAAATAAAGATAAAAATTTCAACTTTTACCAAATGAAGCAGAAAACTTGTGAAATTGTGGCGATGTTTTCAAAATTTTGATAACTATATTTATTAATAAGTTACAAGTAATTAAAGTATCTGAATTTTGAACGAAATTCTCTAAACATCGAAGGTGTTTCGTATGATTGACAGATCTTAAGCAGCTTATCTCTTGTAATCGCAAGGTCTATTCAAAACTCGAAGTAACAAAAGGTTGCCAAAAACGGTTAAAAATAGTAGTATTTAACAGACCGATTGTACACTATTTTAAAAAATTGAATAAAGCAAACTTATCTAAAATTAGCTAGAAAATATACATATTGAATATGTTTTGTTTGCTGGAATGCAATTCTTTCCATGTTTCTTAATATAAAAGAAACTGGTTGTTAGAGAAAATGTAGTATGTAGGTATTTGTTTGGTTATTAATGTTTTAAAATTTAATAAGTGCAAGTTGTTTGAAGTATTATGCGATGGAGTTTAAATACATGAAAAAGACTTATACTCGTATTAATTAATACTTACTTTCATTATTAATGACAGGTTTTTTCTTTCGTGGTTCCGACAATATATCTATATAAATTGAAATTAAGTAACAATAAGTAGCATTTATATTAACTATTATTTAGTAGTGTACACTACAGACATTTTTATTACTAAACTAATTGAAAATAGGTATATTAGCTTTGTTTCAGTTATAAAGTATGTTATTCTAACATAATAGGTTTACGTAATTAAAGAGGCAAGTTGATAAAGAGGATAAGTAAACAATTTTAAATTTTTTGTCAATTTTGGAGGTTTTGTGATATAAAATGTTCAACTACGATAAAAAATTAAAAAATGTCATTTAATCCCTTTATCCACTTGACCCTTCAATTAAGAATTATTAAAAAACTAACGACATTTTTTTAAGAATTTGTTTTTGCTTTAACATGTATACGTTACCTTGTAAACATATGTTGGATAAGTGATCGAACAAGGGGAGCATTTAAATTTTCGTCATAAAAAAAAAGTTAAAAAAATTGGCAATTACAATTTCTCTTTAACTACTAACTATCTACTAAAGTTGAAAGTAAGGTACATACAATTTTCAGTTATTAATAAATGCTTCAACTTTTTAATAGAACATATCAATTTTAAAAATAATACAACACCTGAAACTCGCAAATAATCTAAGAATATAAATTGCATTATTTTATATACGTAAATAGATCTCGGAATAACAGGTAACATAATTTTAAAAAATTGGTCAGTAAAATAATGGTGTATCTGGCCTTCTTCCGACAACCTATTGTTACTTCGAGTTTTGAATAGAACTTGCGATTACAAGAGATAAGCTGCTTAAGATCTGTCAATCATATTAAAACGCCTTCAATTTTTATAGAATTTCGTTCAAAATCCACATACTTTAATTACTTATAACTTATTAATAAATATAGTTATCAAAATTTCGAAAACATCGCCACAATTTCACAAGTTTTCTGCTTCATTTGGTAAAAAGTTGAAATTTTTATCTTTATTTTTGAAGGAAGAGGAAGTATTGGCGTGTGACACTGTTTTTGCAGTTATTAACTTTTTTCAGCCAAATTTGCATATTAAAAAAAAATCAAAGGCAATCACGGATTGATCCAGATGGTCTCTCTATATGGAAAAATTTTCAAGTTTTTATCTTCAAAAATACGCCCGTGAGAGCCATATTAAATTTACATTTAAAGTACGTATATAGCAAGAAATTTGGTAGACTAGACCCTTAACACACTTGTAAATGACCCAAGAAACTGAACAAAACCATACCCCAAGTCAAGTTACCTTATGTGAAATATTTTTACGTTATGGTATACTAAACTTCAATTTAAAAATGTGTAATAAATAATGTACTTAGAATACTGCTTTGCATTTTAAAATTATTTCTTACAACTATACTTAAAACTATGTTTTGTTGAACCGTGTCGGATGCTTTTATATTTACTATAAAAGTATTGTTTGTTGTAGGTCCAATAGTGCGGCATCAAATATTAGAAATTGAGCACCAATTTCGAAATTGTAAAAGGAGTGCATTACATGACGTCACAATATATTGAATCTAAAAATTTTAAAATACCCCTGCAAACGTCGCTTACAAGTTCCGTCGCCTTTAATGGCGGGTTTATTTCTTTATATTCGTTTCACTCTCAACGAACCAAAAGAAGTAAAACTTCAAACATTATGATTTTGATTTAGACGGTTTTCTCCAGAACCTATTTACCGTGTAAATCGGGGAATAGGGGCACAGTGGATAGGCGTCAAGATGAGATCTTTTCAGAGCCATTTCATAGTGGCGAAAATGGAAATTTGTATCACTTATAGGCTCAAAGTTGATCTTAATTTAACATAGAAATAGAATCTATTTTAGACCATTTGATTCTATTAAAGTTTATTTAGGCCTTAAATGTCGACTCGGGATGGGACAGACAAAACAACGCGCTCTTGTTTTTGGAAATGTTAATTGTTCAAACATAACAAATTTTCGTAAAATGGAGAATAACGACTGAGCCTTCAATGGATTTTTCGCTATTTTATTTCATTTTTGTAGGCCGCTTCAAGAATATTTGCAGATGTGGCGCACTGGTAGTTATTTTTTGTTTTTTGAATATTAAATTCACATATACCGAGACCGTGACTAAAAAGGACTGACTTTATATAGACATTAAATATCATTTATAGTAGTTCATATTTTTACTATATATTGGGATTAAAAATTCTTCATTGGGCAGTGCTTTTAATAAATAAAAAGTTTTAAATAATCCAATTTTTAAACACATTTTTTAATTCTATATAGGTATATTAGTTCGTGATTGAAATCGCTTTCGATTAAACTGAACTATATTTATTATATTCATGCCTATCCGCAGTGCTAATTTTATTGAACTTCAACAGGTTAACGTGTAATAAAATGTTAGTGGTCAAAGCTGTGTAAAGTAGCAAAATCAATAGCTCGAAGTGTGAGTTACTCTTTTCTTAGATCTGTCTCACAGCGTTATTAGTTTTACATGAACGAACAATACCTATCGCTTTGTAGAAGACTTAATGAATTTTTTACATTTCACGTAACCTTTCCATAAAGGATTTATTGTTTGAAAATGTCCTGTTATGCGTTATGAACGGAAACATTTAATTGATAATTATAATATAGGGAATACCTTTTTTATTGCCTATTTAAAATAAAGACGGTGAAAATGTTTTTAATTTTCCATTTCTTATAAATTTATTGATGGGAAGTATTAAATGGATATACAGTGGAAACTCGGTTATCCGGACTAATTATTATTGCAGCTCATTCGGATAATTGAAAATTCGGTTAATTGAATGTATAGAAAAAAAAACGAATTTTAGCTATGTATAATGTGACATTTTGAGAGCGCAACTACGGTTTTAGAATTAGTTGAAATTTTTTTAAAGATAATGTATTATTGTGAATCGTGCTTAAAACGGAGTGTGCGCATTCGAGCTCAAAGTGGCACATTCCGATCTCGGGAAAATGAAGCGCGCCGCCCGCGTCGCGCTTCATTTGCCTCCCTCGCTCGGAAATGTGCCACTTTTCGCTCGAATGCGCACATCTTCGTGTTAATTCGACTATATTACTAACAAATCCTTCAAATCCAGATTTTCAATTCGGAAAAAGGTTTCGCTTGAAAGTGCACATATTCGTTAATAATTGAATTCGCCTATCTTCTTGTCTCTTACAAATATTAATTAAATCAAACTGAACTAAATGTACCACTTCTCGCTTTTCTTTTGATTAAAAATTACAGTAAGATATTTTTACCAAAAACCACATTTCAAATTTAGTACTTTTAAACTAGACTAGATGGGAGACTTCATCGTACATGAAAAAACAATATTTTAACTTTTTCCGAATTTTGACTCTTATTTCTCAAACTTTTATTTAATATACCCCACCCAAGTCATTCTAAAATTTTGATGCGCCCCCTATGTAACTTATAAATATTTTTTTATATTTAAAACTTGAATTAATCCATAAATGAAGTCTACCAGGTGTGCAACCTTAAAACGGCCGTTTTCTAATAGATGGCAGTACGCGCGCATTAGGCATTAGCCAACCTTGCCTGCCATTTTTTCTCATTGCTTTGATCTTTGCCATTAGTAAACAAAAGACAAAGTCAGCAATTTCGGACAATAACGTGTCTTTTGGTCACGATAAACATGTCGAATTTTGTGCCAGATAAAGAGCATTTGCGGGGAACACTGCTATTCCTCTTCAATTGGAAGAAATCCGCCGCCGAAGCGCATAGAATTCTTGTGGAGGTCTATGGCGACAGTGCTCTTAGTGAAACTCGGTGCAGAGCGTGGTTTTGGCAATTCAGAGACGGAATTTTTAACGTCACCGACAAGAAGCGCGAAAATCGACCAAAAGTTTTGAGGACACCGAATTGCAAGGTTTATTGGACGAAGACGATACCCAATCGCAGAAACAACTTGCCGCGAAGTTGAATGTTAGCCACCAAGCAATTTCGAAACGCCTTTTTGCTATGGGAAAGATCCAAAAGATCGGGAAGTGGGTGCCACATCAATTGAACGATCGACAGATGGAACGACGCCAGACCGCGTCCGAAATCTTGCTTGATCGGCACAACAGAAAATCATTTTTGCATCGAATCGTCACTGACGATGAAAATGTATCTTTTGAAAACCCTAAGCGCAAAAATCGTGGGTGGACCCGGAGAACCCTCAACATCGTCTGCTAGGCCAAATCGATTCGGGAAAAAAACAATGCTGTGTGTTTGGTGGGACCAGAAGGGGGTGGTTTACTACGAACTGTTGAAACCTGGTGAAACGATCAATACTCAACGCTACCAACAACAAATCATCGAATTGGATCGTGAATTGTGCAAAAAAAGACTCGAACACGCGGATCGGCATGAGGGTATCATTTTCCAGCACGACAACGCACCATCACACACAGCAAGATTGGTCCGGGATACATTGGATGCACTTGGCTGGGAGTTGCTACCCCACCCGCCCTACTCTTCTGATCTGGCCCCTTCAGATTACCATTTGTTTGCGTCGATGGGACACGCACTTGCTGAGCAGCACTTCAATTCTTAAGAAGATGTTAGAAAATGGCTCGATGGGTGGTTCTTATCCAAAGGGGATGAATTCTTTTGGGGTGGAATCCACAATCTTCCTCGAAGATGGAAAAATGTATAGCCAGCGAGGGCAATTACTTCGAATACAATATTTTTCACTTTTCTGCGTTAATTATTGTGTTTTACTAAATAAAAAAACAGCCGTTTTAAGGTTGCACACCTGGTAATTACAACAGTGTATTCAAAATGTGCCTTAAAACTATTTTTTTTATAATTTTTACAAAAATGAAAGTTATCCAAAAATGTTTGAAGACATTAATTTTGACATATAATCCTTCAACAATCTGCAAAAGATGATATAAGAATATACTAGTTGATTTTAAGTGGCCCACTTCAGAAAATTTGATACATATATGTATAATTTTAATTAATCAAAAATGCGAATTAGTAAACATTCGAAAGTAGGGGAGAGCAGGTAGGATTCGTACAGTTTTTACTCTAAGCTTTATAAAAGCAAAACTATAAGCTATTTTAAAATAACTTTGTTGCTACCATATTATCTAGGTATCTGGTTTTAATAATGGTGAAGTGAAATTTTGATACAAAGCAGAATGGCGAAGCTACGGCAATTTAAAAAAAAATGGAAAACGTACGAAAGTACCCCACACACGGTGTAGCTTCGTACATAGCGTGAGGTGCATTCGTACATAGTAAGGAGTCCACGTAAGACATTTAAGAGTGTTATCGCGCATAGTGCATACTATTTTGCTTGTCCGGATTTCAAGAGACAGTTTACATTTATAAGTTTTAAATAAACAACCAACGATATTAACTATTTAAAAGTTTAGTTCTGTAATATGAAGTATTGTTGATTAGTACAGCTTAAAATAATTATTTACGAGTAAGTATTTTAATGAAATAACGTTATATTATAAACCTAACCTACAATCATAAAATGAAACTTTGTTGTACTTACTTAAGCATTTTTTTTTTAATAATTAAATAAGTTTTTAATATTTTTACATATATTATATGTATATTGATTTATAAAATGTTTTGGATTAAATAACAACAGTGTACGAAACAAAGATTTTAATTAAAAACTGAGAGAATGGAGAATAAACAAAAATCAAAGAAGACAAGAAAGGAATCTAAATTAACCAAAAAAAAAACAAGTTGTGCTCAAATGTGAAGAGTAAAATAACAAAGAAAAAGATTAAAAGGAATAACTATGATCTGTTAAGTATCGAAAAAGCTTTAAAGGCGATCTTTACGAAAGGCAGTAGCTGCCTTAGGAGTACCTGTAGCTACACTAGGTAGAAAGAAAAATATTGGTCCTGCTGAGAAGATAAAAAATAAGACAGGACCGAGCACAGTGTTATCATCGAAAGAAGAGGATGATATTTTCAAGTGTGTGCTGGATAGAGCTGCGATGGGAGCGCCTTAGGGTGGCGCAAAAAAATCGACTATTTTTTTTTGTAGTCTCGAGAAAAAAAATGTTAGTTTTTGATGTTTTAAGAGCTACCTCCAAAGGACAGCTCAAAAAAAAATTTTTAAGAGGTCGCTCAAAATTTTTTAAAATTTCATAATCGTCAAAATACAATTTTTTTTTTGTCACGGTATAATTTTATAGACAAACAAAAAATAAGTTTCTGAAAGTTTTAATTTAAAATTTGAGTTTTAAAAAGTCGTTCAGAATTTTTATCTATTTATTAGTGCATCACTTTGGATTTTATCGAGCGACATTTTAATATTAAAATTAAAATTTCACACATTGTTTTTCCATTATTTAGTAAAATAATAAACAAAAATTCACCACTAGATGAACTGAAAATGAAACACATGACAAAAAAAAACATGATTTTATTAAAAAGTGCGTATTAAATTTGCTTTATTAGCATTGGGATATAATCCAAAGCGATGTACTAATAAATAAAAAAAAATTCTGAGTGACCTTT
The DNA here is from genome assembly GCA_036325965.1 of Sinopyrophorus schimmeli. NCBI lineage: Eukaryota > Metazoa > Arthropoda > Insecta > Coleoptera > Elateridae > Sinopyrophorus > Sinopyrophorus schimmeli. The sequence goes on from JARFIZ010000035.1 coordinate 1,748,115, forward strand.
TAAAACTCAAATTTTAAATTGAAACTTTTAGAAACTTATTTTTTGTTTGTCTATAAAATTATACTATAACGAGAAAAAAAATTGTAAAAAAAAAAAAAAATTAATGGAACAGGTTAAAAAGCTGCAAATAAAAATCAAAGAAGAAAAAGAAATTTGATCTTACGATAATTTTCGTTGATTAGTCGTTTAATTTACAAAAATTTAATGATTTGTTGTCCTAAATTGATTTTTTAATTGTCTCAATAATGGCGACCTGTATCATGAGACACTGGGGCCACACACCTTTAGAGTGTCTCATAAATAGGGACACAGCGGTTCCCATTACAAAAGATTATTTTTAAGTATTTTTAAATTAATATTTAATGCAAACTCAAAATATTAATATAAAAATGATAAAACATACGTATCATTTAATTTAAATTGTGTTTTACACTAAAATTGATTAAATAATAGCGCTAATGTTTGACCTACCTAGAAATGTGTCTCATAATAGGGACTTTTACCTTATATGTATAATTTTAATTAATCAAAAATGCGAATTAGTAAACACTCGAAAGTACACCTGAAAATATTTTTATCAAGCTTGCTACAATTAGGCGTGCGGAAAAGCACCACGATAACTTATCAAAAGGAATAAAATATCTAACCTTTTTCAAACTTAAAATAGATCTAATTTATTCGTCTTTTAATTTTTTTAATTGTAGAATAAAATAATAATATAGGCAAGGCGGATAAATACGAGGATGTGCGCATTCGAGCGAAAAGTGGCACATTTCCGAGCGAGGGAGGCAAATGAAGCGCGACGCGGAGCGGCGCGCTTCATTTTCCCGAGATCGGAATGTGCCACTTTAGCTCGAATGCGCGCACTCGGTTTTAAGCACGATTACGAAGCGTCCCGTTTTAACAAAAAAAAAAACTTGGTCAAATTGTTAGGTATATGTTTACAAAAAAAGCAACAAATATTAATTTTTAAATAAAACAGTCGCACATTATCTTAAAATCAACAAAGCAAAAAAACACTGTTTAGTGTGAAATACAAAATAAAATACATATTTAGTAAAAAATACCGAGGTTTAATTTTCACAACGAGTCCGAACGCGGTTGAAAATCCGGATAATCAGGAATCCGTATAACTGAGGTCCGGATAATTGAGGTTTTACTGTACATTCATTTTTTTTATGTTACTTCGTTTCGTTTTCTTCAATTTGGGACTTTTTTCTAAGTGGTTGTTTTCTAAACTTGACCTTTTAATGTTCTAACATGTATAAAGCGAAGTTGTGTTTGTAGAAAAAAAGAGAAACAGACCACCAACAGAGACTAAACAAGAAAAACGAAAAAAAGATGAATGATATAGTCCATTATTTTATTTGATTCAATTTCCTTGTAATTCCCAGAAACAGATATTGGGAGACCAAATTATGTCACATGCGAAAAATGATATCAATAAAACTTGATTATTTTTATGGATAAAATTACGTTTCGTATTGTTTCAAGCCCACATATATTTTCCGCATTTTGCAAGTTCTCCTTTTTATGAAATGTAACGAATTTAAATATTTGCATTATCCTCGGAGGAGAATTTAGCGACTGGGAATGCAACAGAATTAAACAAACTGTCGAGATTAAGAAAATGGCATAAAAGAGAAAAACTCGAAAGCATAAATTTAGATTAATGCTTTGTTTAGCTGCGTGCCCTGTATGAAAATAATCTGAAACGTTTTTGCACGACAGAATAACCGAACTACGTGACAATGTAAACGGGATCAAAACGATGAGTTTCGTGGTATGAATTTTTTTAAATTGGAATAATTTATGTTTTACATGTAAATGTAGATCCGTTTGATATTTATAGTGTATTTTGGGTCTAAATGTCATTAACGCCATAAATTCGATATTATGTTTTTAAAAGGCTTCGGAATTTTTTATACGTTGCAAATTGAAAATCAATTTCGTCGCGTATCAAAAATATCAATTGAATTACAGTTAACATCCTAATAATTTTTAGGTATTTACAAACGTATAATCAAATAATCAAAAATGTTTCTTAATTGCAAACTAAATTACCCATTTATTTAAAAATCTACAAAAATAATTTTTATTCTAATATAAATTATAAATATCCATATTTTCAGTGGATTATATAGAAAGTAAAGTGTATTAAAACTTCTATTTTGACGTTTCACTTAACCTATTCATTTGACGTCTGATAAATATGAGGGAAGTATGGCAAACTTTATGCGTTACTATGGTAATTTAGAATTTATATGTAAGTAAGTCGACTTACATGCCAGAAACAAATGAAACATCTGTAGACACATACGCTATGATAGCATAATTCCAGAGGCGGATTTATGAATTTGCCGTCTTTTGACTGGATATATTTTGCCGCCCCTCATCTACAATAATTTTCACTTTTTGTTTCTACTGCTGGTAAATAATATTTAATATTTATATTTATATTTCTTGTTAACTTAAATAATATATTAATTGTGAAACATGTATGAATTAAATAGTTAATTAATAGAAGATAGTAATACAAAAACACAAAAATTCGAGATGAAACTTATAGTTGTTTGACCGGATACCGGATACCGAATATCTGGCAAAATTCGTAGCCGGATAGCCGGACATTCCGCGGCCGAATATCCGGTGCGCTAAAAGATCGGGTAGATTCGGGTGTCTTCATAAACATTCGTTCATGATTCGTTGAATCAGGAATAATATTCAGTGCTATGGTCCACACAAAAATAGTATTGCAAGTGAGATTTAGTATTATTTGAAAACAGTTCGAATCGATGGTAGTCAGAACCCGTACACTTGGTGGTCAATTAATTTGAAAAATTATCCAAATTTGACAACATTTGCCAAATTGTATCTTTCAGCTCCTTCCACTAGCGAAAGAATTTTTTCCGAAGCTCGCCTTATTTATGAAGACGAAATCGCTTGTTGCTAAAAAATGGGAAAATTTTATTCTTTATTCATCATAATTTCTCATTTGTTAATTTTGAGAACTAATTTTGTTTTTTAATGTAAAATAAATGGTGTTTATACTACATAATATAAGCTATTGTAATATTATTTTTCTTTACTACTATTTATGTATGACAGTTAATTTATGAATTGTCGTAGTTTTTTGAATACCTGGTATCCGGCCGAATATTTACTTACTATCCGGTATCCGCCGGATAGTAAATTTGGGCCGGATAGGCCGGATACCACATAGTTACCGGACATCCGTATCATCTCTAACAAAAATGATAACATTTCTATTAGAAAAATTAATTAATAGAAGATAATAATACAAAAACACATTTTAATTTGTCTATATTTGATTTTGTTATTTAATTTAATTTTTTTAATTTCCACATTTGTCGCCCCCTAAAACTTTCCGCTCTAGGCTATATCCTTTCTAGTCTTATGGTAAATCCGGATCTGCATAATTCAAGCATCGCAGAATAATCCCGATAGTGCCTCCAGTAACCTCCAAATCTACTTAAATCGATATGAAGTATGGATAAAACGATGGAAAATAAAAGTCAACGAATCATATCACACAAACATATCACATTTGCACTAAAATATGGAAACTGCCTCCCGTTATATCTAAATGCTGCTCCAATATTGCAAAAAAATACAATAAAATACTTAGGGCTACATCTTGATAGACGACTGACATGACGTAGTCACATTTTTAATAAAAAAAAAACAATTGATGATTAAATTCAGTAAAACGTACTGGCTACTTGGGAGGAACTCCGCATTATCTATCAACAATAAACTCTTGCTTTACACATCTATATTAAAACCTCTTTGGACATATGGAATACCACTCCAAGGCACTGCAAGTAAATCACATAACGAAATCATACAGCAATATCAAAATAAGATATTAATAACCATAGTCAACGCGCCATATAAAATATAAAATAGCTCAACATGTCATTTTAGATCCAAGGCTTTAATAATTTTCTTCTACCTAGCTCTGTCTTTTGTATTCACTTTCAAATCTGTTACCCCACATTTTTTTAAATCCTTACAAACCACATCTATCTATTTGACTTTTGGTCTATCACGCCTTTTCTTAGCACTCTCTCCCATTTCTAGTGCTTTTCTTGGTACTCTCTCTTCAGACAATCTATACAGGTGCCCCAACCATCGTAAGCGCGCCCTTTTGACCCAGAGCACTACACGATCGTCTTTAAGAAGCTCACTTAGTTCAACATTTATTATTTACTCTTCTATAAGTATATCTTCCTTAATATTTTTCTTTCCCATATACTCAACCATTGTTCTACTCCCTTGTTCATGATACACGTTTCACTCCCGTACAACACAGTCGGCCGTATCACAGTTTTGTACACTCTCACTTTGGTCTTTCTCGATACTCGTTTGGCACTTAAAAATCTTAACAGCATTCTTACAACTCTACTTCCTTTACTTAATCGTTTTCCTATTTCTTCTTCTTCAGAGCCTTTATTGGTCAAGGCAACACTCAAATCCTCATAATTCTCCACTACCGCAAAATTGTATTTCAGATTTGCTGCTCCTCTTATTTTTATCTTTTTTTGTTGTGACCCTCTGTCTCCAACTATTCCCATAATCTTAGTTTGATTTTCATTTATCCGTAACCCACACACTTCTGCTGCTCTATCCAACTTTTGGAAACTCTCTTCTAGCTCGCGATGGTGGGTACCAAATACTCTACCGCACAATGACTTTTGCATGCCCACCTTAAGTCAAGCAATTGCAAAAATTACGATCAACTGGTTAACACTGGAGTCCAGGAGATTAAATGGTTCAAATCAACTGACCTTACCAATCGCTTTATTTAAAGAAGTATTCAGTTATTTTAGTCATATTTTCAGTGAATGCTATAGGTTGCTTACTAGGGCATCACTCTACATTTATGCATGTATTTAGTTGTTAAGGTATAGGCTAAGTACTTTTATAACATATACTTATAGTCCGCAACAGCCGACTGATTGTACACAAATAACAGGTCAATAAAAAAACCATTATGACCTCTAAAGTTGTTTTTGAGTTGTGATATGAAATTTTAAATACACAGGAAGAAATCCCAATTTCCTTCGGGACAATGTGCTATGAAGAAATCCAATTTTTTTTTAAAGTAATATTGACGAAAACGTATTGCTTTATAAGTGTATACTCAATTATGAGAATAACTGTATGTATGTATAGCATCAGAAAATGCTGTATTTTGGTATAATAATGCATATGGAAATATTATTTTTTGTATCCATGTAAGAAATATCACTTTAGAAATTTAGAGTGCTTCTTAATGATCATAAAATTGTATTTTCATTGAGAGAATAATGTTTTATGATATTTATACACGTTTATTTAAAAATAGGATAAAATCAGACAGAATTAAATACAGATAAAGATTTTCTATTCGGTTTTATATTTTTATAATGCAAAATCGATAAGTTTCAGCTGAACACTTCGATTAAATGAGTTATTGTATGCTTCGCACCCGTCTACATAGCTTCCCCAAAGTACAGTAAATCTCACATTCTTGGGATAACATTTGCTACTACAAATTTATATCTTTTCGAAAGTAAATTAATATTCAAATTTGTATCCTTAAGAAGTTTTCGTGTTTTAGTTACATCCTCCATTGTTTGATAAATGATCCGTAATAATGGTCTAAACTTTAAAATTTATTGTGATACTACAGTTTAAAGTTTCTGTTTTTTTTTAGACGAAAACAATTTTTTTAAATTAAGGAATTCGTAGACCGAACAAAGTACCTAATATATCAAACCATTAGTATTTGCATTTTGTTGATGTTATTAAATATACTTTTGCTAAAAACTTTTTTAAGATTTCGTAAGATAATATAAATTGAAAAAGTTAAAGGGATGAAAGGGTGAAACGTAGTTTTTGAAGTTTTTATTTTTTTTATTACATATTTGGATAAAGCTATATTTTTCCCATTTATACTTTACGGATTAATATTTAAGAAGTAATAGGCAAATAAGGTTCAACTAATTTTAAAAAATTAATTAGAAAAAAATTTAGAATGTGTTAAGTTCCAATACAAAAACAGTAAAATTATGTTTTCCAAAAATTTAAATTTTTATACCACACACAAAGTAAGATATTACAATGTGACATATTGTTTTTAATAATACAAACTTGTTTTTTTTATTTTCGGTATCATATTAGTTTTATTATAACTTTATACATGTTGTGTTATCTTTTTGTTTTATCATAATCTTTTATAGGGGTATTTCATTTATTAACTGGAATATAAGACGAATCCAATTTTTTTATCAAAACCATAACCGAAAATAATATTTTAAGGTCACAGTTTTATGACATACAAGTTATAAGACAGAATTTTTACTAATTTATAAAGAGAATATAAATGAACAAATGTGAGAAAACAAAATAAACAGAGCTATATGTCAGAGACGAAAGAACACGTGGGTATTTTATTTGGAATTTTGGAGGTTGCCAATGTTCTCTTTTATATTTTATGATAGCTGTAATAAAAATTCAGAAGTAGTTGTTTTCGATTTAACCCAATTATATGGATCGAGATTTATAGTGGTAGGCTTGAGTTCGAAGTTACACTTCTGGTCCCTAAACGTAGTCACGGGCACAGGCTAGATAGTTTTACCTTATAAGAAAATATGACGTAGTTGGATGACTCTCCATAAAATGGTCTTTTTCTTCTTCTTCAGCTTTTTATGTAATTCACTTCTGAACAAGGGCCTCTCTTTTAGTTTTCCATTTGTCTTTTTGTTTTGCTAATCTTTGCCATTGTTTTCCGGCCACTTCCGTTATATCGTCCGCCGATTGTTTTAGAGGTCATTCTACGCTTCGTTTCGATTTCCTGGATCTCCAGTGAATTATGATGTTTGCCCAATAATTGTGTGATTGTCTGGCAACGTCCTCCTCCTTAGTTTTAAGTCCTCAGACTGTTTTGTTTCGATTTCCCCGCTTGTGCCTTTTGTTGTGTATGTTATAGTGTATTACAAAGACAGAAGGGGTGTTATTGGCAATTTTTTTTTCTTGGGGCAATGTTACCCTTGCTGGATGCTCACTGCCTTGCAAGGGGAGAAAAGCGTATAATTATACGATGATTTCAGCATGGGATTGAACCCAAGTCGCTTACTCCATCAGTCCACACACTCAACCATTGCGATCTCACTTTATCTTCGATTGTAGTTCTTCTTATTTCTTTATTATTAATTCGGTCTCCGAGGCTCACCGTCAGCATTGCGCACATCATATTTTGTTGTCCTATTCTCAATTTATTCGCCAAATTCTTTGTCAATGTCGTAGTCTCCAATCGATAAGTTAATACCGGTGTGATACATTTGTTATATACTTCACGTTTTAGACCATTTGGATATCTGACTTGAGTGTGTATGAAAGTCGTCCGAAAGCTATCCATTCCAGTTTTGTTCTTCTGTTTATTTCTTCACCTTGATTTTCTTTTCTAAGTTTAATTGTGTGTCCCACGTATATACATATATATACTCCTGTAACCTTTTCTACATATTTTCCGTTATTTAATATTTGTTCTTTATCTGGGCTCATAACCTTCGTTTTTGATGCTTCTACTCTTAGTTCGACGTTTTCCCACTCTACCACCAATTCCTCCATCATATTTTGTAGTTCTTCTATATCGTTTGCAATGGGAACTACATCGTCTGCTTATTTAACATACATGTGTTATCCAACGCTCTCTAGATATCAATGTTAATGTGTATATGTGTTTCTTGGACTATGAAAAAAGCATAAGATACCATTTAGCATGGCCGGAGTAAAAATGCTGCCGGCCCTAAACGGACCCACAACAGACACGCACGCACTTGAGAAGCCCACAGGGTCCCACGACGGGACATACTTTAAAATTCGGTAAAATAAAAATCCATTGCTTCTGAAAGAAGTGTACCGCATCTGCTGACCCGTGTAGGAATCGCCAGGCATCCAATATTACCGATGACTGGCCAATGGATGGCTTACAATGATTGGCCGACGATCTAAGTACCATTAATGGTCGATGAGTGGCCCATATATTGCATAAGAAATCCGTCAGTTATACATTTGGCCAGTCATTCAGCCGATGGTTGGCCGATCAATGATTACCAATAGTCGACCAATGATAGAATTACAATGATGGGCCAGTACAGTTAGATCAAGGGCGTAAAGTTACTAATAGGTGTCGCCATCACTTTTACTCGCAAAGCCTTTTTGTATAAAAATAGTACAAAAGGCTTTCACATTTCTTTTCATTTACCAGGTGATCTGGTATTTGGCAGTTATGAGTATTCCATTATAAATATACTCTTTTTCTTTTCCCTTTTTCATGTAAAGTAATCTTAATAAGGACCTTAAGGTTCATCTGCGTTACATCCTTTCAAAAAATTCTAGTCGGGAATTATAGTAGTGGACCATCATTGGTATCCATCATGGCCCATACAAATAAAAAATGCTTGGCCGATCATAGTTTGCTATGTCTGGGCCATCCGTGTTGACTATGATCGGCCAATGATAGTTTGCCATAGCTGGCCCCGAGTTAGGTTCCAAGCACCACCCGTTAAACGGCCAATCATGGTTGTCATGACTGTGCCAGGCTAGTTTGCCTGGCATCCAATGATGGCCCACTGATTGGCCATCCATAAAACCCTATACGGGGAGGGCGCGTTGTGGGCTTATCAATGTTTGGAGCTAGGTTATTGGGCCAAAAACGGTAAAATGTTTTACATAAAAGATCTTTTGTTATTTCTGTTTCTAAAATATCCGACCGCCGATTAGAAGTAAAATTGCAAGTAGACGTTCAAAATAATTTTTATCAAAGAGTCTCACTAGTAAAGAAACAAGCTGTTCTTCATCATTCAAAAAATCGGAGAATTGTGTTTTAGAAAACAAGAACTAAAAATTTTTTGATGAAGTATATTTTTAACAGCTGCTTGTATAAAAATCATTTAAATTATTCAGAATTTTATTGTCACCCTGTATAATTACGCATTATACAGGTCACAAGTTATAAAATGTGGATTTACATTTATCTTCTTTAAGAAATTGTGTAGACTTTTTCAATCCTACTCTTTGCTAATTGTAAAATCTTGTTTGATGTTATAAAAATTGAAGTTTAGTTCTAGTACACTTTTGAAATTGTAGGTTGTGTTATGAAATAAATCAGATTGAAATTTCAAAGTTGCAATGGATTAAATGAAAGTGCTTTAAAACACAATCAAAAGAAAAAAATTGTTAGTCTTGAAATGTTTTCATGAATTTTTTATTTAAACATTTTTATTTACTTTGATATATTTCCAACAAGAAAAAAGTTTTTTCTCCTGTAAATTGTAGCAGATTTTTTTATACGAGTAGGTAGGTAGTACCTACCGTGTGTTTTATAATTAACAAAAAAATATTTTCCGCTTTATAAATTCATCACTTTAATATTCGAATAATATTTACGACCTCGCATGCTCCTATGAAAATTATTGTTTTGATACGATATCTGCACAAACAAGCCTAGCAATCACATTCTTTTAATTTTGTTTACGTTATCTTTCGAAAACAGCATTTGGTTTAGTATGCGTGTATAAACTACAAAGCTTTGTCTAATTAGAAAAATAATCAACAAAACAAACTTAGCCTGTTTTTATTATTAATGAAAGCGGCCGTATATGAAAGAATTATTATTTTCACCCTGGAGCTTAATTTAATTACAAAATGTTTATGGCTTAGTAAGGCTATGCCAGCATTGGTTTTCCATTAAAAAAAAAAGCGCGACCAAACCTATAGGTAACGAAATTACAAACATCTGAAAAAATGGCAACGTTGGTTTATTATTTTCATCGTCAGAAATTTTTATTCTTTCATAGGCCAGAAGTAGAGGAGGCGGTTTTCCTACACAGTTTTATTGTCGACTTTTGGCGTAAAATAAGGATACAATAAAAAAATCGATAACGTATTAGAAAAATATTTATACGCGCCACTTAATTTCAGTTATCAGAGCCAAAAGACCTTAATACAAAATTTCAATTTAGTTGGAATTTTTGACAAATTAATTTCTACCTTCAACACATTTTTAATCAATATATTTTAGAAATTTTTTTAAAAATCTCGAAATATTAATTACTAAATTGTAAAAACACAAAAACTAGCTTATTTTATTCACTCAAGACTAAATAATAGTCACCTCCTTAGAGTGGTCCTTCGAGCCGGATCTAGAGTATTTTATTTACTACAGTAAAATTTTTACGTTAATTATACATAACAGACCATGTAAAAGTCAATTTAATTTTCTAAGTACAAAAAAAATTGTTAAGAAATTACCCAACAATCTTATTTGAATTTTGTGTTTTATAAAATCTTGTAATGTAAGACGAATAAAATAAACGACGAAACTCTACGAACATTTTAACCATCAAACTTACAATAAATTATATCATTGGGCATTTTATAAAAATTTTGGAGAACGTGCAAGATTTTTAATAGATTTTAAACTCCTTATTCAGATTCTATGTTAAATTATTTCTGAACAAGTGTGCGTAGTGTACTAGATAAAAATTCGTTATAAGCAGATATTTACCATAAAAAATGTGTTATCTAATTTATGTATTTTGTAAAAATTTAATAGAGTCAAAAATGTACAAAGAATATTGAAATATGTATCTGATTTTATAATTAAGTTTAACATTTTACACGAATTCTATTGAAGGATAACTCATTGTTAATGCAGATGTACCATCAGTCTTAATAGCATTTTCGAATAAGAGTCTTTTAAAATACCACCTGCGCACAAAAAATCAGTAACGAATATTATTGAAGATCTCACAGACAGATATACACAAAAAAAATTAAATTGCTGATGCTAAAATAACTTATTTTACAACATACATCATTAATTGCCTTATTAAAACAAATATGAAATATTTAAATAATTATATTCTATTTAGTTTTTGAATTAAAAAGCCTTAACTACTTATTTCGCATAAAAGTAAGTTATATCACTCTGGATTTTTATTTATAAAACAAGATTAATTTTCGAAAACATCATTTATTTAGTATTTGACTGTTTTATAATTTGAAAGAACATTACTAATTTCCAAAATCTGTAAATCAAGATTAAAGGCAAAAAATCCACATAATGTTATATTTCGTAAGGGATTTCAGATTTATCCCAGGAGATCAAATAACGAAAAGTAAAGGAAAGACTTATCATTCTATTTATGCTACAAAATCGATGCTATTTCTACTATTCTATAAAAGTGCTAATCCTGTTCTAATGAGGTTTCCACCGATTTTGACCTCTACGCCGGTTCGAAATTCAATAATAACAATATTTAGCACTGCAAACTTGATCTTATACCTGCATTCTTCTTTTTAATATCGTAAATTGATTATAATACAGGAAGCTTTTAACGTATAAAATTTTCCAAATTAAGTTTCGGTTCATTTAATCGCTTTCTTAATTACTGCTCGTATACTTTTTTTTATGGGCGGATAAAATTTCTGATTATCTCCAGTATTCTCATATAATTGTTTATTAATTCGGAAGCGCTTTATTTGAAATTTCTCCAGTTTTATTTAACTTGCAAAATATTAAATATAGATCAAAAGGGATTAATTTTACGCGATAGTTACAATATTCTTTTGGTTGTTAATAAAAAATTGTTAATTAACCCCTTGACATACAATGACGTCTAGGAGACGTCAATCGTTTAGGGTGTCATGGTAGATTTTGACGTCTCTAAGACGTCAAGAACTGTATTCAATTTTATGTTCCGAAAAAGGTTTGTTTTCAACAATAATTTTGTTAAAAGGCACAAAATTGGCGATTTGGGAATTTTGTTATTAATATAATTCTGTAATATTTAATTGCGAATTGTCAGAGAGTAAATTAATTCTTGTAAAGTGTGCTTAAATCCGAGTGTGCGCATTCGAGCTCAAAGTGGCACATTTCCGATCTCGGGAAAATGAAGCGCGCCGCTCCGCGTCGCGCTTCATTTGCTTCCCTCGCTCGAAAATGTGCCACTTTTCGCTCGAACGCGCACATCTTTGTATTTATTCAATTTGTTTAAATTACTTTTTGGATTTAAAAAGGAAATAGCAATGTATTCAAATAAAACGACATATGCGCAGTAACATATAGTTTGATAACCACTGGTCTAGCTATACACAAGCGCAACATAGCGCGTTGTTATATTTAATTTAAGCGCGCCAAAAAAGTATTACTTCTAACGTGCGTACATAAATACATGCACCGATTTTTTTTTACATAGAATGAAATTCAGTTTTAAACATTTAGCAAAATTATTAAAGTAAACTCGAAGAATAAATTATTTTAAGTTTTTAGACAATTCAAATTGAATAAATTAATAACTTGGAAAATTTTTAAAATATATTTAAGAACTTTAGAAATTTTTAATTATCAATTTTTTTTGTATAACACAAATTGAATAAAACAAAACTTTATTCGGTGAATTTAAAAGGAAATTTTGATGAAAAAATTATTATGTATTTTCAGAAAACTCAAATAGAGTAAATATAGAATTTGTGGTTTTTCAAAAAACTTTGAAGATCATTAATTTACGCAAATAAAATTAATATTGGAGAAAACAATAAATAAATTCTCTTAATTGTTCAGAAATATTAAATTTATAAAATTAAATACAGTCAAATCTCGATAGGTCGAAGTTGAAGAGAAACTAAAAATAATTCGCGTTATCAATAATTCGAGCTATCGATATAAAAATATTTTTTAGTTTATGTTTTTAAAATTTACTTATTGTTTTTTTTTCTTAATAATTTCCTAGTGATTTCTTGCTAAAACCTAAATCTTGTGCCTTGAACGAGTTGTAATTAGGATTCATTTATGGAACAATTCAATTTTTAAATATAAAAAAATATTTATATGTTATATATTATAGGCATCAAAATTTTAGAATGACAGGTGGGGAATGTTAAAAAAAGATTGGGAAATACTGCTCTACATACAGTAGAACTCCGATTATCCGAATCCATTGGGACCGGGGGCGATTCGGATAATGGAAAATTCGGATAATCGGACATAGACTGGTAATAAAGAAAAACGAACTGTCACACATAGAAAAAACTTTTTTAAGTCTAACAATATAATAATTTTACATTCGAGATACAGGGTATTACGCTTAGGACCGATTCGGATATTTGGCAATTCGGTTGATCGGCGTTCGGATAATCGGAGTTCTACTGTATTACAAAATATTGTAAAATTATTAATTATTTATTTTATGTTATTTGTGTATGCTCATAACAGTTAAGTTGAGCCAAATTAATAGTTTTTTTCGGACTCATCAAATTCAGTTTTTTTTGTATGTCAAAGGGTTAACTTAATTTACGCCCAATATATTTTTTAATTCAAATAAACCTATATAAGTTATAAAAAAAACATTAAAAATGTTTATATTTTTTTTCCTAACGTGAGTAGTAAAACCTTTAATTAGAATATATACACAAGGATAATTACAGAAATTTAAATAAAGTAAATATTAAGGCATATACATAAAGCAAACAAATTTTGTTTGAATTCTCGGAATAAATCCCGATCTTAAATTTATCAGAAAATTATATTATGCACACGCACTCCAAAATTAGAAATTCTAACCCAAAGATAAATTAACAATTCACATCGTTAAACGTTAATGACAATTTATTGTACCCAAAGGCCTTAAAGTAATAAGGTCTGGGATAAAGATAGTGTTTCTGATAAAACTACTAGTGAAATTGTCGAATTGCTTAATTCTAAATCAATAGTGAAGATGTAACATTTAGGAAACTGTGAAATTACTTTACTAATAGTTAGTAAGTAAATCCTTGTTAAAATTGCAGCCGCACAGATAATTTCCTCAAAGCCCGTTATTAATTCCACACGCTTTTAGATTAAATCTAAAGTTATGCTTTGTATTGTACACCAGAGACTAAATTTCTGAAAACGGATAATAAAAGCTTCTACAAAATAAAATTTGTAGTTTCTGACGTTTGCATGATAATTAATATGGTGATTGTATACCGAAGCCGAGATCATGGGATACGAGGGGGCCCGAGTCTCTTTACTATATGTGGAATTGCCCCCCCCCCCCCAATCAAATAATTTTATAAAGTTGACGTACCCCAGTAATTATCTCTCTCCGACCAGAAAAAAGTGTTCGATTTAATATTCTTTCTTGTTCATAAATAAGTGTCCATTTTATCAAAAATATTTTATTACATTTTTTTTAAAACAAAATTAATTAAGTCTATTAATATAGGTATTGAACTGTCTTAATTAGGGAAATATAGGTACTGATGAAATACTAAGATCTTGAAAGTTTCCGATCTCTAACTCAACATCTTTTTCGAGAAAATAAAAAAATACTGGTAAATACAAGAAACAAGAAAAAAATTACCAAAAAACGGTTTAATCGACCTTGATAAAATTTTAGTATGCTATATGGGTATTTAATATACTATTTCAGGACAATTTTTTTTTAAATTTTGATATGATTAGAATTGGGGTACCTTTTTATATATACACTTAGATGCGTTTGAAAATGCCCGACCGACTTAATCGACAAAACATATTATTTATGAGTATTAAAAAAAATAATTATAAACAAATGGCAAATATATACGATAGTTTGCACTTGTACACACACGTTATAAAATTTTTGACCAAAAATAATGATTTTGAAGTGTTCAAATACTAATAATTCTAAGAAAAAATGCGAAATCGGTAGTGCGTTTGAAAATGCCCGTTTTAATGTTTTCCATTTAGAACCGTTTTTTTTTCCAACAAACTATAAATATATTGTAGATGTTGTTTAAGAATGTAAATAAGCAAACCATTAAAAGTTTATTGTAAGTGAAATTTTAAATGGTAGCACCAATAAATAGCGTAATTTGTATATATAACATAAAACAACTATTTTTGACAAATGATGACAGTAAAACGTCAATACAAATTAAAATTTGACAATTAACATAACTAAGATTATTCTTTAAACACTGTATATCACGTTCCATATTTTGGGCATTTTCAAACATATCATTTAAGCATCATAACAGTAGAATTAATTTTATACACTTCTTATTCACAAATTTATCGGAACTAAAAGTCCAAAATAAAATAAACTATGTTGAATATTTTTATGTTTTCTTCGCCTTTTGGTAACTACTAAACTCGCACGAATTTATTATGAAAGTTACATTACAATCAATACAGGGTGGCTCCAAATAAATATGGTGCAATTATTACCTTACTTTGTGAATTAGATCTGCACTTGTACAAAATACTACTATTAGTTACAAATTAATAATGTGACTTTTGTCGTAAAATCTGATAATTACTTGACAACATTTAAGGCATGCTATTTTTAATCGTTCGTAAAATCACAAGTCCTACATTTATTTCTGCACACCAAAAGTATGGACACTTTAATATTTAGATAAATAAAAAATCTAATAAATAAAAAATAAAATTTTATTCTAAAAAACTAAATGACTTAATTTAAAAACAATTATCAACAATTTATGACTAATTGTTTAACAAATTATATTGATTTTTAACTTTACTTTTATTTTAGGTAAAAATTGAAATGTAAATTCAAGGTCCACTCTTGAAATGTCGGTTTAATTAAATAGCTCTTAATTAGGACAATTTCTGCAGTTTTATAATTTAATTTTCCTTGACATCGTTCTATTCCAATTATAATGGGAATTAGGACTGACATTTTCAAGATACGGCAAGAAAAAAGCATTAGATTTAATAATTTTATTTTTGGAGCGTTCATAAAAAGAATCTTGTAGTAACCAACCTGTTAAAATGTTGATCACGTTTGTAAACAACTAACGATAAATTAATAATATTAAAATTTGCATTTAATTTAAGTTAGATGCAAAGCAGAGATTTATATTAAATATAATAAAATGCAGTTGTTGTCTATAAAATAAATTAACTACCACAGAATGGTAAACTTTACAATTTTTTTTAATTTTCTTTATCTCTTTTGAATATTTTTTATTTTAAATAATGAAGCTTGTTTTTGTTTGATAGATTTAACAATAAGCGTTCTTTCCAAATGTAAAAAAAGCAATGCATAAATACATATATTTAATGTTTTACCATTTTTTTGATAACAGACGATTTATTTAGTTTTCTCTTGACTTCTGCTTATCAAGGTTCGACTGCACGTAAGGTAAGAGACCCCTCTACCAGACATGGCCCCTCTGCCGGTGACTTCGCTAAAAATTCTGAAATGCAAGATTACAAGTCAATGAACAACATTAAAAAAAATATTAAAACGTTGCTTATTTCATTAATGTCATTAAATATTGATTGATTTTGTAATTTATAAAATTTTCGTAAGGGTGACCGATAGAGGGGACAGGCTGCACGATAGAGGGGACACCGCGAATTTATACTATTATAATTTATTATTAACATTCTAATTGAAATTATTGGCTTTTTCTTTTTTTATTTTGAAGTTAAATGTATGATTTTTGAAAGTTTTTTATAAATTTAATTATATATCAGTTATTAGGAGTCACCTTAATACTTAATTTTAAAATCTGACTTAAAATGTTTTTCAGAATATATGGTTCTCATATTTATAATGTAACCATGGTTACAAAACAATGAAGCTTTTTGATTGGTTAATTAATTAGCGGTTATGATGGTGTATCAAAAATAAGCTATTTTCGACGGTTTTTTTAAATCCGGATTTTTAAAGATAGATTTTGAAGATCCATAACACTACGGTCCATTTGTTTTAGGACAATAATGAAATGCTGCAGTATCTTAAAATAAAATAAGTTAAAAACGAATAATCGTTAAAAATATTTTTTTCATACGCCTGCAGTAGTCACAAATGAACATTAAGGGTAAAAACTCAGATTATGTGAATGGTTGAACAATTTGCAAATTTTAGTATCAAAACTAATTAAACTTATAATTAAACGACACAGGCTGCTTAGCAAGGGTTTATTAGTACTTTTTTCTATTATTTTGAGCTTCTTGCTCAAAATATTTAATTTATCGACAAACAGTGCTACGAAATGTTAGTTGCGATGCCTGCGACGTTTCTCTAGAAAATCGAACATCTCGAAAATCGTCACTAGCACTTAAACTCGTTGCACTCAAATAACAATATCACGAAAACTAAACGAGATATCAACAATCCAACAACACGTGGTTATAAAGGAGGTATATCTAAGGCAGTGCTGTCAACCGCACATCCCTAAATATTTCCGTTGGCGAGTAATTCAAAATGTCCGGTTATTTCCTGAACGGACCTCGTACATTAGATATTTTTTATTTCAATGACAAGTGTTAAGAATGAGTTTTTTTTAATATAGTCTTTAAATGGTATACAAAACAAAACAGTGGTTATGTAATTAATTTTTCGCATAGTTTTTGATGTAAAAATCTTTCAGTTCGTTTTATTAAAAATATTTACATTTCAGAAAACGACCACGTAATAAATAAAGTCAATGACAACTTTTTGGTATTTCATTTATAGTTAAAAAATTTCAATAAAACTTAAAAAATTTTATGTGGACATACTTTTACTTTAATCAAATACTGGGCTCTTCGAGCTAAGCATACAAAAACGTTATGCATACTACGTTTATCAGAAGTAATTCAATTCTGTTTTATCGAAAGAGGAAATTTTTGCAACTTTCGTTGTGTTTTTCGAAATTCAGTAATCAACTTTAGTAAGTAAAAAAGTAGCAAATATTTGTTTAGTTTAAGGGTAATCGTAGATGACTGAAATCGATATTTTTTCCAATAATTGAGTTTTTGTTGGTAAATCAAGGCCATTTCTTAATTCTTTTTCTTAAGCGTTCCTTTAATTGAGTTTCCCGAGGAGTTAATAAATCAAAGGATTTTTCATCTTGATTTCATCTTTTTCTTTTTAGAAAAAATTTGATTAATAATAAAGACTAATTTATAACTCAAACTTGTAATTAAAAAGTGCTAGCTTGGAGCATCTTTCATTCGATTTGTAGCGTTTCGCAGCTGCAGAACTTCAATGGAGTTATTTAAACATACAACATCTTCCGCCGCTTTTCTACAGATGTCTTTTAATTAGCTTAAGCAATAATAAACTAGTTACTTAAATTGCCGAATCATGTAAATTCAGTTTTGTTGAAAGGACAATTAGACTGAATCAATTCAGACCGGTTTCAATGCACAAAATCGAATTTAAAAGGAATAGGAAATAACCGATTGATTCAATTTAGCAACACATTCTTTTAATTGTTTTTTGTATTGCTAATTGTTAAAACCTAATTATATTTTATGTGGAATTAAAAACATTTGGTTTGGAATTAGAAAAAGATTAATTCAAATACACCAATTTGCCGATTTACGAGGTCGTTCGGTTCTGGAGAAAACCGTGTAAATTGAATCCATTATTTTTGTATGAAAAAAAAACCTTTAGAGTTGAAATCGGTTATAAGAACACAGCTTGTAAGAACGCATCGTTTAAAAGAATGAGATTACTAGGTGCCGCCCGCTTTTAATGTAATTTAGTATAGAAAAAATCCGGTTATAAGAATATCGTTAATAAAAACATATCGGTCTTATTGACCGAAAGTTATTTTTTTTCTGGAAAAATATATCGCGTATAAGAAATATTAAGATGGAACAAATAATGTAAAAGACCCTGTTATTGACACTGACCCCGTTTCTGACACTTTCAACTTTACTTTGAATTAATAAAAAGAAAATTATCTCAAATTGATAAATTATTTTTTTCAAAATTAAAATAAATTCATATTGTACCTATTTGATGACGATATCAGTTACAAAAAAAACTTACTTAATATAAAATAATATTTAAGCCCAGAGTGACTGTGAAAGCCATTTTTTGGTTATAGTCTAAGCAATTGACCGAAGAGCGTTTGACTATTGAATTAGTGATTTAATCATAATGTAAGTATAAAAATATTATAAACAATATATGGTTTGATTAATAATTAACTACTCTTTATTTTTAAATATTAAAACGTCATAGTAAATTATATTTTATTATTAAAATAAGTGTGTCAATAACTAGACTGAATTTTATAGGTATGTTACAGTTATTGACACCCAAATTCTAACGTATGTTATGTTTACGTATTTGTTTTTATAATATTTAATTTTATTATTTTAATTATTTTTGTGTTGAAAAAATTAAGATTTTATTTATAATAAATGATACATTATAACAAATTATGTTTGATTATAATAAATTTAAATTTGGGAGTGTATAACCTCATAAATGACGAATAATTTTGACATATGGAGTGTCAGAAACTAGGCAGATGCCAGTGTCAGAAACTACAGCAATAAAAATTTTAAATGTCAGAAACTGGGATTCAAACATTATTTTAATTATTAATTTAAATTATTAATCTGCTTCAAATAATTATTTTACCCATATGACCTTTTCTAGAAATCGTGAATTTATATATGAAAAAAAAATATTTAAATTAAATTTTTTATAATTTATCTTGTTATAACCTCAGCTGTCACTCTTAATGTGTCAATAACTGGGTCTTTTACCTTATATGCTTTTTATTTTCAAAAAAAAACTAAACAAATGAATAATACTATTTTTCATTAAACAAATACTCCCTCTGTCCAAAAATATGGTATAGGTATATTTTAAATTTTTTTTGTCCGTAAAATATAGATTTGCGAAAAAAATCAAATAAAACTAAAATTAAATTAAAAAAAATATTAACTTGATTTTATTATCACAATATAACTAAATACAAATAATTTTAGTCTCATCCAAATTTAGTTAAAGTGCGATTTAATCTTGTTGAACGCTTCTTCTGAACATATACAGGGTGCCCCAAATTGAGTAGGCTAACATGGGTATCTTTCTTATTAGTGGAGATAGAAGTTTGGTTAAAGGGGCAATGTTTTGCAGTTTTAGGTGCCGATTCAGATTCCGTTAAGAAAATTTTAAAATTCCGAATAGCTCCGAAGTAATCGTAAGAAAACTGAAAATCATTATTTTTTTAATGTCAAATAATTTTGTAATAATAAAATTTACAAACAAAATTTAATATAAAAGTTACTAGGTTTCATAAAATACAGATAGAAATTAAGTAAAATTTAAATTCAAAATGGCGACTTCCCAAATATTGATACTAACTTTCTTATTTTAAATGCGCGTTATATTGAATTTTTACATAGTTAAATAGCATTTTTTTTTCTTTTTTTAACCATGTATAACAACCCATATTTGAATAAAAAATTATTAACAATATTAAAGGTTTCTGTTTTAAATCAAGTAGCCATGAATTATGAAAGAACAATAAAACATCAGAATACAAGCCAACGTTGGTGTTAAATTTGTGTAATTTTGAAGCCATCTAAAAGGCCATTAAATTTGTTATAAGAAACGATATTTACAAAAATAAAAAACTTGAAAAGTCAGTGAAATAAGATCAAGAAAAAGAAAATAAAAATAAGTGGTAACTATTTTGTCCGCTACTGTATGTAGCTGAAATCGGGTTTGTTTTGTATTGATCATGAAAAATAGCTTTCGTGTTTAAATATACTAAATGTTCACTGCACACCAAAAGAATCGTAAAAATCGTCTTTAACTTACTCCGTCCTTTGAAATTTAAAAAAATGGAATAGTTTGACGAATTCTAATTATAAATTTATGAAATTATGAATTACATATAAGTATACGAAATAAACTGTATTTATTTGGAAATATACAATTTCAGATTATTTACAGAAATCGGAGGGACACGTAGTTGCGTAAAAATCTAATCAATCCGTCTAACCTTGGAGTCGTTAAACATATTGAGAATCCTTGAACAGATAGCAAATGCGAAACGGAAATTTAATTAAATCAGAGATAAGTTTGTAACTGTAGCTTAATTCAAATTAAGAAAGTTTGCTGTGCGTTGTAAAAACATTAATTTTACAAGTCCTTTTTTATTCTAGAATTACTCAACTACATCTATAAATTTTTTTAAATGCAAATTACTTGAAACGTCACATTTTTAAACCGCTGAAATTCCTACATAGTAGATACATACTAAATATTTGCCTAATTTAGAGTTTTTACATCAAATCATTTCCTTTCCGAACAATAAAATCGAAAATGTCGAAAGTCGAAGAAAATTTCTTCTTAATGTTTCAATATCGCCCTTCGCGTTGTAAGCGTCAAAAAGTGAATAAATCGAAAATTTGGAACGAAATTTAAATTCAGTCAAGTATACAGGAAAGTTTATTGCTTTAACTACGAGCAGTTGCAATAAATTCTATTTTATGATTATGGTTTTACGGAAAATAACTGCTTTATCAACTAAATTAATATCTACGATGCTGTATGTTGAAAATTTGATTACGAAGGTGCCTACAGTCTTTTCGTGAAGAATAAAAGAAAAGCGTAAGTTTTTTTCGGAAATCTAATATGTGAAAACTGAGGAATTTATTACAATTGCTTCTGTCACCTCAAGGTTCGTCCTACGTCACGACGGATATTTTTTCATTAATTTTCCTTTTTGTGACGTCTGTCTATAAATTTAAGCTAAATCATGTGTGTCATGTTTTCTAAAATGAAAAATGATCAATTTTCAATTAATGGATTTTTAACTTTTGAAATTTTTTATAGCAAATAAAAATGTTAAGGAAGTTAACAGTTGAAAAAACTAGGCATGTGCTATATCTTGGATTTGTTTATATATTCGATTGAATCGTCGTACTTTTGCAAAGATTCGAGTTTGGCTAAAGCATTGTCGAGTTATGGTTCGCACACAGTGCGAAATTTTCGTGTGAAGCTTGTGCAGGTGTGGTGCAGACATAAAAAATTTGCTTACTATTTTGTGTCGCGCTACAATATTTGATATTCATCCTCACAAAGCAAAACATCCATCTGTGACTTGCTTACGCTTAGCATAGACAAGTTATCGTAGTTTCTAAGTTAAAGTGGTTTTGAATAAACAAATAATCACATTACAATATTTCTTACCGTTCATGAGTAAATATCAATATTGTAACGATTTAACTAGGGTTCGAACTAGGGTTGCAAATATTAACAGTTCGTCACTTATTTTAACAACAATTACAATTTATTTAACTAAAGAATTAACTTTACGTACACCAATAACTACAATACTAGTACATTTACTTAATAATTATTTAACTTACTTAACTAATTTTCTTATAGTTTAACGCACCACACTAATTTATTTACATAATTGTATTTATTTATTTACACTGCGTGTGAGAGATCACCCTGAATTTCAATAAGAACCAGCTGAATAGAGCACTAACTAAACAGAACTGATTTTTACCGCAATCTAGCGCGCTTACTATATGCATGTTTTGGTATCGATATCACAGCTTCTGGAAAGATCGAGATAACTCTGCGCCTTCAACGGAAGCACCGTTGAAGGCCTTGGTCATGCTAAATTATAGATCTTTCTCGAGCGTTTCATTACATTAATCTATCGCGATTGATACAATATGGATTTTTTTTAAATATTTTAATTATTGTAATTATTGCATTTAAATCGGATGTTAATGACGAACATGTGAAACCTAGACACACTTGTTTTTTAATAAAAATGATGGAACTATGAGAAAAGTATTATTACATGAGTAAAAATAAATACAGAAGTTAATTATCTCAGTTTTGACGATATCGTTTGTACTTGTACAATTTTATGGTGCTATAATGACAATAAATTGGAAATAAACATTAATGAGAAAGTTGGTATGTAATTTTACGATCACGATCTTTCCACACGTTGTTGGACGTAGGCTTCCAGAATACTACGTCTTACACTGTCCTTCGCTATGGTCATCCAACACAAATTTCTTGATCTCCGTTTCATTGTACATTTAATTCATCTATAATTGCCTAAAAAAGTGAATCACTATTTCTTCGTTAGTTTCCTACACCTAGGAAAATTGTTTTAAAACGCATCTGACATGTTGCTCGTCCGCAAGAAAAAAGACGTACTTCAAAGAATTCTAATTTTTCAAGCCAAAAAACCGAAACCAATATTATTGGAAAATGGTAAGACAATCACTTCGTAAAGTTCTTACTAACTGATTCAATCTTCATCCTAACGTTATAATACCTTTTCTGGCTGAAGAAAAACATATAAGATTATTATTATTCAAACAGTTTTTAGTAGAAAATAATTATACGGTGCACTGTCGAGCAACCTTTAATGGTATCATCAATAACTCAACACTTTAAAATCATAATTTCTGACCAAAAGTTTAAAAGACCAAACTATCGTATACTATTGCCATTTGCTCATTTTTCTTTTAATAATCTTGTCTTGAACAGTTAGATCGGGAGTGCAGTCATAAAGATTTTTATGAGTACTTGAGTTTTCCACAACGCAAAAATATGTAGTTAATAAGCCATTATTGAAAGAAACTGATGACTTGCCATTATAATGAAAAGAATGGAATCCAACGTTTCCTATTGCCAAATAAACTTATTTCGCCACCAGCTACCAACGTATTGCAACGATTTCGCTAGGGCTCAAACTGGGGTTGTGAATATTAACAGGCGGTCACTTATTTTAATAACAATTAAAATTTATTTAACAAAAGAATTTAGAAATTATTTAGAACGATAAATAAAATACTAGAGGAAATACTTAATAATTATTCAACTTACAGTTTAATGCACTACACTAACTTATTTACACACTTTTATACCTATATTTATTTAAACGGCGCGTGACAGATCACATTGAATTTCTCCGAGAGCCAGCTAAGTAGAGAACTGAACTAACCGTGCAATCTGGCCCTCTAATATAAGTGTAAGATGATAGTCGATATCAAGGCTTCCAGAGATGTCCAGTAAATTCTCACCTTATACGATAGATCTTTCTCGAGCGTTTGATCAGAGTAATTTATCGCGTTTGCTATAGTATATAATAAAAAAAATATTTCATAGTAAGGAAATATGTATTGATAAAACACAAACAAGAAATAGGCCGTTTTCAAAAGTCGGGAAACAAATGCTTTTCTCGAATCATAATATATATATTAAAAATCAATTTTAAATATAATTATTAAACGACTCGAATCACACGCTCGACCATACCCCATCGTTTTCAAAATTAACTCATCATATTTCAAAATTTAAATCGCAACTATAGTTCCCAAGTCAAAACTTCTAACAAATAATTAATTGTATATGTATAACTATTGAATCACAGATATTTTAAGTAAAGTCTCAATTTTTTTAAATTATTTTTTTTTGTGTTATTTAGATTTTCTGTTTCGAAGTTTATGTAAGAATTGAAGTCCATGTTTTAGCGGATTCGTATGTCTGTTCAGAAAATAACCGAATATATTGAATTAAACGCCAACATAGATATTTAGTGATATGCGGTTGGCAGCACTGTCATACGCCATTCTCACAGTATTGATGACGTCAAAGCAAATTCATCACAGACCTTAAAAGCCATTTCAAATCAAGCTATCTATGACTGCTTCGCGAAATGAACAAAACCGCTGGGAAAAGTGTGTCAATAGGAAAGGGGAGTACTGTCAAAAACCAATAATGCGTAAAATTAATAATAAAGTTTAAAAAAATAAAGTTCAGTTATTTTCTGAATAAACCTCAAATATCATTTTCAAACGAGTGTTTTTTCTGTTTATTTTTTCAATCCAGACAAATTTCCTTCAATCGATTATTCGGCGCTTTGGCTAATAATAAATCCAATATATTTGAGTATGTAATTTCGATCAAATTTGGCAGATTTGTAAATAAAAAGAAACACGGGAATAAAAAGGGTTTACATTTTAATGCTCTAAAATTTTTATTAGTGTAATATAAAGTTTATTATAGTAAACCATACTTAGACTTTAGAATAAAGTTTACTTGCTCGGCACTTTCTTCCAGACTGACGTAATTTTATAACAATCTTGCGGGAAGGATTTTTTCTTCAATCACCCACGATCTCTCTTCCAGACACTTGAAACCTTTTTCATTTGCAGTTTATGGCAAAAAGCACGTAATCCTAACATTGAGTGCGACCTTTTGGTTTTTATTAAGGGCACTGATTGTATAATAAGTTTCAACCATCTGCGTTTACGCGCTGAATAAATTTTAAAGCAATCTGAATAAATAAAGGCTTAATTGAATATTGTAGCAAACGCGATAAATGAATGAAGCGGCCTCGATAGATTTGCTTAATCACCCGCGAGATACTTCTATCTCACGCGCGCGACCGTGAGATATTTAGTAAGCGTAGATATCCCAATAATCTTTCAACACACAGCTAACTAGAGTTTTCTATCTACATTACCTTGAAATAGCTGTATCGCCACGGCCCAGATACTTCTCGAAGCTTCCGAATAGATTAAGCAACACATATATAAACTCCGAAACACTTCCTCACTTTAGTTACGACCGAGTCTGTTATTGTGAAGTGCCAACGCTCTAAGTCTATACGCCCGGTGAATCTACGAGGTAAGCGCTATCGCTATCAGTATAAATAAATGTAAATAAATATACCAGTGACAATCGTTTAAATAAATATACGAGTGTAAATAAATTAGTTAGTGTATTAGAACCGTAAGTTAGTTAGTTAGTAAATAAATAATTGTTAAGTGCTAGTGTTTAAGTTATTGGTGAAGGAGAATTTGTTTATTATTTTGTGTTAATAAATCGTAATTGTAAATTAAGTGGCCAACTGTGTGTTATTATTCACAACCCGAGTACGAACCGCTTTTGCTCTCGTTGGAAATTGGATTTGGATTGGGAAATCCGTTACAATTGGTGTCAGGTGTGGGGTTGTGAATATTCGTGAGTGTTAAATAAATTAACGAATAACTTGAGTGTAACATTAAAAGTGAAATAAATAAAAATGTCTTTCGGAAAGTTATTGAAAGAACTTAAAGTCGCCGAACTGAAGAGCGAGTTGGAAGAACGCGAGTTGGATATGTCCGGATTTAAAAGCCAATTGGTAAAACGGTTATTCGAGGCATTAGTAAATGAAGGAAAAAATCCGGAGGAGTACAGATTTGACTGTACTGATAGTACGATGATGGAAAGAATGGAAAAAATGGAAGAACGAATGTTGGAAAAGATTCAGGAAAGTTCAAAAGGAATGAAAGAAGAATTAATGGACCATTCTAAAAAATGAAGGAAGATTTAATGGAGCACTCCAGAAGTTTAGAGAGCAGGATAATGGAAAATTCTAAGAAAATAAAAAAGTGACACAACAGTGTGATGAGAAATTGGAGAAATTTCAAGACGAAATAGCAGCCCTTAAAGCTCAGCTGAAACCATTGAAACCAATGGCGAAATTTCCACATTAATCGCCGAAAGAAAATTTGTAGACCCACCTAGAACCATTCAGCAACCTCCGCAGTTTGACGGAAAACACCGTGGGACAACTACCAGCGTCAATTTGAGGCGGCTGCTAAGGCCAATGGGTGGACCCTTGAGGAAAAAGCCACAGCATTAACTTTGGCTCTTTGTGGAGACGCTGCCGACATTCTACAAACGCTTCCTGACCAAGACTTGGGGGAAATTTCGGTCAACTTACCAAAAGCTTGGAAACGCGGTATGGGTCAGCGCATTTAAGGCAGGCGTACCACTATCAGCTTAAAACCGTTACCAGAAACCGGCTGAAACTTTACAAGAGTTTCAGCTCGCCATAATTCGGTTGGTCCGTTACGCCTATTCGGATACATCAAAGGAGGTACAAGAACGATTAGCGGTCCAGGCCTTCGCAGATGGACTTCGAGACACGGAGGTTAAACAAAGTGTCCTGTTGTCGAGATCCAAAACCATCTCCGAAGCGTTGGCGTGTGCCTTGGAATTTGAGTCAGCGAAACTCAATTCCAAAAGTACGGGAGGCTTCGTGAAGTCAGTGGGACCGAGGGAGAAAAATCAAGCGAACTCAATGAAATAAGAAAGATGATGGAAGTGCTTATAAAGGAAAAGAGAGAACCGATGCGATGTTGGGGATGCGACCAAGTGGGACATAGGCAACGCCAATGTAGGAAGTGGAGGGTGGTACAGCCCCATCGAGGTCGACCACCAAGGCGTCGGAAAAGATCAACGAGAAAGGGCAACCGTCGAACTGCCAGCAACAAGCCCCACATAAAATAGTGCAAGTTACCTCAAACAACATCCGTCCGGCAGCATCTTTATAGATGGGTTAATTAATAATAAAGTGCGTGCTTTGTTGCTGGACACAGGTGCAACAAAAACCATTATCAGACCAGACGTTGTATCCTCCAAAATCAAGATACGACCCACTAAATGGCGCCTGCGCACTGCAACAGGTGACTCGGCTACAACACATGGTGAAGCCAGCATCCGTCTCACAATAGGAAACACATCCTTTACACATTTGGCGATTGTGGCCGAGATTGAAGATGAAGTCATTATCGGTATGGACATCATGAACACCAAAGGATTCGAATTGAATCTCAGGGATGGTGTTGTAAAAATAAATGGCGAAGAAAGTGTGATACATAGGAGAGATGAAACTACAATTCGAGCGTTCCTAATCGAAGATACCGAGATACCAGAACGCGCTGAAGTAATCGTCGAGGCGGTCTTGGAAAATAATGGAAATGATGGGAGCATTATGATGCTTGAGCCAAGAAACGACGATGAAAAGGTGGCAGTCGGAATTGTAGTGGGAAAAAGTTTGACGCGTGTCGCAAACACTGTCCCGGTACGAGTGGCAAACATGAACTATCACACGGTCACCTTACGGAAAGGGACGAATTTAGCTGATTGCTGCTCTGTTTCCTCTATTATTCGAGAAGTGAAAGTCTGCGATAAACCATTGTTGGAGGAATCAGAACCTCTTAAGGATTTGATCAGTGCTTCTTCTAAGGGTTTGAGCCGTTACGAACGAAATGGGCTCGAAAATTTAATCAATAAGTATTGGACTATATTCGAGAGCAGGCATCAATCCAAAGGGAGGACCAACATGGTTCATCACAAGGTCAACACCAATGGTGCTCAACCCATCCGCCAAACAGCTAGAAGATTACCCTTAGCCAAACGAGAAGAGGTCGACAGAATAATCCAGGAAATGGAAAAGGAAGGCGTAATCGAACCATCTACCGGCCCTTGGGTGTCACCTGTCGTGCTGGTAAAGAAAAGGATGGCTCCACCCGGTTTTGTGTAGACTACCGGCAATTAAACAACGTGACGAAGAAGGACAGCTACCCTTTACCAAGAATCGACGATACCCTGGACACACTTGCGGGGCAAAAATCTTCTCGACGCTAGATTTAAAAAGCGGATACTGGCAAGTAGAGATGGCACCAGAAGATAAAGAGAAAAAAGCATTCACCGTAGGCACGGGATTATGGCAGTTTAAGGTCATGCCTTTTGGATTGTGTAATGCACCAGCAACTTTTGAAAGACTGATGGAGACCGTTCTAAGGGGTTTATCGTGGAAAACCTGTTTAGTCTACCTCGATGACATCATCGTAATGGGTACTTCGTTCGAGGATCACCTAATAAATTTAGAACAGGTGTTTCAAAGATTACAAAGTTCCGGATTGAAACTAAATCCTAAGAAGTGCAATCTCTTTCAAAAGGAAGTTAAGTATCTGGGTCACATTGTTTCAAGCAAAGGCGTCGCCGTGGACGACAACAAAATAGAGGCAGTTCGTGATTGGCCAGTACCCAGGGACAAGCATGAAGTTAGAAGTTTTCTGGGTCTCTGTACCTACTATAGGCGTTATGTATCGGGTTTCGCCAATATAGCCAAGCCCTTGACACGCCTTACTGAAGAACTACGCAAGTTTCAATGGGACAGCAGTTGTCAAGAAGCTTTCCTTGAACTGAAAAATGCTTTAACAAACGCCCCTGTGTTGAGTTACCCTCTACCACACGGAAGGTTCACTCTAGACACAGATGCCAGCAACGTGGGGATAGGAGCAGTCCTTTCTCAGGAGCAAGACGGACAGGAGAAAGTGATTGGCTATTTTAGTAAAACCCTGTCCAAACCAGAAAGGAACTACTGCGTTACTCGACGCGAACTTTTAGCTGTAATCAAGGCCGCAGAACACTTCTACAAATATTTGTATGGGCGAAGATTCTTGTTGCGAACTGATCACGCAGCATTACAGTGGTTATTGCATTTTAAAAATCCAGAAGGGCAAGTCGCCAGATGGATCGAAAGGCTACAAGAGTTTGATTTCGAAACCCGCCATCGAGCTGGTACAGCTCATCGAAATGCAGATGCCCTATCTAGAAGACCTTGCCTGGACGACTGCAAACATTGTAATCGCGCTGAAGAGAAGGATGCTGTCATCAACAGGACAACCGTGGTGGATGAACACTGGAACGGAGATCAGCTAGCTAAAGATCAAGAGGATGACCCCGCATTGGGAATATTGATCCGGTGGAAGAAAAACGGGCAGAGACCTAGCTGGGAAGAGGTCGCCAAGTATTCCCCGGATGTGAAATCGTTATGGGCACAATGGAATTCCCTCATCCTGGATGGAAACGTGTTGAAACGTGTCTTTAAAGGCTCAGATGGTCAGGAGGAAAGACGGCAGGTCTTGATTCCGAATGGAAGGATTTTTGAAATCCTGGAAGAAGTTCATGGTGGAACTTCGGGAGGGCATCTGGGAGCAGCAAAGACGCTGGAGAAAATAAGGGATCGTTTTTATTGGATGCGATGTAAAAAGGATGTGAAGGAATGGTGCCAAAAATGTGCTGCGTGTGCAGCGGCGAATGGTCCTGGCAGAAAACCCAGAGCTCCAATGCGTCAGTACAACGTCGGTAGTCCATTTGAAAGAATCGCCATAGATGTAGCCGGTCCTTTTCCCTGTGCAGGTGTGGTGCAGACATAAAAATTTGCTTACTATTTTGTGTCGCGCTACAATATTTGATATTCATCCTCACAAAGCAAAACATCCATCTGTGACTTGCTTACGCTTAGCATAGACAAGTTATCGTAGTTTCTAAGTTAAAGTGGTTTTGAATAAACAAATAATCACATTACAATATTTCTTACCGTTCATGAGTAAATATCAATATTGTAACGATTTAACTAGGGTTCGAACTAGGGTTGCAAATATTAACAGTTCGTCACTTATTTTAACAACAATTACAATTTATTTAACTAAAGAATTAACTTTACGTACACCAATAACTACAATACTAGTACATTTACTTAATAATTATTTAACTTACTTAACTAATTTTCTTATAGTTTAACGCACCACACTAATTTATTTACATAATTGTATTTATTTATTTACACTGCGTGTGAGAGATCACCCTGAATTTCAATAAGAACCAGCTGAATAGAGCACTAACTAAACAGAACTGATTTTTACCGCAATCTAGCGCGCTTACTATATGCATGTTTTGGTATCGATATCACAGCTTCTGGAAAGATCGAGATAACTCTGCGCCTTCAACGGAAGCACCGTTGAAGGCCTTGGTCATGCTAAATTATAGATCTTTCTCGAGCGTTTCATTACATTAATCTATCGCGATTGATACAATATGGATTTTTTTTAAATATTTTAATTATTGTAATTATTGCATTTAAATCGGATGTTAATGACGAACATGTGAAACCTAGACACACTTGTTTTTTAATAAAAATGATGGAACTATGAGAAAAGTATTATTACATGAGTAAAAATAAATACAGAAGTTAATTATCTCAGTTTTGACGATATCGTTTGTACTTGTACAATTTTATGGTGCTATAATGACAATAAATTGGAAATAAACATTAATGAGAAAGTTGGTATGTAATTTTACGATCACGATCTTTCCACACGTTGTTGGACGTAGGCTTCCAGAATACTACGTCTTACACTGTCCTTCGCTATGGTCATCCAACACAAATTTCTTGATCTCCGTTTCATTGTACATTTAATTCATCTATAATTGCCTAAAAAAGTGAATCACTATTTCTTCGTTAGTTTCCTACACCTAGGAAAATTGTTTTAAAACGCATCTGACATGTTGCTCGTCCGCAAGAAAAAAGACGTACTTCAAAGAATTCTAATTTTTCAAGCCAAAAAACCGAAACCAATATTATTGGAAAATGGTAAGACAATCACTTCGTAAAGTTCTTACTAACTGATTCAATCTTCATCCTAACGTTATAATACCTTTTCTGGCTGAAGAAAAACATATAAGATTATTATTATTCAAACAGTTTTTAGTAGAAAATAATTATACGGTGCACTGTCGAGCAACCTTTAATGGTATCATCAATAACTCAACACTTTAAAATCATAATTTCTGACCAAAAGTTTAAAAGACCAAACTATCGTATACTATTGCCATTTGCTCATTTTTCTTTTAATAATCTTGTCTTGAACAGTTAGATCGGGAGTGCAGTCATAAAGATTTTTATGAGTACTTGAGTTTTCCACAACGCAAAAATATGTAGTTAATAAGCCATTATTGAAAGAAACTGATGACTTGCCATTATAATGAAAAGAATGGAATCCAACGTTTCCTATTGCCAAATAAACTTATTTCGCCACCAGCTACCAACGTATTGCAACGATTTCGCTAGGGCTCAAACTGGGGTTGTGAATATTAACAGGCGGTCACTTATTTTAATAACAATTAAAATTTATTTAACAAAAGAATTTAGAAATTATTTAGAACGATAAATAAAATACTAGAGGAAATACTTAATAATTATTCAACTTACAGTTTAATGCACTACACTAACTTATTTACACACTTTTATACCTATATTTATTTAAACGGCGCGTGACAGATCACATTGAATTTCTCCGAGAGCCAGCTAAGTAGAGAACTGAACTAACCGTGCAATCTGGCCCTCTAATATAAGTGTAAGATGATAGTCGATATCAAGGCTTCCAGAGATGTCCAGTAAATTCTCACCTTATACGATAGATCTTTCTCGAGCGTTTGATCAGAGTAATTTATCGCGTTTGCTATAGTATATAATAAAAAAAATATTTCATAGTAAGGAAATATGTATT
Organism: Sinopyrophorus schimmeli; assembly: GCA_036325965.1. Classification (NCBI taxonomy): domain Eukaryota; kingdom Metazoa; phylum Arthropoda; class Insecta; order Coleoptera; family Elateridae; genus Sinopyrophorus; species Sinopyrophorus schimmeli. The sequence goes on from JARFIZ010000035.1 coordinate 1,780,090, forward strand.
GATAAAACACAAACAAGAAATAGGCCGTTTTCAAAAGTCGGGAAACAAATGCTTTTCTCGAATCATAATATATATATTAAAAATCAATTTTAAATATAATTATTAAACGACTCGAATCACACGCTCGACCATACCCCATCGTTTTCAAAATTAACTCATCATATTTCAAAATTTAAATCGCAACTATAGTTCCCAAGTCAAAACTTCTAACAAATAATTGATTGTATATGTATAACTATTGAATCACAGATATTTTAAGTAAAGTCTCAATTTTTTTAAATTATTTTTTTTTGTGTTATTTAGATTTTCTGTTTCGAAGTTTATGTAAGAATTGAAGTCCATGTTTTAGCGGATTCGTATGTCTGTTCAGAAAATAACCGAATATATTGAATTAAACGCCAACATAGATATTTAGTGATATGCGGTTGGCAGCACTGTCATACGCCATTCTCACAGTATTGATGACGTCAAAGCAAATTCATCACAGACCTTAAAAGCCATTTCAAATCAAGCTATCTATGACTGCTTCGCGAAATGAACAAAACCGCTGGGAAAAGTGTGTCAATAGGAAAGGGGAGTACTGTCAAAAACCAATAATCCGTAAAATTAATAATAAAGTTTAAAAAAATAAAGTTCAGTTATTTTCTGAATAAACCTCAAATATCATTTTCAAACGAGTGTTTTTTCTGTTTATTTTTTCAATCCTAGACAAATTTCCTTCAATCGATTATTCGGCGCTTTGGCTAATAATAAATCCAATATATTTGAGTATGTAATTTCGATCAAATTTGGCAGATTTGTAAATAAAAAGAAACACGGGAATAAAAAGGGTTTACATTTTAATGCTCTAAAATTTTTATTAGTGTAATATAAAGTTTATTATAGTAAACCATACTTAGACTTTAGAATAAAGTTTACTTGCTCGGCACTTTCTTCCAGACTGACGTAATTTTATAACAATCTTGCGGGAAGGATTTTTTCTTCAATCACCCACGATCTCTCTTCCAGACACTTGAAACCTTTTTCATTTGCAGTTTATGGCAAAAAGCACGTAATCCTAACATTGAGTGCGACCTTTTGGTTTTTATTAAGGGCACTGATTGTATAATAAGTTTCAACCATCTGCGTTTACGCGCTGAATAAATTTTAAAGCAATCTGAATAAATAAAGGCTTAATTGAATATCTTTAGAGTACTAAAAGTAAATCGAAAAGAAATACGTTCGAGAAAGATTATTAAGTTTTCTACTCTATGAAAAAGATTCCAGCTTTTAATATTGACAAATCGGAAAAGTTATTTCCAGAAGTCCAGCTTGTGTTTATAGAAACTGTTTGTCGAAGTTAATGAAAGTTTGTATTGTGAGTTTCATTTATGAGTAAAAAAAATTCCAAAATAAATACAATCAAAAGTTAATTTATATTTTGGAAAGAAATTATTTATAGCAATTCTAATTCTAGCTTTAATTTCTTATTAATATTGCGACTAAAGTAAATAAGTAAGAAAATTGTTTTTCCGAATGCTTGTGAAGTTTTTACTGCAACATGTGTTTTGAATTGGTCCGATATATTCTTTCGGTAGGCTACGGAGGCATAAAGGACTCACAGTCTGGAGTTAATTGCCATTTTCTTTATGTACATTATTACCAAAAATTAACTTAATTATAACTATATAACGTGTAATTGTTTTTGTAGAAACGTGCATCTAATTGTATATTAATTTAAAAACAATTTTTCGATATTTGATTAAAAGCTGATAAATTCAATTATGGTTTTGCTGCGATTGGAAACGATTACGTTAAATATTATGTGGAAATTAACCTGCCTATAATTAGACAATATTGAAAAATTCTGCTTTAGTATTTTATTTAAACCAATAATTTGGAGACTTTTAGATTTATAATTATGTTTTACGATTCATTCAAATCAAATTATTTATTGACACGTAAATAAAAGAGCTATTTCATTTTAGTTGAATAGACTTAAAACAAAAATTCATTTTTTTCTTAATGGTGTGTAAATTAAAAGGAAAATTGTGAAGAATAAATATATGTTTGATGTAAAAGGCCAATTAAGTATTGTATTTTAAAAAGTTTCTCAGAAAATACAATTTGACCAAAAGTATTTATAAACTTGTTGTTTACATTCAAAATCGACTAGGGTAAAATGTCCAGTAAATGACTAATGTGTTGCATCAAAAGCTATATTGAAATTAAAAAAATAATAAACAAATAAATAACGCAAAATAGCTGTTACAGTGAAAATACGAGGGCAGTTTGATAAGTCAGTGACTTCTTGAATAAAAGACATTTTTTTATCAAATAAGCGTTTTATTTCTCAATATGGTCTCCTTTTAGCTCGATACATTTAGTCCAGCGTTTTTCCAATGGATTTTATAGAGGGTTTCTGCCGTGGCGACCTCTTTAGGGCGACCTGAACGTTCGGCGTCACTTGTCCTGATACGACCACAACGGAACTCGGTAAACCACTTGTTAACCATTGAAATTCATGGTGCAGAGTCCCCATAATATTTATGAAGCCTTTCCTGGGTTTTGGTGATACTTTTTTTAAGCAAAAAAATAATGTTTAATCGTTACACGAAATTCACTTTTTTCCATTTTCATTAAATTTTACGCGGTTGACTGTTTACAATGGCTGTCAAACACAAACTAAATGACGCAGCTTGTTCAAACTTTGGCAGTAGTCTATTCATAGATGGCGGTTGACGGGAGCAGTGTTGCATTTAAAGTTAATGCCCGGGAAATTTAAAAAGTCATTGACTTATCAAATTGCCCTCGTATCATAGACATTCATAATGTGTTCACTATATTTTTTTGTACTCATAAATAATATCTTTTTTTGATTAAGTCAATTGTGCAGTTATAAACGCTCGTCAGTGTATATGTAATTCCGGTCCAGCATTATTTACTTTCACTATTTATTAATAATCAATATTTAAACGATAACAGGGATTATCATATTCAGATGTCAGTACAGTGTTATATCTTATTCTGAGATTTATCTTAAAATTAATTATTATCTGCGTTTATATTAAACTTTTTAATTAATGTTATGGTAAATTTTGATACACAGGGTTCATTTACAAGAAACTATAATTGATTGTATTCTACTGAACTTATTTCATGTCAGTATCGTGGATAAACATGGTAGTACTCTAGCACAAAATTATTTAAATTTTATTCTTATTTTTATTATTTTAAAGTTGTAGTGAAATACTTTTGCACATGTATTTTTGATATAATGTTAAAATAAGAATATGTAAAGAAAAATCAAACATATTTACTTTCAAAATGAAAAACATTTTAGCTAAAAAAAAACAGAACGGAATCACTCATATATTATTCATTTTTGAATAGAACTTATGCTACTGTTATTCAAAAATATTGTCTATATGGTTATTTGATTTAAGGTACATTTTTTGTTTAGTTTAGGGTTATATATTAGCGAGTATAGTTCCAGGATTTATATGCGGTTTACCCTGTATGAAATCATAAAATATTACTGAGCATGACTTAAAATACTTATTTAATCCTATTATCTTTACTAGAGCTTTATTTATGTTTTTTTTGGTATTAAGTTGCTTTTTGATCCCTATGCTCCTACGCATAATATACTCAATTACATAAATGCATTTAACAGTTTTATAAAAATGATTAACTTAATTAATTTAAACTTTTCAGATAAGAGATGGAAAAGAAACACTTCCTAAACGCCACAACATTGCCAACGGAAGATCCGGACGCCAACGTAGACAACACAACGACCTTTATAATAGGATTTGGGATTTTACTTGTTTTTGTATTGTTAGGAATCTTAGCTAGTGTATTCTTATGTATTACGTTAAAAAAAGACGCTTACTTATGGGAAATTGACCGCGAAAGACAATTACAGCAGAAGCGGGAGTTAAATCCTATCGAGGACGACAAAGTACAAGCCGATCAAAAAATTTTGGACAATACCGAAATTTAGTGAACTTAAAAATGTCGGCGTGTAATTTTAGCGCTCCGATATTACAGAAATGGAATATTTTATATTGAAATTGTACTGCATGTGTGTATGTAATGAAGTAAATTGCATTTAGGTAATTTGATGAATTTATACCTATTGATTTAAAGGCGATTATTTTTAATACAATTGGAATGCCAAACTTTTTCATAGAATTTTCAATAAAACTTATGTAATATTTATTATTAAAGACAAAAATTTTGTTTTCATTAAATATGTTATAATACCTATAAGGTTTCTTAATTGTTGCATGTTTTTTATTTAAGTTATGATAATATTTGATAAAAAACTTTTTTATTGGAATAAAAATTGAAATTAAACTTCATTTAGTAAAATCTCATTTAATAAATTCATCCAATCGAATCCCATTTATATTCAATAAAATTGTCAGTATGAACAGATAAATTGCATCAGCAAAAAGCGAATTATTTTTCAGGTTTGCTGAATAGAAAAAAGAATTGCAAATATCTACATTAAAGTGCTTAAACGATTGAAAACAAAAAGATCGAATCTACTGAACGAAAATATATTAAAGAGATTTGGAAGAAAATCACTTAAATGCGTTATCGTAAGATACTTTTTATAAATCTACATACATAACTGTTTAAAAAAGTATATTAAAGTTTTTTTTTATTTAACCGCAAACATACATAATAATTCTGCAAAGAAAGCATTTCATTTTATGAGTTTTGTTGGATTTTTTCAAACCGTAATGCTACGTATCTGATGAAAGACGTTTTCCTTTTATAGTGTTTTCTTATCAATGATTTGGAATGTTTGCTGTTTCGCCAAGTTTTCCGAGTCATTTAAAAATGCATTAGTTATTTATGTCAGCCTACGTTTTGTATATTTTAGTGCAATTTTATTACACAAATATACTTGGCTTGTTTAATAGAACCATTAAACAAAATTAATTCATTATACAAGAAAAGTTTTTCAGTTTTATTTATTTTCTGTTTCAAATTTACATTTTTTATTTATGTAGGTATTTACTAGAGATAAATTAAACTATAATTTATTAAAGTAGTGAACAACAAAAACTAATTTTATAAAGCATTTTAATCTACTTTTTTGTTGCCTAAAATTATTAAAACTTTGGGTGCATTAATTTATCACAAGATTGTAGCTAGAATATTAATATGTATGTACCCCACTGTTTTGAAGATGAAGCGCTTCGTTTCGTCGTTGTAGGAAATTAGGTTTTAAAAGTTAACGTAAGTAAATTAAAATAAGCAATCACGTAGGTATAAGAACATGAGAAAAATGCATTTTATAAATAGACTTTATAAATACATCCCAATAAAGAACTCAATGTTGTTAATTTTTTTACAGTTTTATTATGCGTCTGTTTCTAAATGTTTATTAGAAGAGCTACTTTAAAAATTACAAAAAATTACGAAAAACTACAAAACCATAAAAGATACAAAGATAAGAAGTCGACAACAATATTTGTTTAACTAAACAAGAATAAAAGAAAACGCTCCTGTATAAAACGAAACAGTATGAAATGTTTTTTCTGGTCGTTCTTCTTATGGAAGTTATTATATTTAAGTCTAACACATTATTTCAGTCAGTGTGATAAAGAAAAACGGTTTGACCATATATGCTACATTTGGCTGGGCCAAAAAAAATCGACTTTTTTTTAGTGGAATACTAAAAATATTATTTAGGATGATAAAAAAAATTTAACGTCAAAATTTGAGCGCTTAATTTTAATATTAAAAGGTCTATCATGTTCAAGGTATGATTATGTGGAAACGAGTTGTCGTACGAAAATTTGCAATCAGATCTTTTTTGTAAAGAATGTAATTTTCTACAAAAATATGTATTATTTATATTTTTCAGGTATATTGTTAAGAATTGAAATTATTGATGATAGAATTTTTAATATTCAAATTAAGGGCTCAAATTTTGACGTTAACGTTTTTTAATCATCCTAAATAATATTTTCGGTGTCCCATTAAAAAAAAACAAGTCGATTCTTTTGGCCCAGTCTAATGCTACATCATGTAGTAACGTCAAAATATATATTTAATATAATTTTTATTCTGTAGTACCCGCAAAATGAATAAAGTATATCTACACCACCCATGTGGGTATTGTACTCTGACAATTTTAGGGCGAAGAAGTTTGCAATATTATAATCTTCAAAATTACTTTAAGTTAAACAATTTTCATCCAATACAATTTCAATATTAACAAAGTTTAAAACTAATTGAATTTGTCTTAAGTTTAATTAATTAATTTATTTTTTAAATTTATTATGTTTTTCTCTAATCTTACATGTACCATTACTATTTTATTTTAAGCTACAAAATGTAATAATACCGTGTATTTCTAAATAAACATAGGTTTAATTAAAATTATGAAATAAAAAGTTTAATCAAAATTTTGACAAAAATCTAACATAAATGCAAATCTTATTCTTCTGCTTTAGGGGAAACATCGCCTGTGAAAGTATGTATATCAAGAATTTAACATTAAAAAATAATTTCCGAAATTTAAATTGTAATTTAGCTCAGCCCATGCAAATTTTATGTTTCGCCTAGCTTAACATGTACTTTTTTTTTTAACAATGCAATGTTGAGATGGCTATAAATTTTAAAATTGAAAAGATACTATAAGAAATAAAATATGTTATTCACAATACTCTTATTTTCATTTAATCAAAGTTGCACTTTTATTAACTGGTTTAAGAGAAATGGTGTTGGAGCCAACTTTTAATATCTATTTAAATATAATTAGAATACTTTAGTGAATCAAAGTAATATGTACAGTAAAATTTACTTTTAAATTAAAATATTTAAATTTAACTGCATTAGGGAATTATTAATTTGCATACATAGTTAACTTTAATATCAAGCTTGTTAGTGGTCTCTTTAATTATGTCAAAGCTGCAACTAAAAGCAGAACCACAGCTGTTTCCTACATTTCTAAACCAATTATTAGTAATAATTACAATTGAATGTCTCAAACAAACTTTTACTATGCAAAAGGAGTAAATACAAACATCCAAACATGAATATACAAAGTAACATTAATAAAGTAATTCTTAACATAGGTACCGTTGTGATTTCATCAGTCAGCAACAGAACAATCAAAGTTGTCTCACTACGAGTCATTTACACTTTAACCAAACTCTTATTACAACATGAAAAACCTATAACACTAAAGTCCTGAGAACGCTTAAAACTAAACTTATAGACGTGTAAAACAACACATAACAGAATAAGTAAAAAGCTTAGCAGTAAATACTGGACATTGGTCTAATGCAAACCAATGCTAAATCTTAATCTAATGATCGCCATCCCTATTACTTAGTTTTCTAGGTCTACCACGTTTCCAAATAGTGGGTCCAAGAATTTCTTGCGGTTCACCAGAAATACGAGAAAAATCCACTTTGGGAAAGGCACGAACGATCATATCTTCAAACTTGTCACGAAATTTAGTCACTTGACTTACTATCGTTGTATCCTAAAAAAAAACAATTTATTTCAATAACTCATGATCCGACGTCGATCTGCATATTAAAAAAAACAACAATAACAAGAATATGTCCAATACAAACAGATTATTGTAAATTTTACTTACAATTTGAAATGCTAGAGAAAAATCTACAATGTGACGAATGTCGTGAACAAACTCGCTTAGATAAAGATAAGAGCGACTTCTAATTTTTCTGGTTACAGTGCTTAGGTCAGTAGGATTGGCACTTTCATTTCCATCAACCTAAAACAAAAATTTAGAAACTAGTATTTCTTACAAAAATCAGACGAATTTACTCCGGACAAATGCATCTTTGAGTTAACATGTACAGCAAATTCGGTTTTTTCCAATTCCTTACAAATCTGTTTCAAAATGGCCAAAGCAGCGTCGCTCAATCCACCCGATTCATTTTCCCATAAATTTTTTCGAGTAAACATATTATTTTTAGTAACGGACGGAGCTTTGCATTTTCCTGAGTTTTTCTCCAGTTCTTGATCATGCATGGATGTACCAGCAGATCTTTTTTTTATATTAGCTGTAAAAATATATAGTTTTCTAAATAAGTAAAATTTATATAATAATAAATTAATTACGTAAAACTGGGAGTACAAATTTATCATTCGGTTGATCATTAGGTCCCTCTTCAGTGTCTGGCGTGACGCTATCAAAAATGTTTCTCTCGTTGTTGAGCCAGTTCTCTATGTGTTTGTTTTGGTGAATGTGTAAATCGTACAACCTCTCCATGTTTCCCACAATATTAGAAGTTGGCTCCTCATTTTGCTTTATAAAGCTGGGTGTAATGCTTTGTGCTGCTTGCCAAACCTTGTCAGAGTTACAAATTTCTGCTTTATCAGTGGTTGATATTTTGCGGTGATGCGGACCAACATTTTGTGCTGTATCTAAAAATTCAATAGACCTTGGACTGTGCGTTGTGGATTGACTGGACTGCTGCTTGCCCCGTACGTTGTAACTTCCCCGCCTCATGTAAACACGAATTTCGCCACCGGAGTCGTCTTCTGGGGGAGACGTTTCGGTACTTTTGGTGTTCGGATTGCACGCTTCTCCAAGTTCAGCCGCAGCAGCCTGCGGAATGTGTAAAATACCTGGAACGCCTTTTAAATTAGAAATATCCATATTAGAAAATTTTTTATCATTAGTTTGCGCAGTCGGTTCGTTAAACACTTGAGATTTCTTTGGAGTTTCCTGATAATCCAATGTCGTTTTAGCTTTGGCTCCAGTTGAATTATTAACTACCGTGGAAGATGGTCCCGGATTGTTCGAATTTTGATTATTGCTCATACTCAAGTTGGGAAATGAATTAGATTCATCTAGCTTGTAAAAAGTTTGTATCAAGTGATGTGTTAATTGCTTTGTATCTTTCTCCCACTTCACATAACAATCCCTAAATTCCTGTGTGATCTCACGGTCTATTTTTCCAAGGTTGCTGTCCTTGGAACTTAAGTACCCTCTTAAAATACACCAACAATTGATGGCCCTCACGAAAGCGAAAATCAAGTCTTTGGTTGCCCATGGTACTCCTTGCGAGTGAATATTCGAAACCGTTATATTGGGTTTCCTCACCTCAGTTCTGGTACGATTGCATAAGTTTTGAATATTCTTGAAGCATGGTCGGTGCTCGTTGCGTTTAGCAATTACTTCACCGAGATTGCAACCGTTGTCCAAGTACTTGATAAAGTTTTCCGTTGACAAAGAAGCAACTTGAGTGGCCGTTAAACTTTTAAACAAATTTTGAAATTGTTCTGACGAAGTTGAACAGCCATAGTTATTTTCGGAATTTGGTAAAAACTGCAATAAAGAATTACGATTTTCAATTTTATTTTTATCTAACAACTGTCTGGGATCGTCATATTCGTGACCGTCCAGATTTCTACGGTCACGAGGCGGAGGAGCAAAAGCTAAATCGGCTGTGGACGGTGGAGAGGGACTTATATTCTGCGGTAAATGTTGAGTTATTGGAAGAGGCAGTTGCATGTTGTATGCGGGATTAACATGGAGTTGCGTATATTGATAATGGTGCAGATAGGAAGGTCTTAGAATTGGTGGAGGTTGCACTGCAAGCGGTGGTCGATAACCAGGAGGATAATAAGGATATATAATGTTGCTGCAAGGACAACATAAGTGATGCATATGTACCTGCAGTGTGTGCTGAGTCGGCACATTTTCTTGTCTACTTTGATCCATCGCCATAGGATACATTTGAAGTATTTCGCCGCTGGTTGGCGTGAATGCGACTTCTTTTAGATTTATCCAATAATATCTGCCTTCTATGGAAATTTTCGGCAATTGCGAAGTCGGCGGTTTTACACAAATGTGTAAGGTAGACGAAAATAGTATAGAGGTCTCTTTTGGAACGTAAATTTCAAAAAGAACAAATCTTGTAATGCATTCAGAAGAAGTGACACGAAATATGAAAATATCTTGAGCTTGATTGGATTTCAGAATCGAATAAGATTTGATTTGATCGTTTGGCGGCAATGGTTGTAATGAATTATATGCAAACCTTTTTAATGTGTAAGCGTTCGACAATATCTTGCTCAAAGGTATTTGTTGAGGCAAATTTGCTCGATCGTAATGTTCTATTATTGTTATAATAACACACCGACAATTGTCCGATAATAACTGAGAATTGTACTGTACGTCGTAGATTGTTTGCGCAAAAAAATACTTATCCCAAACAATATTTCTGAATCCTGCCGAATTGTGCTCGATATTATTACAAATTACGTTTCTTTTTCGATTTACTGCTTGTCGTGAGGTACTAGGGGCATTAGGAGCACGAGAACTTATATTCCGTAACCTCTCGATTTGGTGTGCTAATACTGTATTCTCTACATTTTTTGGTACTCTAGTGAACTGCGTTGAAACTGGTACTTTCGTTATTTTTCCATTCAGGTTCACACAGTGTAAATAACGATTAATAGTTTTAAGTGTGTTACTTTTCTTCAGAGCTTGAGTCTTCGACACTTCAACCAAAAATGTTTCGTTATCCGATTTAGAAGGTTTCGCTTCTGTATTTGGATCGTCTCTTACTCGTTCTCCTTCTGCACCTGGATTGACTTTATTGACTGCTTCCTCTTCTCCCGTTGTATCCATTGCGGCGTCTTCTACAAAACAAAATAATTTGTATATTCAACATTGATAAATAATATTATAAATAGAATCTTTATATTTTAAATAAATAAACTATATAATTATACAAACCTGGCAGGAATAAGATTGGGTACCGATATAAAGACAAAAATAGGTAAACGGGCCCATTGTAAAACACAAATAACTTTCATTTTAATAAAGTAAAATATGCAAAATATTTATAGTTTATTATGTTTATGATTTAAAACGAAAAAGCAATAATCAATTGGCTTGAAATAATAAATATAAAAATACAAACGTATTTAAAATAAATTTACTTTAATTTTTTGATCAATATCTATTTTTATAACTTTTACAAAAATTATAAATTGTAGAAAGTCCTTTTTCAACACTTAAATCACTTAAAAACGACTTTTGTAATGTATAAACATAATAACTATAAACAATTCTTAATATTTAATTTGTTTGACAGTTAATTGTGTTTTGTTTAATTATTTTATAATTATTTCGTTAAATCTTGTTGCTTTGAAATTGAATTTAAAAGAAGGCCGAGAAACTATAGATCGGTAGGAAATATAAATAAGGCTCGAGGTGATAATAAAGCCCACCTGTATTTTTTGCTCAGTCTAAGCTTTTTTGATCATTCTTGCACCATCCGTGCATTGATAATATAACTAGCTTTTAATGCATTTGGTGCTAATGGATGTAAAATTAACTTGTTTCCAGTTAAAACTAGTTGTTTAGGTTGATGGTTATAGGTAATATTTATCACACATTTTCAAAATTAATTTTTGCAAAAAAAGTGGAAAGGCTAATTTTCGTAAAAGTAACTTCTACTACAATTAGTACAACACTTAATACAGTATACCTACATTAAATGTTTAAATTGCCCCTTTTGAGCTGTACTTAACTTCAAAATGAATTGTATTGAATATATAAATGACAATCAGGGCCAATTGTTAACTGATGATGGTGCATAAGGAGATCGTTGGAAGGAGTATTTTAATCAGTTAATGAATGAGCAATTCCCTCAGAAACAGTTTCAACATTAACCTATCGAAGGCCCTTTATATGAGGTTACGACAACAATGGTTGAAAAGACATTATATCAGATGAAAAACAGACGCGCAACTGGACCTAATGAAATACTGTAGAACTTTGGAAAATATGTGGAAACGATGGTTGTTCATGGTCAAGTCAATTAGATAGCTAACTGATCAGTTTAGCTAATTTAACCGGTTAACAAAATGACTTTAGCTAATTAGCTGACGACTTAACCGGTTAATCTAGCTTAGCTCAGATAATTAGCTAATGGCTAACCGGTTAAACTGCTAATTTTCTCATAAAAGCAAAATAAATATAATTTTTGAACCTGTTCGTGAATAAGAAATCATTAAATAGCTTAAAAAATTAACAGTTTAGCCGTTAGTTAATTAGCTGATCTAACCCAGCTAATTAGCTAAGCTAATTTCGTCAACCGGTTAAATTAGCTAAACTGATTAGTTAGCTAGCTAATTATCTTAGCTAAATTTTTTAACCGGCTAAATTCTACAGCCCAAGCTTATAATTTCTACTAGTTTTTGTAAAAAAAAAATGAAATAAAATTTAAATTCATTATTAAAATTGTAAAACTTATTGTGTAACCTTTGGATGATTGTATGTACATTGAAGATTTTTTTACAGAAATTCATCTACGTGAAATTTTGAACTTTTAGTTAATTTAAAATAGAAAATGCTTCCTATAATTATAGAAAAATATTCAATTAATAATAATTCAACAAATTTTTTTAACATATTAAATACCTTTGGAACTAAAATTATTTTACACCTGCACATTGTACATATAACAGCCATAATGGCTTCAGCCACACAAGCAATCCTACAAAAAGCCGCCATTACTGACGCGTTCACAAACCCCTTATTACAATTTCTTTCTATTTAAAAATTGTTCATTTTAGTTTAGAAATGTTTCTAAAACGAAATTTGGTGTTAAAATAATTTAGCCCAAAAAAGCTAACTTTATAAGTGCTAATGGTGGGCACCTGATTTTCAGTCGTAATTTTTTGCGGCCATTTTGGAACGGTTTTTCTAATTTTATAAAAAAGACTTAATGGCGTCCAACTGTTAAAAGTAATACGAAGTATGTACAAAAATGTATATACGAAAACGTGAAATAAATATTAATTAAAAAAACAAAAACGGTTTACGATATGGTTTTTGGTAAAATGGCTACTCAAGAATTATGCTGCATGTGGCCAACATTTTTTCAATTTGAGGTAATAAATATAAAAAATCTAAAACTAATTGCTTACAAATATTGTAGAGTTGTACTTACTGTTATTCAAATCCATTTTTTTTTTCACAAATTAGATATAATGAACAAAATAATACAAGATGTATGAACACACTAACCTTTCTTGGTCGAAAGGAAGTAGAATGGCGAATGGTGGCTTCAGATGCCGCGCATCTAGCGCGATGAGTGTGTCTAATACTTTATATATGTAGGTTCACAAGTAGTAGTCCTAACGGATCACCCTGTACGATACGATTAAATAAATATAAATTGTTTTCAATTAGAAATAACTCTTGCACAAAGTTTAATTACGTTTCCACTGAATGATATTACAAAAAATGTTTTTGAAATCATTTAATATTTATTATTGTGAGTAAGATTTAATGTTAATAAAATTCAAATTGACCGTTTTAGTGGAATTGTGTCAGGTAATTAGAATTGTAATATAAAAAGTAACTATAATTAGGCGTCATTTTTGAATTAGTTGCGATTAAAATAAGTGTAAATTTAAATAAGAAATTGAGATTTGCTATTGTTAATTTAAATTGCACAGTTTATCAAAATTTATAGATTTATTAAAAAAATACCTATTATATATTTATCATAATTATAGAATTTTTTTGTTTTCCATCGTGCTTTTTGTTGAATCATTTTTATAACATACATTAATTGAATAGTTTATTTTATTAAATAAATCAAATTTAAAATTTTTGCTGTAGAGTTGCACAAAATTGCAAGATATTTATAAAATGACGATTAGCTTCCAATAACATACAATATTAAATGGTTTACTACTAATTATATTTAAATAAATTGCTCTAAATGAAAATGAAAATTATCCGATTTGTTGAATAAGTGTAATTGCCAATTCGATAAATGCATCAATTACAATTAACAATTAGCATATTCAAGTTTGTTAATACAATGGGTATCTAATTAAAACAGTAATTAATTGGTAATAGTTTCAATATTTATTCATGCATTTAAATGACTGATTAATTCATACATTTCAGTTTAAAGCTTCATATTTACATTCTACTATTAAAGTTCTAATTTAAATATATTTAGCTGTGTTAATATCAATTAGTACATACAATAATTATCTTTTAGTTTTAAAGAATGGAAAATGGAGAGGAGACTTATAAAATTAAATGAATTTATTTACATCTTTTTATTAATCATACATAACTATCTTTCAGTAAAGGATCCAGCTTTTAAAAAAATTAGTTGACATAAATAATGAAAGCTACTGGATCCGATTCTGTCTCTGATTTTATTTGTGCCATTCCAAAAATAATTAATGTACAATATTAATATTCTTGGCAAAAATTGAATAATCTTATTGTTTATAATTATTTTTATGATATCTTTGGCAGTTGGTATCTAAAGTCTAAAACTAATAGCAAATTCTTACCTAATTTTAAAACAAATTAGAAGTCTAATATTAAAATTATCACTAGTCCTACTGATACTTTTATTTAATGAATATAATTCAACATACGACTATATACTTTGAATTATTAACAATTGATGTTAAGCATAAGAGTATCATTGTTTAAAGTGTTTATTTCGCTACGCTAATTCTTAACTTACTAACTATGGAATTTTATATTCTACCAACAAATTTTTATGATTATTAAAATTAATAGATGCACGTAGATTTATTACTTTTACCAACTAATAAGGACACGTTAATTAAAATTTCCGAATGTCTAGAAAGGGTAAATCGTTAATCTCACGAAAAACTATTCAACAATTAAAATCTCACGTTATTGATTTCTAGACATCCACTTATTACTTAATAACAAACTTTTATAATTATTTATTTTAATTAGATTTTTAGTTTATAAATACTTCATTAGATTAGAAGATTAAAAGGAGTATTATTCCATTATAAATGTGAGCGCCGGATCCTTAAAGATATCTTTGGGCATAATAGCGTCAAAGATTTACTTTAAAATTCTGGCGCTTCCTTCATTTGAACTTAATATAAAATCGATTCCCATTTAAATTTCCATAGTAGCAATTGCCGAAAAGAAATGTGCTTCTACGTGCACAACGGCCATAACCGCGCTTGAAATATTATCCCTCGCTTCTCAAACTTCGAACATAATCTTAGCAACATTAATAAAAATTTATAATTAGGTAACATTCGTTTCACGAAATATTTTGTGTAAAAATTCGCAATAACATAGCAATAAAAGCAAAAAATAGATTTGAGCCTTAATTTGAGCTAATCTAGGGTGACCAAATTTGCTTGTAATATGAAATTGTTAGAGAGAATTGTGTTCCTATGTAGGCCTATATATTTAGCATTTAAATGCCGTTTCTAAAATAGTTTCTTTTGAGCAATTTAAATAAATGAAAATTTTGATTGGTTCATTTATTTAGCTAACCAATCGTAATTTTTATTTATACTAAATTATACATTTTTCCTTGAACTGTTATTCAATAATTCATTTATTCACTTATGTAATATTTTTGAAAAATTTTAAGAAGTGTTTAGACAATTGCTAATTGTCTATTTATTACAAGAACAATTTTTTTTACAAACATTCAAATTTTTGAGTTATTTACAAATAACTCACAGGCCTTATTAATATTAACAAATATATAAATAAATATGAATATAATTAGTTTTTGAATTAAGAGTACTGAACTTTCGAATATGTAAAATTTCTGTTTTTATTCGTTGAGCAAGTACAGATTTATAATGATTTAATTTTGAGAAATTTTTAGTAGTAAGTAAATGAGTTAATTTCTAATGTAATGTTAAGTTTAATATTACTTATTATTTATATGAAAGTTGAGCATTGAAATAGGTACATATATTTAGCGCACACAGGAAATCTGGTCACCCTAAGCTAATGGAAAAACAATCATTAAATGGATGACTTGTAATTTTCTTCCAATTTTGATTGGTAGTCCGTGAAGAAGAACTTAAACCAAAATTAGAAGTAGTCATCGGTTAAAAAAATTGTGCGTTTAATACGTAAACGGAAAGTGTAAAGTTCCTACTCATTCACGTCCTTTTTTCAACGTTTAATATTTGTTTTTTTTTTAATCATGGATTTATTTAAAAACCTTTACAAAAGGTAAAAGTTGAATGAGCTGAATGCAAGGGGCGGATGAGTAGGCACCTTTATTGTAGATGAATTAGTTTTTCCAGTTACTAAAATAATTAAATGCTTAATATTAAATTCTAGTAACAATAACATTCAGTGAGTTATTTTCATGAGCACGTAAAGGGCTACGATCAACGATGACGACGCTACGATGGCAGAACTTGCGTTGCAATTATCTGAATCACATGCACATACTTCTTGACGTCCACCAAAACCAGAACGTTGATAGCAATAGTTGGTTAAGGATTTATTGAAATAACCACAACTTCTTATTATGCGGGTTTCAGCATGAACTAAAAATCATTAAAATAAAATGATTGCATATTACTTAATAGTATTTACATTCAACTTACGGCCATTAACTTCGAAATCAATCACTTGCTTAATTTTCCTGCAAAGCAAATCAGAGCTGCTACAAGCCTGTTTGTATTTTTCTGGAGGAACGTTATCTGCACAGCTACCATTATTGTGACTATTACAAACGTAGCAACTTAACGAGTAACCTGCAAAAAAGAGCATTTTAATACATTAGCTGTTTGATGAAAGAAGCAATAAAATAAAATTGTTGGAAATAAGGTTAAAGTGGATTTCATAGTATTAGATCGACAGATATTCCTCTTTCGGAATAAATTAAATATATTGGGTAGAGCTTTCGGTAAAAACACCGATTGCTAAATGTAAAAAGTTTCCGTGCTTGGTAATTTATATAACCAGTCGGAATTCGCTTTTAAAGCTCGGATTAAATTGACTCTACTATTTGGGAAACTGTATCCACTTTTGAAGAATACTTAATCAAAAAATGTTTGTGAGCACACAAAATTAAAACCTGGCAAATTCATTATTTCTAAAATATGTAAAAATGCATACGTTTACTTTAAATTACAGTGGAAACTTGGTTATCCGGACTAATTATTGTTGCAGTTCATTTGGATAATCAAAAATTCGGTTAATTGAATGTATAGAAAAAAAACAAATTTTAGCCATATACAGGGTGTCCCAAATTGAGTAGGCTAACATGGGTATCTTTCTTATTAGTGAAGATAGAAGTTTGGTTAAATGGGCAATGTTTTGCAGTTTTATGTGCCCATTCAGATTCTGTTAAGAAAATTTTAAAATTCCGAATAGTTCCAAAGTTATCGTAAAAAAACTGAAAATCGTCATTTTCTTTAATGTCAAATAACTTTGTAATTATAAAATTTACAAAAAAAGTTTAATATAAAAGTTTCTAGGTTTCATAAAATACAAATAGAAATTAAGTCAAAATTAAATTCAAAATGGCGGTTTTCAAGATATTGATACCAACTTTCTTATTTTAAATAGACGCCATATTGGATTTTACAGAGTTAAATAGCATTTTTTTCTCTTTTCAACCATGTATAACAACCCATATTTAAATAAAAATTATTAATATTATTAATTTTTTGTTTTAAATCAAGTAGCCATGAATTATGAAAGAACAATTAAATAGCATAATACAAGCCAACGTCATTATATTTATTTTTGACAAATATTGTAAGTTTTTGAATAATAATTGTTATTGCCTTATAATTAATTTAAAATGGAAAAGTTTTAACTGAGCAGTATCATAGGTTTAGTACCTACATTAAATGTTACAAAAGCTCCTGCGTTGCTGCACAAACATACTTTAACAGTTTTCCAAAAAAAGCAACCAAACGTTAAAATTATTAAAAGATTGGATGTGAATATGCAGAAGTATGGATGTTTACAGTAACCAAATTGAAAGAATGTTGAAGATGATCTTTATCATTTTTTTCTTGGGAAAAATGTTAAAGTATGTTTGTGCAGCAACGCAGGAGCTTGTGTAACATTTAATGTAGGTACAAAACATATCATACTGCTCAGTAAAAAACTTTGCAATTTTGAATTATTTATAAAGCAATAATAATAATTATTAAAAACTTACAATATTAGTCAAAAATAAATATAATGACGTTGGCTTGTATTGTGGTGTTTAATTGTTCTTTGATAATTCATGGCTACCTGATTTAAAACAGAAAAATTTAATATTGTTAATAATTTTTATTTAAATATGGGTTGTTATACATGGTTGAAAAGAGAAAAAAATGCTATTCAACTATGTAAAATCCAATATGGCGTCCATTTAAAATAAGAAAGTTGGTATCAATATCTTGAAACCGCCATTTTGAATTTAATTTTGAGTTAATTTTATTTGTATTTTATAAAACCTAGTAACTTTTATATTAAACTTTTTTGTAATTTTATAATTACCCAGTTATTTGACATTAAAGAAAATGACGATTTTCAGTTTTTTGACGATAACTTTGGAACTATTCGGAATTTTAAAATTTTCTTAACAGAATCTGAATGGGTACCTAAAACTGCAAAACATTGCCTATTTAACCAAACTTCTATCTCCACTAATAAGAAAGATACCCATGTTAGCCTACTCAATTTGGGACACACTGTATAATGTGGCATTTTGAGAGCGCAACTACAGTTTTAGAATTACTTAAATTTTTTTAAAGTAAATTGATCATTGTTAATCGTGGCGAAAAGCGGAGTGTGCACATTCGAGCTCAAAGTGGCACATTCCGATCTCGGGAAAATAAAGCGCGCCGCTCCGCGCCGCGCTTCATTTGCCTCCCTCGCTCGGAAATGTGCCACTTTTGCTCGAATGCGCACATCTTCGTGTTAATTGGATTCGACTATAATAATAACAAATCCTTCAAATCTAAATTTTCTATCCGGAAAAAGGTTTCGCTTGAAAGTGCACATACTCGTTAATAATTGAATTTGCCTATCTTATTCTTCTCTTTTACAAATAATATTAATTAAATCAAAGTAAACTAAATGTACCACTTCTCGCTTTTCTTTTAATTAAAAATTACAGTAGGATATTTTTACCAAAAACCACATTCAAATTTAGTACTTTTAAACTAGACTAGATGGGAGACTCCATCGTACATGAAAAAACAATATTTTAACTTTTTTCGAATTTTGACTCTTATTTCTCAACTTTTTTTTTAACATACCCCACCTAAGCCATTCTAAAATTTTGATGCGTCCCCTATGTAACATAAATATTTTTTTATCTTTAAAAGTTGAATTAATCCATAAATGAAGTCTAATTACAACAGTGTCTACAAAATGTGCCTTAAAACTAATTTGTTTATAATTTTCAGAAAAATGAAAATTACCCAAAAATATTTGGAGACATTAATTTTGACATATAAAGCATCAACATTCACAAAATTTGACTCATACAATTTTAATTAATCAAAAATGCGAATTAGTATACATTCGAAAGTACACCTGAAAATATTTTTATCAAGCTCGCTACAATTAGGCGTGCGGAAGAGCACCATGATAGCTTATCAAAAGGAATAAAATATCTAACCCTTTTCAAACCAAAAATAGATCTAATTTATTCGACTTTTAATTTTTTGAATTGACGAATAAAATAATAATATAGGCAAATCCGATAAATACGAGGAAGTGCGCATTCGAGCGAAAAGTGGCACATTTCCGAGCGAGGGAAGCAAATGAAGCGCGACGCGGAGCGGCGCGCTTCATTTTCCCGAGATCGGAATGTGCCACTTTGAGCTCGAATGCGCACACTCGGTTTTAAGCACGATTACGAAGCGTCCCATTTTAACAGGAAAAAACTTGGTCAAATTGTTAGGTATATGTTTATAAAAAACGCAACAAATATTAATCACTAAATAAAACAGTCTCACATTATCTTAAAATCAACAAAACAAAAAAACACTGTTTAGTGCAAAATACAAATTAAAATATTTAGTAAGAAATACCGAGGTTTAATTTTCGCAACGAGTCCGAACGCGGTTAACAATCCGGATAAACGCGAATCCGTATAACTGAGGTCCGGATAATTGAAGTTTTACTGTACTTATTTTTTAATTTTTCTAGAAGAGTATGATAATTAAAAGTAATTCCCATTTCATATTAAATTTACAGAAGCATAATTATTGATTTGTTTGTGGCAATAAAAGTAAGAAATAAATACTGTTTGTTTATTTAAAAATATCTTCATCGATCTTTCATATAAAACTAATAATATCTAGCAAATTCAAAATAGTAAAGGTCCTTTTTAAAATTTTATTTTGTGGTTTTCTTGAAACTTTTGGTGATATGTATAAAGTCGAGTGCCTACTCATTAGGTACTCTAGTTTTCGCAATGTTCACTCTATTAGGTGTGGATCAAATGGTGTGTGTAGATGCTCAACATTGTGAGCACCTACTTGCTTCATGAGCACCAACACGCCTCTTGACTATCTTCTCAATTTTCGGTATGCATAAATTTAAGTTCTCATTCAGAAGACGGGATTTTCACACAAAAACTGAGTTTGATGAATTATTTTTGGTGCCGTTTTGGTGTATAAATAACCGACAAGTTAGATGTCAAAATAGATATTGATATGTTATGTTACTACACTTCTTCGCTTATCATATCATAAATATTGGATGATTATTCCACATTTTAAATAAAATATTTGAGGTTAAAGTTAAAGATTTCTTAGGGATTTATTGATTATACCAGTAACATTCAGATTTAGATAAAATAACATGAATTTTTTGATTTACTTTTTCACACTCTAAATCGGTCGCATAATACATATTTTTTTTAACTACTTTTTATGTGCCTCAACTAAAACAGTAGTAATTATCATACAGGGATGTTTTAATAGAAGGATTGATTATAATTAAATTAATTTAATGAAGAATAGTACTGCTTTATGTTTATATCAACTTCAGCATCTTGAAATACAAATGTAATGTTTTCTCAATAATATTTAGTGTTACTTATATAAAAAGATCCAAGTTATTTTTCAATTCGTTTTAAAGATGAAACGGGTACCAAATATTTATGGTAATTAAATCATGAAGTGTTATAACATTCGTTTTATGAACAAGAAACAAAATTAAAAACTACTTCAGTTCAATTTTAAGGTTAGCAATCAATTCAATTTCTTCAATTTTCTTTACAAGTTTTAGATCTTCTTTCAAATATGATCTTAATTCTACTGTGATTCAAATATAATTTCCATTAGAATGGTTACGGTTTTTTATACATATACTTATGTTTATCAGGTATAATATAATATTCACAAGCAATATCTTATGATATAGAGGCAATCACACGTAGCTGCGTAATAGGAAAAGTAGAGGAGTAGGTGAAGAAAAGAAGAACAGAATCGAATAGCCATTTATCAAGGATGAATAATATCAGAATACTGAAGAAAGCTTGTGACCTATCACCCAGGGGTAGATTATCAGGTAGCTCAAGAAAGAGGTGGAAAAATGTACTGGAGTAAAACAAGCAGAAGAAGATATTATTAGAAAATATATTTAATTTGAATTAATTTAAGGATGTACGAGCACGAAAGTCATTTGGCCCAAAATGCTTGATTTTTTTTTATATGTAGTTTAAATATGTCTAAACAAATTCTCAAAATTTGAAGAGGGTTAACCGACTATTTAAAGAAATAATTGATTTCAAAAGTAAGCATATTTAACATTAGTCTTACGGCAAAGTGACGGATAGACGACATGTTTTCATAATTTTCACCCAAATTCGTCCCAGAATATGAAAATAAATTAAAAGATATTTACGAAAATTAGCTTACTTTTCTTAGCTCTTAAACTGAATGGCAACACTACAGACCATTAAAGCAAAGTAAGTGTCAAAAATACTAACCTAATTTTAGGAATTCTGGTAAATTTTCATCCCGATATATAGTTTTCTATTTCATTTCACCTTCCATCATTTTATATTCGCACGTGTTACACTCAACGTTTATTTTGAATTTACTGATAACATTGCCTTAATAATCGTAATAATCACAGTGTTGCCATACGCTATGCTGCTGCCATAACCTCTTTACCGCGCGCCCGGACCGGTCTATCCCCACCCAGTACCCTGCTCGTACATCCTTAAATCCGTCTCGTTTCTTATCACCTCGATGTATTTATAATCACCACTAAAAACTGAACATTGAGTTATTTGGAGACGAATAAAAAAATAGAAAAAATATTGGAAACTCTGAAAAAAGAGACATTTAAAAAGATAAACCGTTTTATACCCATCCTTCCGTTTCTTAGAATCCAATTATTCTGACTTATAATTATATTATTTATAATGGGACCATGTGTCCCCTTAAAGGGGACTGCTGCTATCTCCAAGCATTAGAGATGTCCAAAAGAGCGGTTTTGAAGAAAATGGATGACAAAAGTGCCGTTTTCAAAGGAGGGTATGAAAGCAATTATTAACAAAACCATTCCAAAATTTCATTCTTGATTAAAATAAAAAACGAATAAAGGAAATTTTTTTCTAAAACTTCTTTTACCTACAATTTGCCACATTTTCTAACAATAAAAGCATTACGATATTTGGGTTTGTTTTCTGACAATAATGTAATTTTTGGTAGGATGTCTTAGTATTCGTCATCATAACTAATATTTCTTTGAAAGCGGAACATTTTTGTCTTTCGAATGGGGACAACAGGACAAATGACCTAAGAAATGGTCACGTTATACATGTGGAAACCCAGTGCTTACTTTAAAGATAAGTAGATGTGTGCTTTTTCTTCGGGGTAGATACTCTTTAGTGGGAACCCAATTTCATACATTATTGCTAAATCAATTTCTCTAAGATTTTCTAAGTATTTTGTATTAATTTAATTTATTTTGGGGTTTTAAATTTTTTCATAAAAGTTTTTACTAAAAATGAATATAAAAATTGAATATTAAATATGATTAAATCCGTACATTGTTTACAACGTCCCCCTAAATTAATCTATTATCTTTTACATGGTGTTTTATAGATTAACTTAAGAGTAATTAAATATTTTACTTTACCTACTTTCAGATACTATTATTCTTTTGCAAAAAAATTTTTTGGCGATCTATGTAGGTATACTTAAATTTTTAGTGTATCTAGCTAGCTTTTTTCGTTTTTCTTTTTACGCCTTTTATATACACGAGTCGGGGGTGAACTTAAAATAGAATACTACAATCTTTTGATTCTTAAAATATTAGCATTGCTCTATTCCTAACGTTTACTCACTTTAATACAGTTTTAAATAAAATTAATTTAATATAAATAAAAATAATTAAAACAAAAAGCTGTAAAAAATGATCAGCTGGTTCTTCAAGCCATGTTCGACAAGGTACTAAAAATATAACAGAATGAAGCATTTGAAATTTTATAAAAATAATTTTAAGCGAATAAATGTTTATCTCTTTCTCCCATAACTATTACAGGTAAGTAGGTATATCATTAACTTTATCCATCGAAATACATCAAGAGTTAACATTTCGATAATTAAACAGCTTTATCAAATGCACTCAACATTTATATTCTTCTGGGAAATCTGAGAAACAGGGAATCCGTGTCACAGTTAATTATCTATCCATGTACATTTCAAAAGGCAATGGCGCATTCAAAATTGGGGTGGGGAAAAGACGGGCAGTTATTATTCATCAGTTTTGAAAATTCTTCTTAGAGAAAATAGCGCAGTTAATTTTTAATTAAGATTTCCCAAAATAAATAAATCAGTGTGGCACATTTCAAATTTGCGAAATTTAATAGCGCCGCTTAGCGTCGTGCTTCATTTGCTTTCCTCTCCCGGAAATGAACCACTTCGTCCGAATGTGCGCATAATTCCCATTCAATTAATTTGTCAATAATAATCATCGCTTTTTCGAAAAGAAACAATTAAAATTCCAATAAAATAAATTTTATATGCGGAAGAACTTAGTTTTTATTATTTATTTTATTAACATTTTTTTAAAGCTCAAAATCAAAGATTTGCTGTTTATGGTATAAAAACGATCTTATAATTATTGAAATTTGAGAATAGTCTATATTTGAGCTCAAAATGACACATTTCTCATGTCAGCAAAATGAAGTGCGCTGCTCCGTGACTTATCCAAAATATCTGCAAGGGTCTTCGGGTATGTTTCATGATTTTACCAAAAACGTGTTTCATTGCAAATCGCCCTTGTTGTTGATTTGTATTTAATTATGGAGGGTTCTGGAAAAGATTGCAACCCGGTATTCCTCCCAGCGAGTGCGCCACTGTCAAAAAGCAAAATAACATTTTGTTGTTAAGACTAAAATAAATAGATAAATGTTTTTTTTAACATGGGTTGGTTACAAAGTATACATTTTATATTTTATAGAATTATCAACGATTTTTTATTATATTCAGATTATGTTGCGCAATAGTCACTGTACATATGCATATACATTTCATATTCGCATTTTGATTTTGTAGAAATGATAAAATTTTTGAAAAATGTACCTATGTGAATTATTTCTCCCCGGGGTGTGGTACATGACCTACAGCACTGCGGCCAGAGATGACCTACTGCGCCCATGTGCATAATACTTCACGAATTAATTTTAAGTATCTCATTAGTTCATGAAGTATTCCTGAAGAATAAAGTTCTTGATCGTTTGCTCACACTGCTCATATTTCATTTAAAAATAAGTTGGCACAAGACAATTGGATCTTTATTGTGTATACGTATCTAAGAAAAAGTTTATTGTATTTTTTCTATGGCTCTGTTCTGTCTTAGGAATTGAACTATTGGCCAACCCCTATCGTTATTTTGTGGCAAATTTTGTCATCTTTTAGACGAGTTATTGATTGTTTTAATTGGTAGCGATCTGGATGCGGTAGAACTGTTACAACTGGGTGGAAGTTTTTGCAATACTGTATTTGTTGATATATCAGTATTTTTGAATTTCAGTCTAATTAATTTAAAGATTTCATTTTGTGAAGAAATTAATATAAAAAATAAAAGAGTCGCGTATCTGGCAAAGCCGGCAAATGGAAAGCTACAACGGTAACCCTTCACTTCAAGTGTCACATCCAGACCATTCACAAACAGACCGTTTCTTTAAAAGTACATGGAAATATTACGATGTACCAACTAATTGGTACAAAACTGCCATATGCAGGGGATACCTTTGTATATGAGAACGTCCCTGGTGACCAATTTAAAATTTCAGTACTATCAGTATCTGGTGATGTAAGCTTCTACTATAATTAACTCGACTTTGATAAGTACAAAACTAAATCATTTGATAACCATATTTATGTTTTTAAAAATATAAGTTTTGCTGTGTAACGATTAAACGAATGACCCCTCCCAAATATAAAAATTGAGAGTTTGATTGATAAACATGTTCAATAATATTTTTTAAATAAATAATAATATTGTTTAACAAACATATATGTATATACAGAGTGCGGCCAAAGTTCCCGGATTTTGTCTAAACTATTTTAACAAGATACAATTGTTATATATAAGACAAAAAGATAACATTATTAAACTAATAAGAACTTTTATTTTAGTAATAAGAATTAAAAAAAAATAAAATTCGACAACCTAAGTTCGAAATTTCGACCTTTGACTTCGATACATTTTTTAACTTTTATTTTAAATTTTTTTATTATGGTCGCACAATTTTTTACAGTAATTTCGTTTTAAGCATTCGTCAGAGCAATTTTCAGTTCTTCTACGGTCTTGTACTTCTTTCCTGACACTTTCTGTTCCAACATGGATCATACCGAATAGTCCATAGGATTTAAATCAGGGGCATTTGACGGCCAAATCTCTTTTCCCCAAAAGTCAGAAAACAACTCTTGACAAACAACATTTGTTGATTGTCCAGCAATATGATAAATACATAAAAATAATAAATAAACGTAAAACAAAGATATAAAAATGATATTAAATAATAATCCGGGAACTTTTGACGCACCCTGTATATATACAGTAAAACCCCTTTTTAATAGGCACTCCTCTTCAACGAACAAATTATAGGAAATCGATGTATTTAGGCCCTCTTCTCAACGGACACCCCTCTACAACGGACAATATCCTCGGTTACGCAATCGTTCGTTGGAGAGAGGTTTTACTGTACATACATATAATCGAACCAACCTGGAATTACGATTTTATTTAAAAAAAACTAGCTGCAAATCAAAATAAATATTCTTTCAGAAAAATACTGACTATAAAAATGTTTGCTTTTGGATAATTATGATGTCAGTAGAATTTCAAGGAAAGGAACATTGTAAATAACACTTTTTGCAAAAAGTTTTAAATCTCAAGTTGTGTTTTATCATGACTTACGTTTTCTTTGTGCATGTCAAATAAAATATTAAAATTATGCTTGTCTTGTGCCCTTCCATTATAAATATATTCACTTTGTAAGAACACAGTTGGATATGTTGGTTTATATCAAAATACATCTTAACCTCTTTTTACGCGATAGATACATTCCTAAAAATTAAACCTAAATAGAAATAGCGTAAAAACACTATTGTTTTATTGAAACAAGAGTGTAATTCTACAAAGTAGTCAAAATTTTCATAAATTACATTGTTTTCTAACATAGGGTTCGTAACAATGCCTAACTAAAAATGACGTAGGTACATCAATTATTTTTGATATTCCAATTTGCGTAAAAGAAGTTTGCATAACAACAAATTTAAGAGTATTTCATTTTAATTAAGAACCAAACAACGAGATTTAATTTTTTAATTTTGAGGATACTCAACGATATTCCTTAACGTTTTTTCTCCAAATTACAAATTTTCTCATTTTTATACTATTGGAGAAACCGCTCGTAAATATTTGATCCACCATTATTAAATTACATTTTAATCTACATAATGTTTTCGAATGCTACTTTTTTATTTTCTAAAAGATTTAGTTTACGATATATATTTTCCTATTTATAACCCGAACTAGTAAAATGTTGAGCATTGCAACCGACTTTCCAAAGTTAGATTAAAATTGGCCCTGGCATAAATCATGATTATGGCTTTTTCTCGTAAAGTTATGATTGATGTTTTCAAATTTGTGAGTTTATACGAAAGAGAGTTTATAATTTAGTGCCATTTCTAAATAGAATTAACTAAAACCGGAAGCGAGGGCATTTGATAAATTTTAAAAGTAAAACCTACCATGGTACAAAGGGCGTGATGATAAGCTCCACTTAATTACACCAAGAGTTATTATAATTATTACGTTATGCAAATTAATTATTCCGTATTAATGCGTAATGCGTATTAAAACGACGCTTAATTAAACTTGATGTGTGCAAATAGACTGTTCCCTGCTAAATATTGGAAATTTAGCAACGTCTAGAACTGAAAATGATGAATACTAATTTCAAACAGTTCTTATTAAACTTTTAAATATGTATAGTTGTATATACCGGGTGTTTTATTTAAAGCGCCACGAGCTTATAATTCGTAAAATAATAAAAATTTCAAAAAAACTACAAGTATAGAAGTGTCTTTGATTTATTTAATCTATGTACTAGCGTACACACAATCAGAAGCGGTCATAGCTTTTCTTCTTCTAATTTTTGAGGTTATACGTCTTTTAGCGCGTCGAGAGTAAAGTTTTTGCAGGAAACGAAAGTTGCGTGCGCACAGCTAACGAAAATTCGGTAGGTAAAGTTAGGCGTCTGAGAAAGCAAATTAATTGTTGTGAATCGTGCTTAAAACCGAGTGTGCACATTCGAGCTCAAAGTGGCACATTCCGATCTCGGGAAAATGAAGCGCGCCGCTCCGCGTCGCGCTTCATTTGCCTCCCTCGCTCGGAAATGTGCCACTTTTCGCTCGAATGCGCACATCCTTGTATTTATTAAATTTTTCTACTTTATCTTTCGCTCTTTCAAATCATAAATTTAAATTTAGCTTAGTAAATAACGATTTTATGTTCGAAAAACGTTTTTCCCATAGCAATGAGTGGAAGGGAGCGAAAAGATACGGCAATCTCATTAGTGCGAGTGAGAGAAAACGATGGAATTTATTTAACTGATTTTTCATCTAATTTTTTGGCATAAATTATTGTGAACGGTGCTTAAAACCGAGTGTGCACATTCGAGCTCAAAGTGGCACATTCCGATCTCGGGAAAATGAAGCGCGCCGCTCCGCGTCGCGCTTCATTTGCCTCCCTCGCTCGGAACAGTGCCACTTTTCGCTCGAATGCGCACATCCTTGTGTTTATTGAATTTTTCTACTTTATCCTTCGCTCTTTCAAATCATAAATTTAAATTTAGCTTAGTAAATAACGATTTTATGTTCGAAAAACGTTTTTCCCATAGCAATGAGTGGAAGGGAGCGAAAAGATACGGCAATCTCATTAGTGCGAGTGAGAGAAAACGATGGAATTTATTTAACTGATTTTTCATCTAATTTTTTGGCATAAATTATTGTGAACGGTGCTTAAAACCGAGTGTGCACATTCGAGCTCAAAGTGGCACATTCCGATCTCGGGAAAATGAAGCGCGCCGCTCCGCGTCGCGCTTCATTTGCTTCCCTCGCTCGGAAATGTGCCACTTTTCGCTCGAATGTGCACATCCTCGTATTCATTGGATATGTTTATTTTAATTATTTTAGGAATTATAAGCTCGTGGCACTTTACTGAAACACTCCCATAGTTTGAAATAAAAATATTTTTTTCGAAATTATTTATTAATCAAATGGTAACTTATTTTACATTTTTGGAAAGCCCTGGGCAAGCTCTATCCAATTATCCAAATTAATACCGTTCTGTTTAAAATAACAAAGTTGACGCAATTTTCCAATAAACCGGAAGTAGGGCAAAATTTATATTTACGATTGTATAAATTAAAGAGATTTTAATACGTGTACTTTTTTGAAATTTTTATTATTTTAGGAGTTATAAGCTCGTGGCACTTTAAGGAGGTATTCTAGTCTGCAAATTTAAAAAAATCGAAAATTTTGTTTTATATTTCCGAAGTTTAGACATTCAAGAATAGGCTCTTAAAAGGATTTTTTAAAATTTCAATTATTTAAGAAGTTACAACTATTATAAATATGTAAGTATAGCGTATCATTCTATAAGTAAAATTTCCAGAACGCGTTTTTCTCGAAACTACTTTTTTCTAGTTGGCGTACACAATATCTCAAGTTCTACTGCACAGATTTATTTGAAATTTAGTATGAACATTCTATATAGATTCCTGTATGGCGTGACCTACCGAAAAGTCGATATCTCGAATTCACTATTTTTTAAAAATTCGGAATTGTTAAAAAAACGAACAAAAAATTTTTTATTTTCCAAACAACCGCCATTTTGTGAAAAACAATTTTTTAGACTTGTCCATGGATGAGCCCATAGCGACATCTTTACTAATTAAGAATCTATTTGATTTTTTTGGTTTAGACGTCCAGAAGGGTTTAAACCTTGTACGCCAGGACACTGTTTTTTTGGACTCTCCACTTTGCCAGCTCATAACTTCTTAAATTTAAATTTTTTTTATTTCATTTATTTTTTTATGAATTCTTCAAGTATCCATAAACAAATGATACAAAAATGGATAATAAAAATATTTTTTGTTTTATTTATACAGAGCTTGAAAAAAGGACCGAAATTCATGCTTCTAAACTAGAATACCCCCTTAAATGAAACACCCGGTATAACATATTTTAAAATTGACAAGGATTTACATGTTAAAGAAATAATACAAACATTAATAACATTTAAGGAGATTTAAATAAATAATTTCAATTGGTTAGTTGACTTGGTAACCACGGATACGTTATTTATTAACCAATCGAATTACTCATTTCTAGCGCCATTTTTGAATGTTAGCAAGATAATCGTTTTACGAATCCATATAAAGAAAACGTTATTATTGAAATTTAATTAAGTCAAACGAAACGTTTGCCTAAATTGCCCACATTGTGTTACTTTGAATGTTGTTTCAAAGCGCTCAGAGCTATATGCATATTAAGTCATATTCGCATAAAACATAACTTTTAATTACTTCTGATATGTTCAACAAGAATTACAAACTTGCGTGTACATGTGTTGTTTTATTAATAAAGCGAATACCTCGCATGTAGTATTAATTTTATTACATAATATCCCAACGGTGACCGGAGCGAGTGTCCCTCAAACGCTCGCCCGAACAATTCGCACACGAGAATATTTTTGTAATTGTTTAGACGACGAAAAAAAAATTGTCGAGGAAAATATTGATTTGTAAATGGAGGTTAGAGATCACTTACATAAAACGAGTTCAAGGTTTTCAGTTATCAAAGTAGAAAGAAGTTAGGCGTTATCTATTTCGAAGAAAGAAATGCGAAGACGAAAAGGGATTTTAGGGCGCCCGAAATTTGACAAAATGACCGATGCATGACGATGCACTCGATGGACAAATTGTAGCCAATGCATGCAATTCGTGGAAAATTTCACGAAGAAGAACCTAAGGGATATCCGCGTGAAGATTGGTATTTCATTGCAAGTTATTGATCCAGGGGCCTCAAACAGAGCAGGCGCAAATCAGCTTATAATTAAATTTTTCCCCAATTATAAAAAAATTTGGTTTTACAATTTTTTTCTGCGGTTTAATCCAAATAGGGATCGATCGCAATTTTGGCGATGGTTCGTTTTTCGATCGATTCGCGTTTTCGCAGTAGGCGAAGAAAATTTCGGTCACATTATTCGGCCGAGTTTTAACAATAGCTCGAGATGGACCTAAATTCGCAATAATCGGTCTCGCAATTTTCACCTGCCCTAATTTGAACATTTAAAAATGCGGGGATGAAGCTAGTGGTAAAGGCAAAACTAGGTATTACGTAAAATGTGCTTACCTTGTTGAATACATAAAAACATAACAACGATACAGGCGAAAAGATACTTTAAATACCCCATTATTAATAAAACTATATTAATTTACAATATTTACACTAAAAACACAAGTCTTAAGACTGCAATAAACGAATCCTATGCCGATGAACAGGAGCGTTGCCGGCGCACGAATTCGACTGCGCTGATGCCGACACACCGCCGACCGCCAACGTAAAATTTAAAATCGCAAACACCATAATAGGTATATTTATAAATAAAACTAATAGCGCCAATTAAATGCGATGGCGATAAACAATTCGATTGGCCAGTCGCGGTCGTTGTTCTTTAATAAACATGAATGAAAAAATTGAAATTGAATCTATTTACGACGGTCGAACGTATTGCCCTTTGTTTAGTCAATAAACTCGCATTTACGGTTTATAAAACAATAGGAGTCATTTTTCGAGATGAAAATGTTGCAGTTGAGCGTCTTAAATAGTTGATTCGATATTTCCGGAGGCTTGATTAGCGTTAATACCGGAATTTTTCGGTCAATCGAGCTAAGACAAATGCGTAAGTTATGTCGTTCAATTGGAGTACGTCCTCTGCATTCGATGAATCGATAATTTTTTGAACATCTTCTTTCGTTGCAGGTATCATATGTTACTCGTAGGCGTAAAAATAAATTTTGAACACAAAACAAGCATATTTACAAGACTGGGACAAAGGAATCGACTATTTTTTTTTTTGAATGGAAAACCAAAAATATTATTTAGGAAAATAAAAAAAGTTAACGTCAAAATTTATGACCTTACTTTTAATATTAAGAGGTCTATCATCGAGAATATCAATTTTTTTACACTACACCCATCTTTTGCTCAAATCTTAACAATATACATGAAAAATATAAGCAATACACATTTTTGAAGAAAATTAAAACCTCTACAAAAAAGGTATGGTTGCAAATTTTTGTACGACAAGCCGTTTCCTCGTAATCATGCATTGAACATTGATCTGTTTTTACGATTTGATTTTTCAAATTTGGAATTTTGTAACTTCTAAAGGAGAACGATACATATTTTTGAAGGAAATTAGACGCTCTACAAAAAAGGTCTGATTACATTTTTCGTTAAATTCGCTCTTTCAAAAGTTAATCGAAGTTCAAGTTTGAGTAAAAATTAATTTATCGTATTCTTTGCTTAAGACATTTTTTTTTTTACTTGATTGATAAATTTGCGGTTATATATTAAAAATACAATTTTTTTAACTATATTTATCAAATTTCTTCAAAATTGATAATTCATTAAAATTTAATTTCGTTTTCAGAGTTTTTAATCCATTGAAATACAATTTTATTTAATTGAACTAATTCCAAGAATAAAAATTACACGGTTTTTTCAATTAAAAATTAATTAATTATGCTACATATTTTTACGTATAAACTTTCCTTTGTAATCTCCCCCCTCCCGCCCTTGTTGTTTAGATTTTGAAATGTTAGTCAGTACTCAAACTTTAACTTTGAATAACTTTTGAAAGAGTGAATTTAACGAAAAATATCATGAGACCTTTTTTGTAGAGCGTCTAATTTCCTTTAAAAATATGTACCGTTCTCTTTTAGAAGCAGATTGGTTTATCAGTTACAACATTCCAAAGTTGGAAAATTACATCGTAAAAACAGATCAATGTTCAAGGCATGATTACGTGGAAATGGCTTGTCGTACGAAAATTTGAAAACAGGCCTTTTTTGTAGGGAATTTAATTTTCTTCAAAAATGTGTATTGCTTATATTTTTCAGGTATATTGTTAAGAAGATTTGAGTGAAAGATGCGTGTGGTGTAAAAAAATTGAAATTCTCAATGATACACCTCGTAATATTAAAATTGATTATAATATTTTTTTATCATCCTAAATAATATTTTCGGTGTCCCATTAGAAAAATAGTCGATTTTTTTGACCCAACTTAATATTGACATATAAATACAGTCGAACCTTGATAACTCGAATCTCTACAACTACAATTTTTGATTATTTGATTTAGAAACTGTTTCCCGATAAAATGCCTACAATCCTTTCGTCGTATATTTCGGAAAAAATGTATGAAAAAAAAAAGCGTGAGTTAAGGAAAAAAATAATGTTTAACCCCTTACTTATTAAAATAAAATTTATAAAGGCTATAGTCGGATAGTGCAGAAAGTATCCCCAGCGATTTTTAAAAAACCCTCATCAATTTTTAATCAACAATAATTTTTTTTCAAAATTTCAACTTTGTGACCTAAAAATTCGCGACATAATCGAAAAAAAGGTGATTTTAGTTTATTGGGACTCTTCTACTCAATACTTTTTAATTAAGAGTTTTTAAAAAATGACGTTTTTGCCGCTATATTAAAATATGTTCCCTTCGAGTATCAGTTACGAGTTTTTCACAGAATACTCATTTATTGCTCTTCTTTGGATGGTAAAATTTTAAATTAGATCTAGTTGGTGCAACATATTATACAAAAATAATAAAATTGATTTTATTTTAATTTTGAATAACATTGTTTTATTTTGTGACGTTGTTCAATTCACCTAATTGTAACAAATAGAAAACAACGATAACATTATATTTTAGGTATTTATTATTAGAAAAAAAATTCTTTTACGAATATTCGGTGAGTAATATTCAAAGAAAATATTAAAAAGAATCAATTTAATTTTTTTTATCAAATCAAAACTAAAAACACTTTTTTTTCGATTACGTCGTGAATTTTTGGATTAAAAAGCAGAAATTTTGAGACTTTTTTTATTTGTGATTAATAATCCATCAACTACAGTAGAACCTTGATAAGTCGAAAACCTCTACAATGTGAAAGAAACAGTTGTTCCCTTCCTTCAAACCCCAATACCTCGATATCTCGAAATCTAAGTCGAAATAAATACTTCCCTATAACGTATTTTCCCTCTATAACTCGAAAAAAATATATTTGATCTCGGTTTCTCGTTCATATCAATATTTGATTCTACTGTGTACTTCAGTACACGGATTACAAAAATAACAAATTTTTTAGATAATCACGTGAGGTTTTTTCATAAACTATAAAATAATTTTTTTTTCACAATTTTTTGATTTATTTTTAAAATAAACATTATCAAAAGTTAATTACTTTACAGAATGAAATTTATGCTGTTTTGAGTGAAAACTATTTTTAGTTAAATCTCTGCTGTGAGATCCATAGGAAAAATCTTTTCTCAACATCCAGCAATATTAAAACACTATTTGTTAAAATATCAGTGTTCTTTTCCATCTGCATCAAGATTTTTGGATAACTAATTTAAGTGTGAAAACAAGAAATGCACTCTAATGTTCTGAAAGTGTGAAAACTATCTAACGTTGTTTTTATTCTACTTTCGTTGTTTTCAACTTTATTATTTCCTAAAAACTTCTCAATTGCTTCTTTACAATACACTCACGTATTTTTTTACAGTATTTATAACTTTTTTAAAGTTTTAATTCTTACATAACGACTCCCACGAATGTGGCCTTTTTTAGCTGAGTTTCAAATAGAGCTAAATTTTTCTAACACAACTACTTGAAGCATTGTGCATTTTTGTCAAGAACTTTCACATATTGCTTCATTAGAGCGTGTTCCGTGGTATTTCGAAATTTAATATTATGTATGCACCTTTGGTCCAATTTCTCAAAAATTCGACCCAAGTGTGATCTGCTCAAAACTATTGTTTGCAAATTTGGACTTTAAAATAAACGAAATAAATGTAATAAAGGCGATTATATTAGTCTTAGTTTTGCCCCAATATACTTTTCCCATTTATAACAAAAGTCATTGAAATCATTAACACAGTGCCTCTTTTCCATTACAGTTTGAAACCGCAAGAACTATTAAGAAAACGATACTAAACACTCGATAACGCAGTTAACTAACTTTATAAACAAATTTCACAAATTAGTTTAAGAAGTTACAAACCCTTACCGCACCTAGAAATCGACTTTTGATACTTCTTCTTTCGCGCCTTTTGTATGTTCAGAGTCGGGTGTCTAAGCCATTGCCCCGCTCGCATCTTTGTTGTGAATGTCGTAGTGTTTTGTAAAGACACAAGGGACCTACGGTTTTACGTGGGTTCCAAACCACCAAAATTTTTTGGGAATTTTTTTTATAAAGCAATTTTTTAATTTTGGCAAGGTGTTCAACCAACGCGCAGAGAAGAGGAGCGTGAAATTTTTGATGGTAGGCGCGAAGATTCGAACCCACGTCCCACTCCAAACACTAAACCGCTTACGCCATGTTTCTTTCTTTTTGATACTCTTGCCGTATTAAAAATATAAAATAAGCAGTACATAATCAAATTATAAAAAAGTCCAAAATACTTAAAACAGCTATTATTTTTCAAACTGCAAATGAATGTTTAATGCCTACTTTAAGGAATACTAGGTAAAATGTACATTCGTAAAAAAATGCCACAGTTCTGAGTGTAAGAAGGAAATGAAGCCCGACGCGCAACGGCGCGTATGATTTTTCCAAATTTGGTAATGTCGCACTTTGTTTTCGAATTGCACACGTGACTTTTCACTACGAATAAAAATGTTTAAATTTCTGATTTTTTTGATTTTTGCTTTTAAATATCTTTTATGGTAATTTTTTAAATAATAAGATAAAGTTATTTAAAAACAATATGTTATAATTTTTTACAAAATTGAAATCCAAAGTTGCTAAACTAATTATTAATACATTTGAAATAAACCTAATCAAATAAAAAAACAGTGTGTCTCAACCACATAAGCACACGGAAAACGTGAAACTTGTTTAATAATTCGTACAGGTCTAAACTATTATACCAGATGTTTCGTTAAAGGGCCACAAACTTATAACTCCTAAAATAATAAGAATTACCAAAGAACTATAAGTATATTTTTTTTTTACTTTATACAATGTATCCATTGGCATAAATTAAAATTTTAATCGTTTTCCGGTTTAACCAAAAATAGTGTAAACTTTTTTATTTTAAATAACAAAGCACTATTTAAAAAAAAATGGATAAAGCTTCTTATCAGCTTTTCAAAAATATATAATAAGGTATCATTTGGTTGATATAAATATTGTTTGTTGAATATACACTATTTATCGATTATTCTAAAGATAATTTTTTTCTACTTCTGGTTTACCCGAAAAACAATGTTACCTTTTTTATTTTAAATAAAAGGATATTTTTTATTTTAAAAAAATGGATAGAGCTTCCCAAGGGTTTTAAAAAACTTTGTAAAAAAATAATCATTTGGTTAAAAAAAAAAAAATTTTTATTATTGTTCTTTTGGATTTTTGGCGTGTTTTGTCAGTGCCACAAGCTTCTGATTCTAAGACCATTCTGAATTTCAAAAAAAGTACTAGTGCAAAAAAGAATTATATTATATATTGCCCGGCGTTTTTTTTTGTGACAAAATTTCTGAGTTACTACCGAATGAAGTTTCACTTCAAAATTACTTTTTGAATTTCTATATATAGTAGATTTCCTCGGGCCCGACTTATCGAAGTTCGACTTTATTATAACGGTCGATGGTAATCACCAATTATCCATAACAAATATATTTTGGAATCAAATTACTCATGAATAGATATGCAATTCAAATTGGAGCATAAGTTAAAGATAGGAAATGTATCGAAAAGAAGATTAATGAACTTCTTGAAAATGATAAATGTTTGCTGTTTATGTTTTAATTTTAACTGTGGCTGCTCTTATTTAATAATTTGTATAACGCATTATATTCTAAGAAGTTCATATATTATAGAATCAACAAAATTAATTATGGTAAACCATGCTTTATTTTAAATTTAATTAATCTTCTTGTCCTAAATATTAAATGAATGAAATAAGTGCTGGAAGAATTTTGATTAAATCTGCAGAAAACAAATACAAAGATTCGAGAAAGTTACAAATTAAACTCTAAAGGATTTATCGTTTTGAACTTAATTCTTTATTGTTCGCCGATAAACTGAATTATGTCACGTGAAAATATTTATTTCTATAAAAATCAAATAAACATTGGTGATAAGGTCTTTTCATTGTGAAATTGTATACTAGTTATGAACATTTGGTTTAATGTTACATTTGTTTATTCTTCAATTGCTTTTGATCTTTTCCCGAATTTTATTATTAACATTTACGATTACGCAGTTTTGAGATAATTTAGAATTACTTTTTTATCAATTTTACCATATTTCAATGTACAGAAATCCTATACATTTCCTTGAATTTTCTTTACTTTCCATATACTGAAACAAAAAGGTAAAAAAATTAAGCATTTCACTATTATCCTTTGTTTCCTTTACTACAGCATAATATAAAGTTTCTACATGGGCATTGACTGTCTGTAGTCGCACTCATTCCTTATAATTGATTAAATTCAAACAAAAATAAATGTGTTAGTCAAGCTATAAATGAAACAAATAGGTATAGGGTGTTTCAATCCACAGTACCACAATCCTATAAATCCTAAATCATTAAGAATTTCCAAAAAAGTCCAAGTATAAAACTTTTTTTAATTTAAGTGCCCTACCGTTAGGCTTAAACATAAATTTTGTTCTACTTCGCGTTTGTACGGAAAATTAACGATATAAAATTTTCACATCTGAAAAAGAAGAGTATTCATTTTTTCCCAAATTGGATAAAGCTTTTCAAAATGTATAAAAAAACAAAATTTGAACAACTTTCTTTGAACGACCGATTTTAAGGTCACAAAAATCTACTTAAATAAAAAAAATCGTTCAAACGTGTTATTAGTTTTTTGACATTGTTTGTTTATTCGTTTATGAGCCAAATAGTAACTTGTTATTAATTTTTAAAAAGGCTTTAAAAATCTGTTTAATTATTAGAAAAAAATTGTTTTCTTTTACTCAGGATGAAAAAGTTGATACAATTTCTAATTAGCCATACATGGTTAAACACTATTTAATTTTCAGTTAAATAACAAAAATAGATTAAATTCAAGTAAAGCATAAAAATGATTTTTAACACTGAATATAAGAGAAGCAAGAATATTAAAAAATGTATCATACTAAAGTCAGTTTAAGCCAACTAACCTGCTATACAAAACTGATAAAATAAATTAAAAGTCTCCAAAATGTATATCGTTTACCAGATGTGGATTGTGAGGATTATTTAATCTACTCCCATAGAAAATTCTATATCACTGCTGCCCTCAAAAAATTTAAATCCTCCTCCATTAGTTTTTCAAAAACCGTGCCTTTTGTTATTATTTAAAACCATCTGTATTTGGGCTAATTTTTCATTAATTAATTTATATTTTATATAATACTGGATGCATAAGGGCGACCTATTTCATAGTTTATGTTCTTCAAAGTTTTGTTTCTTCTTATCGTTCCAGACCATTTGAACTGAATTTACAATTAGCACTGACTTGAATTATATCAGCATTTCTATAGGAAATAAAGCCCAATATTCTCAG
Source organism: Sinopyrophorus schimmeli (assembly GCA_036325965.1). NCBI lineage: Eukaryota > Metazoa > Arthropoda > Insecta > Coleoptera > Elateridae > Sinopyrophorus > Sinopyrophorus schimmeli. The sequence goes on from JARFIZ010000035.1 coordinate 1,818,216, forward strand.
ACTTGCAGTTTTTACTCTTGTTAAACTAACACTGGAACTAGTAGTTGAAAGAATTGTGTTAAATGTGCAAGCGAACTTTTTCTAAATAACAAAGTTTACCTTTTTTGATATTCACTTGTCAACTTACATAGAAATAAGACAAATTATATTATTATTGAAAATTATTAAAACAACTGATATAAAGCAGATAATTCCTGGATTAAACCCAAAAATTAACAAGTTAGTGTAATTAAACTTAATATTTAGACAGCACATTACATACTTATGTGCATTTTTTGTTCACAATTATTAGGTTATGTTGAGTTCATAGAATTTCCCGCTTCGCTTACTGGTAAAACAGTTTACAAACGCCACACATATATGTATTTACAATTAAAGAATACTTTTTAGGTTGCCGCTTTACCCTTTCCGTTTCCGTTTATTGGAGCCTACGCTCAATAAAGATCTTTCATTTAAAATGTATGAATCTTGATGGTTTGAGGAAAACTATTCTAACAATAGTGGGGCCTGCTTATTAAAGGTGTTCGTTAAGCGAGAGTTTACTGTATAAAAGTTAATAGAGAAGAATTAAAGGTATTGGTATGATCTAACCAGTTGTTTTTCAAATGTAACGTGGGTTGAGATTCATAGATAGTATGGAATTCTTTTGGAAGTTTGCATTACAATGTGAACAATATTACAATCGACAAACAAATACAGTAGAATCTCAATTATTTGAACTAATGTAGACCGAAACACGTTTGCATAATCGCAAACTCGAATAATATGGAAAAATTAAAAAACATAGGTAAGTTTTTAATCAAAATGATATGTGATACATAAAACCTTCCTTATCAACAATTGTTTTTTTATTTTAAATTAAGTTATTGTTAAGTAGAAGGAACATATGAATGTGCAATTGAATTATCTGAATATTTCATGGATAATAATCAGATATTGTATTAATTTCTCGCTTGCCTTAGCAATTTAAACAACATTTTTAAAAATGTAGCTTAAATAACTGATAAACTTTCATAAATGAAGCTGAAAAACACGTGAACAAAGATAAACGGGGCTCGGATAATCCAGCCTTTAATGTAAATAACAAGAAAAAAATAAACTGAAATATATTTCATTGTCGGTACAGTAGCAAGCGAAGTAACGATTAATTTTCCAATGGTATTGTTGCAGCGGTTTTTTACCGAACAGTTTTTGAGTTTATTTGCTGTCACTTTGTAAATTATATCTTTGAATTTATCGTAGCATTAGAAGAATTAGATTATAAAAAAAATCTTATAATATTTATAATTTTGTACTTCATTAAACAAATTATTAAAATAACCTTTTTTAAAAATCTAGATACCTATTTATTTCTTATTTAAATTCCAAAGTTCAAACTGATTTCAAATTAACACTTTTCATTACAGGGTTTTTAAAACGTTTAACATAATTATTTTTTATGGATTTTTGGACTCTTTCTGATATTCTGTCAAGAACGTTTCTTTCGCTGACACTTAGTCTTAAGTAGTTTTTGTTGAGAATTTATTTTTGTAAAAGCAAAATGTATGCATGGATATCATAGAAGTACCATCCAGGCATTGGGCTGTGAAATTTCTTTTTAATTCTTCCTGTCTCTTGCTAGTTCCTTCCAATTTCCAATCTGTTCTTCCGCTAGGTCTTTCTCTATTGCTGTATACATCTTTTCATCGGTCTTCTTTTCTTCCTCTTTCCATCTGGTACCCTCTAGGTCACACCTTTAACGCTTCTTCCCCCTTCCATTCGTTTCAAATAGCCTAACCATTATAGTCCTTTACATTTAACGAATTTTCTCGCTGACTTTTCTGCATAAAGTTCACATAATTTTCCATTAATTATTCTGTCCCTTCCTAGTACAGCGGCCCTCTTTTTTTGCGGTCACGATATTACCGAATTTCATACCTGCGATGCAAAAAATAACTACCTGCCTTCAATATATGCGAATTGCGTCCTCAAAATTCGCGCGGTGACGTACAGAAAAGCAAAGAAAGTGTGAAACAGCAATTGAGGAGATACCTAGTTGTTGCTCTCTAGTTCGCAAAAACTTGGTATGTTTGGGGAACTAACATTTCCAGACACTTTTTTAATTTCAACTTATATGCAACGGATGATATGTTCCAAAACTTCCTTTCTGCAGTGTCTATTAACCGTTCTACTACTTCCTGGAGTTTTTTCCTGTTTCTTTCAAGTATAACTAGTTACCTCATCTGCTAAAAGCCAGGCATGGAATATGCGTTGGAATATTATATTCATTACAGCCGTATAGAATCTGCTTTAGCAGGAAGACTTGGTCTGGCGTTAAGCTATTTTTCCTAAACCCTTCTTGGTACTCTCCCAGTACCATTCCTGCATGCTTTTCTTGTCTTTATTTTATTAAGTTGGCTAGTGTTTCATATGTAGCGTCAAACAGTACACATATCTATCATCTTTGCATTCTATCAATCGCTTTTTTTGTGTGTTGGTAAGATCACTATATTAATTTATGTCTTTGACATTCTTTCTATTTGCCATGTTTTATTTATCAGGTCTAGGATTTGACCAAAGCAAAATAATTTATAATAAATAAGATAATACGAAACTGGCAAAAAATGAATCCCAAAAAGTTAATTAGAATTTGTGCAAAGCAAGCTTGATGTTAATCAAAATATAGTGCGTCACATACAAAAAAAAACAAAAACAGTTGTTTACATTTGATTTAGAAAAAAAGACAAATTTTAGTATTTAAACTTCACTGCTAATCAATTTTGACATTGACAGTTCTTCATTTGCAGTTCTTTATTTTTGTTTGAAGTGTGTTTTAAACTATTTTTGGTTTTTATCCAAAATTTATATCTTGTAGTAAATTAATCGTTATTTGTAGTGTTTTTGTATCGACATCGTTTTTTAATAACATTGGACAAGTTTTATATAAATGCACAATAATGAATTCACCCAGATTTAAGTATCAAGGTTAGTAATACATTCTTAGTTCATAACTATGAATTTTAAAAAGTTTTCCCCTGTTTTCAGATAGTCTTTCCATCTGGAATGTCGTACCATGAAGTTTAGTTATGCTGCAATTCTACTGATGATGTTAATTAATTACTTAATGCCTGGTAATCTATCTGTTTGCTTCAAATTTAATTATAAAATCTCTTATCCATATCATTTAAGCACACAGTATTAAATGTTACCAGTGCCGATCAGATGTAGATGAATATTGTGATACATTGGACAGAAGCGATACCCATCTTCAGGAGTGTTCAAAATTAACCACCTATGATGCACCTTTCTGTAGAAAAATTTCGCAAGGTCGTAAGTTAAATTAATCGCATTAAACATTGCCATATTTTCCACCAATACATTTGCAGTTTATTTTATAACTCAAAATGCATTCGTCGTAATTCGAGAATGTGCACATATCCATGCCGCCGAAGAAAAATGCTACAACAGTCCTTGGAAAGACAGTAAGGTTATAACTTGTGATTGTGCAACGGAAGGGTGCAATAGCGTACATTCGATACAAAAGAAAAAATCTTTTTGGACAATATTTTTATATACAATATTAGGTGCGGTTATTCTTCCGCGCAGATTGTTATTAAGGAATATTTGAGTATTCACTAAATAAGTTGTTAATACTCTGCTATCGGACGGTATAGTTTATATTTTATGACATATTTTAATTAAATATAAATTATAATGAGATTGTTTCGTATTACTTATTTAATCTGTTAATGTTGATACGGGTTACTGAATTTGCGTTTAGATATTATAAAACTATAACAAATATGTTTTTAAGTTGAATTGATAATGCATTAGTAATTTTAGGTTATATCATAAAATCGTACTACGGCGGTGCGGTTGCACCGGACGCCGTCGTAAAGGTAGCATGAAGAAAATCGCCCAATTCGCGATAAATCGCCCAATCTGGCAAGCCTGAATAAGCTGCCTGAATAAGCGATGCACATTTGGCCGCTACATTGAGACCTCGCACCACCTGAAAATTTACTATGGCCGACCCTGTTTATAAGCGAAGTCGCGGGTTTCAATGCTGTAGCTTCAAAATGCTTTTTTAACGACCTCGATACGACCATTTTTCACCTAAATCCAACACTTCTATAATTCATCTTACATTAGATATGTATATTTTGTATGTGTATCTTTTTTAAAATTCTTCAATAGCTGATTACATAATAAAATTCTGCATAATAATTTTCAAGTTATGTGGTGTCATTTTTCCAAACCACAATTTTTGAATTGAACTTTACAGAAATCTGTTTATCCACGCATTTTCTTTCTTGATTATAATACTTAAAAATTTCTATTGGGAACTGACAAATCGAGGCACGCAGTCTGGTGGTAAAAAAACAAACTATTAATAGCTTACAATTGTCTAGTAAATACATTGTAAATATATGCAGTTTATATTAGTAATAAATAGTTTATAATAAATTATTAATAAATAAAAGTAAAAATGGAAGGTGCATTTTTCACAGAACCTAATAAATCAAAAAATAGAGTATGTTGTGCAGTGAGAGATTGTAAGAGTAAAGCCAATAAAAATTTAAACGTGGTTATCCATAAATTTCCGAAAGCTGGTGATGGTACAGCGTTACTAAAAAATTTTTTTGGTAATTTAGAAAAAGTTGATAAATTTAAAGCGTGGAAAAAGTTATTGAAAATAAATAAAGTTACTCCTCGAATGAAAATTTGCTCGCTACATTTCAAGAAAACTGATTATATATTACCAGGTATGTTTTTAAAGTTAAACCTAAAAATTAAAAACTGAGAGTATAATTTTTTTACCTTGCAAGTAATTAAACATTAATAAAAAAAGTAATTTGTTATTCGTGATTTTTTTAGATTATAATTCGAAAAGAAGATTTAAAAAAAACAGCGGTTCCATCATGCCATTTACCTAAGTCGTTTGGAGCAGAAAATACTGTTCAACAAGAATCTCGGCTGCAAAGACGACTAGAACGACGTAAAACGATAGAATCGACCATAAAACAAAATAATCGACCTGATGAAACTGATTCACCCGTCCAAACTAATATATCTGTGATATTTAATAACATTTTAAAGACTTATCCTATTATCACATGGGTTAAACATTTAAAATTGTAAGCTACTTTCCGACATGTTTTTTAAGCCACGCCTCCATGTCAGTTCCCAATAATAAAAATAATTCGTTAAATGAACACGCCTTTATAATTTTTAACAGTGTATCAACCAGAAATCTACTAAACCACAGAAATTAAAGTAATTGCATCAATAAATCTTGGAGTATTATGAGATTTTCAACGTCGCGGTATTATATCGGTTCATTATATTAGTAACTAAATCAGAAAATTTCATAAATTCTATCTAATATTTTTGGGATTTTTCCCACACTTAATTCGCATTGATAAGATTTATTTTGATATTTGGGATTCGAATCTGCGATATATAAATATGTAAATTACAAACATTTTAAGCGCAATATATGCAACTTATCATACACTGCTGTTTAACAAAATAAATTATTTAGTTTAAATACAATTTATTCTTATTATTTTTAATTATATACAATACTCTATTTAGCCATTATACAAAGTATGTAAAAAATTATAGGTACGACAAAAAATCTTTTTTAATAAAAAAGAGTATAATCATTGGCGCATTTACTTTTGCTGGGTAAAAAGTTTGCGGTTATATAGGAAAACTTTTTCCCAATTAGAATGTGTACAATATTACTTAATAAGTTATTTTTAGAATTTAGAATAATTAAATCAGAACATTTTTACTGTACTTAAACTTGATAATATTTTCTAAGATGCAAAAATTTCTAATTGTTAAAAATATGTATATAAAGGACATACCTTATTTCTTACGCTAATTATGCGCTTCTTGCGCCACAAATTCAATGTTCATACTGAAGAGCAATAAATTTAATTACATTAAATATATCAAATAACAGTTAAAACCAGTTTAAACATTGATTGATCCAGATTGACAGTTTATGCAGCATCTTGTAGACATAACTAGTTATTGGTGGCTAATTCTTGAAATCACTACCAATTCTTATCAATCATAAAAAATACAACTTTCGCCATACGATTAAACATTTTCTGAATATTTAGTCTGCTTTATATGTATATTACTTATTAAAAATTTAATTTATTTAAATCTATGATAAAAAATTAAAAGAATAAGTAATAAATTATTTAAAAAACGACGAACCAACCTGTAGAAATATAGCTATTTAGATAATAATGGTTACAATAAATAATGTTTGACAAAAAATATAAATGTAGTCTAAGCTTTTTAATACATAACTAATAATGTGTCATTTTTAAAATCGATTTATGGAACGATAGAATGTTGCAAGTTTAAGTGTTGGAAAATAGACTTTTTCAGTTAGTGCTCAATTTGTCTGTCTTTTGCTATGTCAATGTATCTAAAGCCATCGGTTAGTTGTTTTTGCTTTCTAAAGTAGAACATTTGGGATTAATAAAGTTTTAATATATTTTAAAAATGTAAATATATTTTCAATCCTCAAAATTTTAAAATTCGTTTTTTCATGTTTTGAGCCTTCTTAAACCTTATGACTAAGAATGAGCAAGAATTACTAAAACGTTAGACAAATACTAGAGTACGAGGGTAATCCTAAAAATAAGGTCGCCAAAGCTCTGAGTTTATAGGGAAACCCTTTGCGGGGCTGTTGGTCATACTGCTGTGTTGGTTGTTTTCCCTACTCTTAAGAAAATTATTGCTCAGTCGATTTTGTCTTTGTTGTTGTAGCGGATTAAGATGGAGCTCCCGCTTGCCGCTTCCGCCAGGTGCGAATTGCGCACAGTTATTCGGTTTTTGAATGAAAAAGGCGGTAACCCAATCGAAATTTATCGACATTTAACGAAAGTGTATAGAGAATTGTGTATGGACGTAAAAAATGTTTGCCAGTGGCGGCATTCCTCTTCGCCTAATTGTAAGCCGCAAAAATTCAAACAGACACAATTTGCCAGTAAAGACATGGCAACTGTGTTTTGGAATCGAAAAGGGGTATTGTTAATTGATTTCTTGGCTCATTGAACCACAATAAATTCGGACAGTTATTGTGAGACACAGAAAAAACCCAAACGGGCGATTCAGAATTGTAGAAAATCAAAGAATATCATATATAAGACTAGATTATATTCCTTTGATTGAAGGACACCCCGTATATAACTTTTAAGACCGCGGTCAGAAAACGTGCTGCTTTTTTTCTGAAGCGGCTAATAATAATAATAAAATAATAATAGTTGCGCTCATGTTGATTCTACCAGGAACAACATAATTTTTTTTGCTTTATATGTACTAAGTATTAGTTTTAATAAAAAAAATTAAAAATCACAAAAGCAATTTACAATGTTCGGAATCGTGGTGTTGAAAATTCAATACTAATATTCGTAATCAAATTCCAAATTCCAAAATTTTTAGTGTTTTTTGACGGGCTGTATTTAGGTGAAAAATCGAGGTCGTTAAAAAAGCATATTGAACCTCCAAGATATTATTTTTCAGATTTTGTTCTCCAAAATTTTTTGATGTAACGGTTTTCTCGTGAAGATACCAAATAGCGCAAAGAATTTTTTTTCCAATGTTATGCATTTTATTTTTGGTCCACAGGCTTTGAAATTTTTTTTGAGCTAAACCATTGCATGGGTCAGATAACCTGTTTATCTAGCTTTGATTTTTTTTGTACCTTGATTTCTCGCGGAGCTACCGGATTCTGAATCAAAAAGAAGAATCCTTTTGTCTTTAACCATTGATAATCCCAGCAATCAATGGGCGTACCAAAAAATTATTTTAATTAAATAGCAACAGATGCAAAATTATGAGTTAAGTCGACAAAAATCAATTTATCAATTTTTAAGGAAATTACCTGATATTTAGCAACAAAAATTTATTTTGATATTTTGATCAATGGGTCAAGGAAAACGGCTCAGTAGATCGATCTGACGAACTACAGGACTATTGGGAGTGTATTGAGTTGTAAAATTTTCTTCACACATTGGCCATTTTTATCAATATTTGCAAAGATGCATACGATTTACCAAAATAAGGAAAAAGGTCACTTTTTGCAACTTAACACCGAGAGCAGAAATTTTTTTTTCTCAAAAGTCATAAAGGAATCTTGTAGTACAATTATGCCAGATTCCAAAACCGTCCTTAAATTTTCAATATGCTCATTGGTTGCTGAGATATGAGTGGTTAAAGACAAAAGGATTCTTTTTCATTCAAAATCCGATAGCTCCGCGATAAATCAATGTAGAAAAATATTAAAAAAAGAAATTAAAGCTGACTAAACAGGCTGTCTGACCCATGCAATGGTTTAGCTAAAAAAAAATTTTTCAAAGCCGTGGACCAAAAATAAGATGTATAAAATTTGAAAAAAAATTTCTTCGCGCTATTTGGTATTTTCACGTAAAAACTGTTGCTCTTAAAAAATTTTGAAAACAAAATTTGTAAACTAGAGTCTTGGAGCCTCAAAATTATTTTATAACGACTTTGATACGACCATTTTTCACCTCAATACAGCCTGTCTAAGAACACCGAAAAATTTGGATTTGTTTCTTGCTCCCTTGATTTTTGCGAGGAGTGTATTTTTTGTTGAAATAAAAGTTTGTTCCTTGTTTGTTGTTTTTGATTTTATTCAATGCACAATCAGCACACGAAACAAAAGACATACAGAAAGTTATATCTACTTAAAAAAAAAATAATACCGACATGTAATTAAAGCTATCATTTATCACGTGAAAATTTGGAATAACAAATGTTCTATTTTAAAAGAATAATTAAATCTTATCTAATAATTGTCCTTCGGGATTTATGTAAAGTAGAATAAAAGCTCTTTCCTACGCTAAATGCAATGTAAACATTTATCGTGTGTGTTGACTGAAGTTTCTGAAAAGTCTCCTTCAGTGGTTAGTTACGATAAAACGGTCAATGGTTATGGTATAACAGAAAATTACGTCAACATGTAAACGGCTTCCAAATAATAGTATAAAGTACCGACTAAAGTACTGGATTGTTCAAGTTAAATCTAGTCGTATTAATTATCAGGATGTATTAAAATTTCCCTCTAAAACGCCAGTTATTAACGATTAAGAACTAGAAGCAGAAGGTAAGCTCTTCAAAAGTTGAAGTTCAATTAATTACAATTAAAAAATGTTTTTATCAAGTTATTATTTGCAGAAGTACGTGTATTAGAAAACAAATAGTTTTATTTAAAAAAAAATTCTTCCGTAAATACATCTCATTATCTTGACTGAATAAATAGCTCGGGTTTGAAATAATTGGGATATCAGTGTAATTTAAAAAAAAAATGATGTTCAACTCTAGTCTTTTGTTGTGCACTGGAATTGTAATACTTTGTATAGTCGAAGGTGAGTCTTAAATTTCTACTTTATACTAACAAGGTAAAAACAATTATTACAAATTACTTAAATATTAGTGTTAAATGTTTAATATAATTATAGTTGTTTAATGTAGATATTACTATAAAAATTTAAATGTGAGAGATAAGAATATATTAATTTATGTTTAAATATTATCTTTAGATATTAACAAATAATTTCCAATTAGAATTGAATTCTGTAACATTACTGAATAAAAATATATGTAAAATTATTATTAGACGCATGCTTCTACCTAGAGAAAGTGCAGCATATTTGGAATAATCCGGGTAATTTAAAATAGTCAAGTTTCTAAATTATTTTAAGTCCTTTTGAGGCAAAAAAGACAAAAAAAAGTTAGTTTAAAAATTGTTATAGAACGTTATCATACAGAAAAAAATAATATAGAATAAAATCGCCTGTTTCTAATGATTATTATAAAGATTACGAGCTCTTATTTTTTCCTTCTATGGCCTTAATATACCTCTATAATGTGTCCAAGTTTTATTCAAATCGGTTACACCGGTTTTGAAAAAATTACTATTTTTTGATTTTTGTTTTTTTTTCATTTATTCAAAATCCAAAATAGATATAGGTCTGGAACTCGAAGGATCAACGTACCTCATTAGTACCAACATAAGCTCAAAAGATGTTTCAGATATCACTCTGGGGCTGATTCACTATGCTTATCGTCCTATAGCCTTTATGCACATTTTTTTATAGATATTGATTGTTGAGATTGTTTTACAAATGTCGTTTGTCCACAAATACAAGAAAAGAAAGACGTGGAGGATGGAGAAAATGATCTCTGCAATTTCGGATGCGTAAAGTCAGCTAAATACTTCGACGTTCCCACATCAATTCTCTTTTTGCCACTGATTTCAAAGCAATTGTGTTAAATTTTATATTTAATTTTAATGATGCAAAAACTGATTACGTAACACCATTGTTGTATTTTATGTTACCAAAAGAAAAATAAATATAAATATTAGTTTTGTAGGGGTAAGCTTTTGTCGGGACAAGTCATTCAGTTTTTCCATATTTTATAACTCAAAAATAAAAATCAAGTCAACTAGTGTTACTACCACGTACCGCTACCTTTTGTTTTTCTATCTCCAGAACTACCAACCTAGTTCGGGTGCTAATAATTTAAATTACAAGTTTGCATACTACAGTTTATACGAAGAAAAAAAGGCGATACCAAAAGAAAAATAATTATAAATAATATCTAAGAAAAATCTAAGAAAAAAAAGCGAATATAATTTGGAATACCATATTTCAAATTACCTGAAGCCTAAGTAAAATCACCCTTTTTACGATTATTCGTTTGATTCAAATTTTGAGAAGGTTTTTATTTTTTGTTTCATTTAATTGGTTGTATAATTAAAGTTTAATGATATTTCAATAATTTCATGCATTTTTTTTCGGGTCAACTCGTTTCCTTTTCCACTCATTCTTAAAAAACGAACTGGTATTCCAAATATTCTGCACTTCCTATATTTTGCTATCCCTGCAGTTCTGGTGCGTTTTATAATTGATAGCGTCTTATACTCTATCAAATACGATAATGTCCATGATGGTACGAAAAATTACACTGATCAACTTTGATTTTGTTATTGTAAATATAATAGTATTTATAGGGTATATGTATGTACCGTGGCGCCCATAAATGTATACAATCTCAGTATTATGACTATAAACTGTTTCGCAAGGTAGGTTTCATGGTAGACATAAGTAATAATAAATCGATCAATAATCTATTAAAACATGTAATTTTCCAAATAGTACTTGGGTGAGGTTTTTTGATAGTAATCTTATATGTCATAACCTCAAATTAATAGAATTGTGCATGTAGTAAAGCAGTTATGATACAAAAACAAGGATTGTTTACACTTATGGGCCTCACTGTATATTTTTTAGTTATTTCTGGATTTTGTTGCTCAGCTAGTTAGTAGTGAATCAGGTATGTTGTCTTTACTGAAAGAAAAGCAACTTTGCATGGAATGAATTAGTTAAATATAGCTTGAAATTATGAAGTTTGTTATACATATTACAATTTTTCCTACCAGAGGTAACGTTAAGCGTGGTGTGCTGTAAATTGAAAGACACCGCTGTATGATGTAAGACGAAGCCTTCTATATTCAAATCTATTGTAATTAGATTTTGATTAGGTATTTTATTTTTAAATCCGGTACAGTAGAGTATTTGTTGTTAAACGCCATTCGTCAATAGATCTTCCAAACATTTTTTTTAGAAAAGATATAGGCAGAACCATATGCTTTCTGAACTATTGGAAAGCGTTCAGCTTCATTGCTGAAATGATTTTCGTTTTCTGACAAATTGAGACCGATTTAAACAGCATTTAAGAACAAATTACCTTTCATAACCGAGGCCTCGCTGTAAACTTATAAATATAGGTATATATATATCAATAATACGATGATTTTGATAAAAAATTAATACAATTTTTTTATGTTTATTTTTTATGTTTCATTAACAAGATCAATTTTGTTAGAAATTAGGTATAGGTATACAATAGATATTTTAGATCATTAAAATTTGTACTTTATTTGTATGTCATAATTTTTTTTATATCTATAATATTTGGTTCAAAATTAAGTCTAAAAGCAACAAATTAAAAACGGTTTATGAACTAATAACCATTTTTTAAAAGTACTGACCAAAGTAAATTTTTTTGTAATTATCAATTTTAGTTTTACTTTTTTTGTATAAGCTGCAATTTATCATTTTTGAACAAAACGTTGTCTATTTTTTTTTGGTATAAAATGAAATAATTAATTTTTTTAAAAAATGATAGAAGTAGTACATACCTACATACATATTTTATTTTTGATTTTTAGTTACCAAATAGGAACAAAATACATTTTTCTATAACTAGAAATTAAAAATACAGACTTAAATAATGGTAAAGTTACGGTAGGGCAGGGGTCTCCAAACTTTTTAAGCAGAAGGCCGCATAGATTATCGCCAATGCTAAGCGGATCGCATTAAAAATAATCACACAAAGATTATCTTACATTTGTTGGTGTTTGACATGTATTTGAATGTGTGTTTTACATAGCTAATATTTTTAATACCATCAGCCGGATTAAGAGAACTCGCGGGTCGGATTCGGCTCGCGGATTGTATAATAATTTGAAAATACCTGGATAATTAATTTAATTTAACTTTAATACGTTCAAAACATGTAAGAACAACATTAAATATTATATTCTTTTTTAGTTTGAAGTAAATTAATACCTCAACGTATAAATTTTTAAGTGTAATATTTTTTATAGCCAATTTGAACATAAAATCCAAATGACTCAATTAACACTTTGAGCGATAATAAATTTATGAACCACTTCATACTTATTATACTTTCTAAATCTTTTTATGGGATATTTACTGAAAGAATAATATGTAATAAAAACACAATGAATAGACTTAAGCAGGTGTTATAAAATATTATCTTATCACAAAATTATATTATATACGAGATATTTTTTATAAGAATCAAAGATGTTCTATTATTGTTACTATTACATCAAAATTGAAAAAAATATTTAAAATTAAAGTTGTATGGAATGGAACTTTGTATTTTTTTTAAATAAGGACATATGGACATTTTGAATTTGACGCAATACTAATTTATTTTTATGTTGGTATTAATGGATGAGATCTGTTGAACAGGAGTTGCCAGTGGAGTCTCGGTTAGGGATGGTCAATATCAGGGGATGATCATTTCTATCCCTTAACATGCCCAATTTTGTCAAAGTCGCTTTAATTGTAAATGACAAATTGAATTTCTCTAAAATTGATCACGTTTTATATATTATAATGATATAATTTATAACTTCATATGTTTTAAAATTGCCACTTTTTTTATTTTATTGAAGTCATAAAAAAACACCCTCTGCAGGTTTTACATTTAAAATTCAACTTACTGCAAAACAATTACAACATTTAATAGTATTTTAAGAGTCCTTATAAAAAATAAATCTAATTTAATGTATATTTTTAATTTATAGCTCAAGGAATTAAATGTTTCCAATGCAATAGTTATAAAGATTCAGGATGTGCCGATTTAACAAAAACAGACACCAACAGCACATTTTATCATGAGTGTCCGGAAAATCACGTTGACCAAACATCATTTTGTAGAAAAACTAAATTTACAGGTAAGTTATATTACAAATTTATCATTTTAATTTTAAAATTATGCAACAGCAAAACACTTTCTCATTAATTAACTAATACTTGCCATTTCGATAGTATCAACAGATTTTGTCAAATTTAGAATCTCGGATTTTCATATTTAGTTACAATGACCTTTTATTTTAAATCGTTATATTGTACATATTTCTGATAAAGTTTATTAAACCACAAAATTGATTTTGACTAGACAATCGCTAAAGGTTATCTAATTTAGATAAAACTCATTTTAATAAAATTAACGCATAAATTATATTTTAATCATTCTATTATAAATAATTGATTGCAAAAAATGTTTTTTATATTATTATTCTGTATCACCTTAATGCAGTTTAAAATAGTTGAAATACCAATTAAACATTATTTATGTGGTAATAATCTACTTAGAAATAAATTAACAATATACAATGATTAATATAAATGCATAAAGTGCATTAATTATGTTATTTTGTTCCATTAATTTGCAATTTCATTCGTAACAAAAAATAATTAAGTATTTACTAGTTATTACAATGCTACAGAAAACTAAAAATGCAGTTTCAAAATTTAAAATAGAGTCCATTTATTTAAAACAATTTCAAAATGAAAATGTAAAGCGTCATCTTCCCAAAAGACGTCGCAACTATCGATATGAGAATGAAGTTGCCTACATAACGGTATGCGAAACATAAATGATTACTACTATAATACTTATATAAATTGAAATAGTATTATTTTAATTATAGATGTGAAGCTGTCAATATGAATTTTTTTTTTAAACTATTCTTTTCTTGTCTTACCAATTATTTAAACTTTTTATAAAGTAGGTCCCTATGTAGATACATTTTACAAATACATTAATGTTTTCATACTCATCTGTTTTTCCAGTGTTGGATAACGCCAATTTGACCAGAATAATTCGTGGCTGTGGATGGATACGCCAAAAAACGAATGCAACTCAATGTTTTAATGCTGATACAGATTTTAAACATGAAATCACTTGCCAGTGCTTTCTGGATGGTTGCAATAGTGCGTTATCAAGGTTTTCTAATTTCATTTACTTACTACTGGCCGTAACCATAGGAATAACTGTATTTAATTAATTTATTGTTCATCATTTTAATTATGTTACTTTTAGTAATTAATAACAAATAGTATATTTTATTATGACTAAAAGAAATATGCATTTAATAAAAATTTATAATACCAATTGCTGTTATTGCATATGAAATTTCATTCGACTTGTTTTCAAACTGCTGAAATAATGGCTGATATGAAATTTATCGGTAGTAAATGCAATTAGAAAGAACTTTCCTCTTAACTTCCTTGTTCAAATTCCGTTATTTATTTGAGATTGTATTGAAAGAACTAGTTAACGAATTACTTTCAGCAAACATAACAATAAAAGAGAGTCAGAGTAAACGTGCGCGCCGGGTAATTTAGCGCACCCCACTTCAAACCACAGGTAGTGGTACGGGGAGAGTGTACGGGGTGTGTTCAGAAAATAACGGGAATTTTTAAATTTCGCGCATTTGGAAAGTCCGATTGTCAAATTTTTTTTTAATTATATTGGTATACATGCCTCTGAAGTATGCTAAAATTTTCAGCTGTATTTATTGTTTACTTTGTCTGTGGCAGCCACTAAGGTTAGACGTGTTTTTATGGACTCGGCGATTTTCGTTTGTTAAAAGAAATGGATCAAAGAATTTGTATCAAGTTTTGCGTAAAAAATGAAATAAAGTGTGTGAAATGTAAACAAAGGCCTATGTTGAGTCTGTTATGAGTAAAACAAGAGTTTACGTGTGGTATAAGCGTTTCCAAGATGGCCGTGATGACGTTGAAGATGACGAACGCCCCAGACGCCCCAACACATTAACAATCGATGAAAACGTGGAAAAAGTGAAAAAAATGGTTATGAACGATCGCCGAATCACAATTCGAGAAGTCGCTGATGAAGTTGGCATGTCGATTGGATCATGCCATGAAATTTTTTCGAATGTTTGGGGTATGAAACGCGTGGCAGCAAAATGCATCTGCTCACACTTCATTGCTTGTCGTGAATTTTTGACCAAAAACAATACTGTAAAGATGCTTCAGCTTCCATATTCGCCAGACATGCTTCCGTGTGACATTTTCCTATTTCAAAAAATAAAGATAACCTTAAAGGGCCGTCGTTTCACAGGCATAGATGACATCAAAAGCGCATCGCTGAAAGAACTAAATGCTGTCCCAAAGATCGAGTTTGAGAAGTATTTCGCGGATCGGAAGAAGCGCTGGCACAAGTGCATAATATATAATGGGGACTATTTTGAAGGTGTGTAAAAGAATAAATAAATATTTTTTTCAAAAAACGAAAATTCCCGTTATTTTTTCCGCATACCTCGTATTTTTTTCTCAATCAGTTCTCACAGCCACATTTTAATTTGTTTGCATTACTAAGGCGCACTACGTTTTTTTTACAAAATAAAAACAAAATTTGCACTTTTATTCGATAGATTTCTTCAACTTTGGAAAAGTGTGTCACGCCCGGATTAATAATTTGCATCCGGTGGGTACTTTTTTTGGTAATGCAGCAATACCTGTGTAGCGATTTTGTAGTTAGGTTTCGTTTCAGTAGATTTCTGATTTTTGTTTTCAAAATTTAGCCCGTATACCACTAATTGGCAGTTACAAACTATTCTAACCAAGTAACATTATTAATCGACCATTAGTATAGTGTCATAATATTAGGTTATGGATGTATTGACGTCCATTAGTATATTGTTATAATGTTAGGTTATATTTGTATTGACCTCTATTGTCCTAATATTAGGTTATATATTTGTTATGTTGTCATATGGAGTCCAAAATCTGCAATTCATTAATTGGATAAAATGTCAAGAAAGGTCAGTAGAGCAATTAGTCATAAATACATATTTGACTCTCACAGCATAAAAGAATACTTATTTGTGAGGTTAAAATCGGATAAGTTTATCCGAGGGGGCGACAGCTTCCGCCTATTATCATGGACAGCGTAAAATAACTAAAATATCTAGAAATTTTAAAGTTGGTATTGAAAAGTTAGCTTGAGCGTAGTAAATTAGCTCCTATGTAAAAACATTGAATGCGCACCCCTGGGTTTATCCCAGCATTAGTTTTATGCGTCTTTTTGCAAGAACATATAATTCTACAAAACATTTTATTTACTCGGCCTACCTCTCGTAGTAATAAAAAAAACCGTTTAATTTTGAATAAATAATTATCTATAATTTGATGTGTTTTTTGGCGATTATTGTAATTTTATAAAACGTAAAAACATATAAAGTGCGTAAAAGAACACAAAAAAAAAGAAAAGATGAATGAAGCAAATGATGTTATATTTGCATGCCAAAAGCGCAATAGTTAAGAAAACAATTTACAGAGGGGAAAAAAACTAATCGTTAGCTACAATTCAAGAATTATATTTATTGCACTGACATTTATGCGTTTCTTGTGAAAATCTATTCATGAACTACCCTTAAAAAACAACAATTTTCTAAAGTTATCAGATAGGGAAAACTCCATGTGTTCGCATATGACAAGAGAATGAGACGCCAAGTTGGCGTCTGTGCGACGCGTCCAACGCCCCTGCTAACCCAAAAACTGTATAACGACTTTGTATGTGCAATACCCTGTCATTCGCTCAAATCCACCTATATAAATTATTATTGTTTTCTACGAAACTATTTTTTAGGGCCTCCGCCGTCATAGTTTTTCAACAAAGAACATTATAAAAGTTTACGTTAAAAAATTCCAAAACTTTGTATTGAATTTTAAATGACACAATGGAAAGTTTGAAAAAATACAATAATGATCAAGCTAAAACCAAGCTACGACTAAATTTTTTACAGTTGACGATTTGGTTAAAACGTACGGAACAGTAAATCAACTTTCGTGAGATTAAAAATTGTTAAAATAAAATAATTTTGTAAATAAAACGTATGAAATTATTTAAAAAAAAAAGAGACATAAAGTAAAGTTTTGGTATAGAGTTAACTACAAAAGTTTTTTTATAAATTTATACGCCATAATAAAATTTTATTATATTTGGTTTTTTCCTTTCTAATATAATTGAATGAAAGTTATAATCATAAAGAAGTAAAATTATGTTCCGAAAAGAAACTGCTGTAAGGATAAACTAGTTCTGAGTATTTTACAAAAATTCTAATTTTAATTACTATTACTAACATTGAAAACAAATCAGTAGTTGTATTTTTTCAATATACATAGGTGCAATTTACCTACTATGCACAACTATTGAAACTTTGTAAAGTAAGACTTACTTATACAAGAAAACAACTCTCACTAATTTTTAAGTAGTTTTTTTACTGGATAAGAACATCCTGTACGGCTGTTACTTTGACCTGAGATAGTATTTATATACCCCTATAATATACAGTAAGACCTCGTTTAACGCTATTTTATTTAGAACTTAAACTCATTGGTACGTATCCCCCGCGTTAAACGGGGTCTTACTGTACTAAAAATTTTGTCAAGTCGATTAAGTCGTTCTTGAGTAAACTTTTATTCAGTATTTTTTTTCTTCAAAACACGTTCCGTTAGAAATCTGAAACTTTCATAATATTAGTATTTTATCAGTACCTAACCCAAAGTGGTGATTAAATATCCCCCGAAAGAGTATACACAACATAACAAATTTTTTTTATGTTTTATTGTGAACTAAAAACTCTTGGTTAGGCTACACTTATAATCAACATGGCACTTTAAATCACAATAATTAAAATTAGGTACGTCTTAAAATCAATACATTCTATCCATTCGTTTTTATTTAAATCAGTATAGGTTTCACTACAAACTAGATAATACTACTCCTCAGGTTTAGATTCTAAATCCGAAATCAAAACCCTTTTTTAACTCTTTGGTTGTTTGCTGATTTACCCTTCACTGTTCCCTTTCTCTTTTCTCTGCTTTTATCATCTCTTCTCTGTTTTTTTTTAAATTTCTTTTTCATGTACCATTTTGAAAGGTTCCTTTTTAGGGATATCCGTCAAAAAAGTTGATTTTGTTTTCCTTTTCTTATACTCTCTCATTCTAGAAAAGAATAAATTAAATGATATCGCAATAAAATATTAGAAACTAAAAAATACCGTAAGATTGAATAGAATATCCAGGTAGGAATTGCCAATACTGACAATTGGCCGAATCTTGGGCCAGTTGTCATTTGCGAAGCCTTGTGTAGTGTCCGTTGGGCCAAGATTGGCCCAAGGCTTGGCCCTATAGTATCATACTGTTAACCCAAGCCTTGGAAGTCAGCACTGGGCCAACCATGGTCCAAGGCTTGGCCTAATGGTTTGATATTTTAAAACCCAGCCTTGGGAACTCACCACTGGGCCAAGCTTGGTCCTAAGCTCTTACAGCTAGCTCTAGTTTTTCGTTCTTTGAGATTTGGGTTGATCCTGAATTTTTGTTTCCTAAGTCTTAGATGAACCCTGGATTTTTGTTTTCCAAGGCTTGGATTATTCCTGGATTTTTCTTTCCCAAGGCTTGAATCAAACGTGAATTTTTGTTTCCCAAGTCCTGGGATATTGCTATCATCCAAGGGTTGATCCAAGCCTTGCCCAATACTGGCGACGCTTGGCCCAAGCTTGGTACAAGCCTTACCCAATGGTTTATTCCTACCTGGTTACTATGTTATAACAACAAACCTCAAGATTTTGTTACAACTAACCACATAGTACAATTTTTCAATTTTATCAATGTTACCATTAAATTAACAGAATAATCGTAAAAACCGTTACACAACATCGAACATAATTAAATATGAAAATTAATAAAATACAAAAACTTTAAATTTGTTCGCAATATTAACGACAACCAAAATTATACAAAATTAAAATTATGTGTTACCTGACCAAAATGAAGCAAGTGCACACATCCGCTACCTGCGCCACCTGGCGGAACACTTGCTATAATGAAATGAGGTGGCACGATATAAAAGTAAGATTGAGTTAAAAAAATAAGTGAATCAAGTTTTAGTTCCTGGTGAAAAAGCCGTACTACTACGTACTCCTATTACAACAAGCCTCTACTGAAAAAAGTTGAAAAAATACAGTAGACGCCGCTTAATGTGATCACGGTTAATGTTATCAACCTGTTAGTGTGATCAAACTGGTTTGGAACCAACCGACACAATACAAGAGCATTTCTACGCTGGTGTCTTTCGTTTATTGTTATCAGCCGGTTAATGTGTTCACTTTATCTCGGTCCCAAAGTGATCACATTAAGCAGCGTCTACTGTATATTGATCGTAAAAGCATTTGCAGCACTGTATTATGAGCTGGTGTTCTTTTAAACATTACGAAATATTCCCCAATAGTCGGTTAGGCATTAAAAAAATAATATTAAAGCAAAACGCTGGTACCTATATCTTCCACATATAATAATAAATTTAAAAACAAAGTTTTGACAATAATACGTTAATCAACTGAAATATTAATAAAATAAAAAGCCATTCTTGTAATAAATATCACGTTTAAATGTCTGCTTTAAATAATAGTATAAAATTTTGGCAACAGTAAGAATTCGTTTAATGGCATCGCATTTAAAAATAATGAATCGAATTCAAATCCAGAACAAATCTAGGATAAATTTCCGGTCAGAAACGATTTCCGTTTTAAGTTTGCGTAAATTCTATTGTGATTGTAAAATTCATGACTTTCTATAGAATTTTTCTGAACCAACTTGACCATAGTGGACTTTTAAGTTTTATTCGATAATAAATTTTATGTTTTTCAGTGCATTTAACCCAATTTCCTTTAAGTCACAAGTATTCTGCGTAATGATTAGATAATTTCAAGATATTTGCTCAGTTAACCATTCTTATTTTTTTTTAATCATTTTGTTGAGATTTCAGGTATTCCCCTAAAACACTACTTCAACTTTTATAAGTATTTTGTGAATTCCTTCACAATCAATGTTCAATCTTGTTATTATAAAAAAATTAAAATCATGTAATATATTTATTGATAAAGAGATATTAAAAAGAAAAAAGTGTTAGTCTTATAAAATAGGCAAAATCAATAGCTTTAATAATTAGAATTAAGTGCTTTTGATGAAAAACTAAATAGAACTGCTTTAGTTTTTAAACTATTTTAAGAGTCTAGTCCAGACAATGGTCGGCAACACGGTGCTCGCGAGCTTTTTGCGCCTTTTTAGTCTCTTGCCACGAATAATACCTATTTAAGCATGAAATATTATTTAAAGTTAACAGGAATTGAACTGTCTACATTTTTTTTAACGTAAACTTTTGTGCTACAAAAATGAATCTAAAACTTGAACCATTAATTTCTCGAAAAATTAACATTGCGCCCTATGTCGATTTTGCATACATATATCTTATGGAAAAATGTCTCAGGATTTCGAATCCGGGCCAAAAAATCGAAAAAGAGGGCTATATGATCGTTTTTTTTTTAGTTCTAGTGTATTTTTTTGATTTATTTAATTTTCTCCAAAATTTTGAGGGCTGAAAGGGGAGCAAAAAAGAATGGCTACGGCTATGTCGGTTTGCGGTCCATAGGATCGTCCCGCACAAAATTAAGCCAATCCATTACCTAAAATTTTTTTCCTCAAAAAAAGCAAAAGGGGTTTTTCAAACTGGGAGGTGCGAACTAGTCTAAGGGGAGGCGCGAAATAATTGCTAAAATTTTGTGGTTGTATTATGCTATAAAATGGGGGGGGGGGTCATATATGATTAAATATTTTTAAAGGAGGCGCGGTTACATATAGTTTGCAAACCGCCGTCCTATTGCCTAACGGATTCAACATTGATCACAATAAACGAAATATTGATAATAATAAACGAACAAATTTTAATGCTACTGTATTGAGTAGGCCGGTTCCAAGCCACTTTGATCACACTAAGCGCTTGATAACATTAACTGTGATCACATTAAGCTGCGTCTACTGCATTTATCTTCAAATATGCGGTCGTGACGATTTGAAGTTTAGATTTAAGGTACAGCACGAAATTTAGTACACTAATTTGTTTTTAATGGACAGTATTTTTAACAAGTTCTTTTTAAAAACATTACTAAAAAATTACATACCTACTTTTTACTAAAGTTTTAAATAATTGTATTTTAAAATACAAAATTAAAAATTGCTTATGGCTTTTTATAAGTATTATATAATTAAACTCCATTTGTATATGCAGTGGAGTAGCTGCCATAGTTGAAGTAATGTCACCCCACCTCGACCCGACTAAAAAAACACAGTAAAAAAATTCCAATTGAAATTGCAATGATTTTAATTTAAGCTCTTAAAAATTTTACTTTTTACAAAGTTTTCTTTAAAAATTGTCAAATAATACAAATTGTATGGACCTATTTTATACGTCGCACCAAGGACCTTCACAACTCTCGCTACGCCACTGGTCTAGTTTACGGTAAACGTGTGACAAAAATACTCTTTTCGACATTATTCCTCTTTGTTTTTGCAGAAGCCTATCACATAAATTAACTGCAATATACGATATCATTTTAGCATTTTTTAAACACGCATGTGATTCACATCAAGATAATTTTGTTTCGGTTTACAGTCCATTTGCACTACGTAGTAAACGAATAATCGACTTTTGTCCACCGATGTAAAATGCAAATTTAATTTAAATTTAAATGAATTTAAGTAGGCGCCAGCTTTCTGAATGGTTATGATTTTTATTTTAAGAGCAAGTACCTACTCACTCTACTTGGAAAAACACTTTTTTTTTTAATTTGATTGGTAAAAATTTGAACAATATGCGACCAATTCAATAAGTGTATTCGATAAACACTTTATGTATTTAAAAATATCATACCAAAGGTTGTTGTCAACTGTGCTTTATCCCAACATCTTTATGTATGACCTTTATTAGAAAAATGTGGTAGGGACGTACATATTACAATTTTATAATACTTTTTAATGTATGCCAGCCAAAAATGCAAATGGTTAAGTTTTTCTTATAGGTGTGTGTAGCTACATGCTTTTAGCATTTTTAATATGGTTTTTTTTTAAATCGTACAGATTTTGAAAAAAAAACTATAACAATAGTAGTAACATTTTACATATTAATTGTCTACGTGGTACCTGCTTCCAACCTACATATACATTATTTATGCCGCCTCTGTATGTTTCAAATGTACAGAGAAAGATATAAAATTATAAAAATTAAAGTTTTTCTCGTTAATAAAATCTTAAAAGAAAGGGCAGCAGTAATTGGCAATGAGTATTTTTTCTGAAAATTCTGAAAAAAATTGTCGGTTATGCCATAACTACATAACCGGTTTGATTACAGTTTCTTGTAAAGAACAATTTTTTCATCCTTCGCTAATTTTGTTTCTTAGGGCTTTTTAAATCATAATTATGTAAAAAGTCTTGATTTATAAGAAGGTAAAAAAAATTAAGATATATTTATTTTTAAGTAAGCTTAAACGACTTGTTTTTTTGATCGTTTATCGTGCCAAAACTAAATGGCCTGAGTGTATGTACACTGTCTTGAGTTTAAACCTGCACGATCAATCTAATTCACAAAGTAAGGTAATAATTGCACCATATTCGTTAGAAGCCCCTATGCAATTGTTGTAATGTAACTAATGAAATAAATTCCGATGAGTTTATTAGTTGTCAAAAAGCGAAGAAAGCATAAAAATATTTATTGTAGTTTATTTTATTTCGGCCTTTCAGTTCCAATTTTTTTTTGAATATGATTTGTATATAATAAATGACAGTATTATGACGCTTAAATGTCATGTTTTTAAATGTCCAAAGTAAAAATGTGATCTACAGAGTTTAGAGAAAAATGTTAGTCATTTTAGTTGTCAATTTTTTTAATTGTATTGACGTTTATTGTAATCATGTGTTAAAAAATTGTTGTTTTACCTGATAGAAACAAATTATGCTACTTATTGGTACTACTATTTATAATTTTGCCTACAACATAACTTTTAATGATTTCCTTATTCACATTTATTAATGAAAACTACAACACAGAGTTTTTTTGAAAAAAAAAACGGTTTTAATTAGAAAATATTACAATGTGCAGTTTTAAAAGCACTACCGATTCCGCAATTTTATTTAAAACTTTTAGTATTTGAACACTTTAAAATCATTATTTTTGATTAAAAATTTTATAGCACGTGTGTACAAGTGCAAACTATCATATATATTCGTTATTTGTTCATAATTATTATTTTTTATACTCCTATATAATATATTTTGTCGATTAAGTGGGTCGTGCAGTTTTAAACGCAAGTCAGTGTATGTATTTGGAACATGTTACTGTCATAAATAGTTAACTTTGTTACATGTTTATTTAAAAAAATACAATATTCTTTTTTTTTAAAGTAAATTGTAATAATTTTAAGTGTTTGTTTCGATGCGATATAATACAAAAATTATTTGGTGAATTGTGCACAATTGTAAATTTTCTGTCCAGGTCTGTACGTACCCACGGCGGTGGTTGAATTATAATATATGTAGTTTACGATTTAAGAGGCCGTTATTATAACACTATGTATCATAACCCCATTTAGTAATTTATAGGTTTCTGGATATCAAAGTTGTAATTTTAACTATAATATACATTATAGGTATAGCTATAATATTATACATGCAATCTATTGCAGTAGTAAACGATGTTCTAACTATAAATTTATGGTAATGCAACATTTTCCTCGCATTTAACTTCCTATAGTTTACTTTATATGGTTATTCTTTGCATACCCGCCAATAAATAGTTTTGTCCTAGATATTCAAAAACGAAAAATTACGCCTTATTTGTTTGAATTCAGCGAGTAGTGCTTTTTCTTTTGATAATGTATCGCAATCGCAAAACTGGGGCCACAATCTACAGCTTTATCTTAGTTTAAACAACACTGATAAAATCACACAAATTCTAAGAAATATGGCGGTATGTATGTACTCACAACGAGATACCAGAGATTTTAAAAAGTTGATAATAATTTTCTTAAAGTTAGTTGTAGTTTAAATAATAATTATAAATTATAATTTTGAGTATTTTAGATTTCAATTGCAACAGTAAATGATTAGATTTGTAGAATTATTTATAATAACAAAAAATATAAAATTAAAAAAAATTAGAGTATGCTATAGCACTTGCAAAGTATGAAAAACTCAACATCTGCGGTTTTCATTTTTTCCATAAATGAGATAAAATGTGTGTCGTTGACAGAATATTAAACTAGATAGTACGTTAAATTAGTAGGGTAACCCGACCAATAGATGAACGCCCCCCAATAGATGGACAGATATTCTTTTAGTAACTAATTACATTAAATTTAAATATAAAATTGTAAAATATATTTTCTGTTTTACAAATATACCTACATATTTATGATTATATAAATTTTTTTTTTTTTATACTTATATACCAAGAAAATAAAATTACTTTTTCATATATTTTGAATATTATGATGGCAACGAATTTTCCTTGCGTTTTGTTAATTTATGGATAAAAATAATTTAATTTAAATTTTTTAACTGTTTTTGTAAAGACAAGAAGAGGTATTTTTTGCTGAATAATGCTTTGTGCTTTACTATTTGCAAACAATTTATAGTGTTAAATATATAAATTTCAAAAACAACTTTTAGTGGGTAAAAACGATATTCTAAGAAAATGTATTTTCTTCCCTATTTTATTATAAAAAAAGACCATACATCTAATTTTGATTAAAAATTGAAGGCTATCCTAAAGTCCTTCAAATACCCATGTTTATAAGTATTAAGGCCGTTTATCAGTATATAACTGTACACTGCAGCCTCAATTACGTCAAAATACTTTACAAAATTATGTATGTATGTATTTTGGAATATTGAAGGTTCTTTTTTCTAACTGTATATTTTTTGGATAAAGTATAATTCACAATACCATTTGCTAATTAAACTATCACGCTTCGGACGGTAGTAAATTGTTAGATTCGAATTAATATGTACCCTAATACCCCTTTATCAAACTTAAAATCTTAAAATACACCGATAGAGTATAAGTAAATTAAGAGTGTCACGTAACGGCTGTTAACTACAATTTTCTGCGTGATTATTATATTTAAGTTATTCGTTCGGCGCATAAATGAAATAAAAATGACATTAATTATGACGCATTTCACATAAAATCAAATAAATTTCCTTTGCCTTTCGAAGTACAAAGAATTTTCCAGTTATTCAGTTATTTTTTATGCTGGTCTACTTTCTATTACCACGTGCTAATTATAATACTTTTTTCATAACTAAAAATACACCGACCGGCTTAATTTTGTACGTTTTCTGTTAACGTATGCTGCATAAATGTTTGTTTGATTTGTTATGTACAGGATGACACAATATAACTAAAATAATTCATAGAAGCTCCGTACAAATAATCTTAGTGTAACACCCCGATATTTTTTTTGAAAACCTGAACATTTTAGTTAAAATCTTAATATTCAATTTGTCGTTTGGCCAAAACAGATTTTGATTGGAGGTTAATGTAGTTCAATTTTCACTGTTGCCAAGGGGCTTAATTTACACCTAGGCCCGTTAGGCCCAGAGCTTTTTTGTGAGATTAACCGCACTATCTATCGAGCTTCCTGAAATATTTGAAAATTATATAAATTAGTTTTTACTCGAACTTGAACTTTGAATAATTTTTGAAAGAGTGAATTTAACGAAAAGTGTAAAGAGGCCTTATTTATAGAGCGTCTAATTTCCTTCAAAAATATGTATTTTCTCTTTTAGAAGCAGATTGGTTTATCAGTTACAAAATTCTAAAGTTGAAAAATCAAATCGTAAAAACAGATCAATGTTCAAAGCATGATTACAGGAAACGGCTTGTCATACGAAAATTTGTAATGAGACCTTTTTTGTTGAGAATTTAATTTTCTTCAAAAATATGTATTACAGTTAAACCTCGATTATACGGACTTCAGTTATACGGATTCGCGATTATCCGGATTGTCAACCGCGTTCGTTTTTCTTGTTAAAACGGTAAACTTCAAAATCGTGCTTAAAACCGAGTGTGCGCATTCGAGCTCGAAGTGGCACATTCCGATCTCGGGAAAATGAAACGCGCCGCTCCGCGTCGCGCTTCATGTGCCACTTTTTGCTCGAATGCGCACATCCTTGTATTTATCGGATTTGCCTATATTATTATTTTATTCTTCAATTCAAAAAATTTAAAGTCGAATAAATTAAATCTATTTTTTGTTTGAAAAAGGTTAGATATTTTATTCCTTAATAAAAATATTTTCGAGTGTACTTTCGAATGTTTAATAATTCGGGTTTTTGATTAATTCAAATTGTATGAGTCAAATTTTCTGAAGTAGGCCATTAAAAATCAACTAGTTGATTTTTATATCATCTTTTGTAGATCGTTGAAGGTTTATATGTCAAAATTAAGGTCTCCAAATATTTTTGGGTAATTTTCGTTTTTGTAAAAATTATAAACAAATTAGTTTTAAGGCACATTTTGTACACTGTTGTAATTAGACTTCATTTATGGTTTAATTCAATTTTTAAATATAAAAAAATATTTCTATATTACATAAGAGGTGCATCAAAATTTTAAAATGACTTGGGTGGGGTATGTTAAAAAAAAGGTGGAGAAATAAGAGTCAAAATTCGGAAATAGTTAAAGTATTTTTTTCATGTACGATGAAGTCTCCCATCTAGTCTAGCTTAAAAGTTAAATTAGAAATGTGGTTTTTGCTAAAAATACCCTATTGTAATTTTTAATTAAAAGAAAAGCCAGAAGTGGTACATTTAGTTCAGGTTGATTTAATTAATATTATTTGTAAGAGAAAAGAATAAGATAGGCAAATTACATTATTAAGGAGTATGTGCGCTTTCAAGCGAAAACTTTTTCCGAATAGAAAATCTGTATTTTAAGGATTTGTTATTAATATAGTCGAATCAAATTAATACGAAGATGTGCGCATTCGAGTGAAAAGTGGCACATTTCTGAGCGAGGGAGGTAAATGAAGCGCGACGCGGAGCGGCGCGCTTAATTTTCCCGAGATCGGAATGTGCCACTTTGAGCTCGAATGTGCACACTCCGCTTTTCGCCACAATTAACAATGATCAATTTACTTTTAATTTTACCTAAACATTTTATGATTCTTTTTGGTATTTTTTACTGTTGATTTTATAATTCATACTTATTTGTTTCGTTTTTTTTTGTAAATAAATGGTACTTGTACCCCTGGATGAAACAATTTGGAATTTATGCGCGTCAACGAAAGTTTTATCGATTTTATAGCTCGGATATTGTAAGTCAGTGAAATACAGCTATATTTTGAGTTTAACCTAGAAAGTTGATTTTGAAGTATAAGGTATGTATTATTTTGTTTTATTAAAGAATTACGTTCTCTTCACACGTATTAATATTGATGAGATCAATTTTAAATAAAATTTACTAATATTATGTTACGGTAATTTTAGATAAACAACGATACTTGCAAGTTTCAATAATTCTGGCAATTTTATCAGAATATACCAACATTTTTCGGGAAAACCGTGCCTTTATTTCTACTCCAAAATGTATTATAAGTACGCATATTAATAAAATAATTTTCTCAATGACCAAGAACATTTATATAGTTATTTCAACAAAATATAATTATTAATTTAGAGTTGTTATAAGTACATAACCCAATTCAATGAAAATTGAATTGCGGGCTTATAATAAAAGAGGTGGCATTAAGAAAATAGAATCTTTGACTACTTTATTGGTCAACTGTTAGTAGGAGTTGCCGAAACGAGAAATTGGGAAGCGCGCGAATGCGCGTTTCATGAATCATTATAAGGTACAAGTACCAAATAAATACCTAACAAAGTAAAATTGTTTTTTTTTTCAGTTATCCGGATTTTCGATTATCCGGATGAGCTGCAACATTAATTAGTCCGAATAACCGAGTTTCCACTGTACTTATATTTTTTAGGCATATTGTTAAGAAGATTTGAGTGAAAGAAGCGTGTGGTGTAAAAAAATTGAAATTTACCATAAATTTGAATTTCTCAATGATACACCTCTTAATATTAAAATTAAGGGCTCAAATTTTGACGTTGACTTTTTTTTGTCATTCTAAATAATATTTTCGGTATTTCATTAAAAAAAAAATAATAGATTATTTTGGCCCAGTCTAAGCGGCATATTAAACGGGGCCTAGGGCGGCATGGTGCCTAAATCCGTCACTGACTACCTATTACACATCTTCCAGTTAATTATTATTTGACTACGCCAGAAAAC
Source organism: Sinopyrophorus schimmeli (assembly GCA_036325965.1). NCBI lineage: Eukaryota > Metazoa > Arthropoda > Insecta > Coleoptera > Elateridae > Sinopyrophorus > Sinopyrophorus schimmeli. The sequence goes on from JARFIZ010000035.1 coordinate 1,847,073, forward strand.
AGTAATTAAATCCCTTTCAATGTCTTTATTATGATTGGTTGGTGGTATGCAATGACAAAATATCACTCGAATGGATTCGCATATTAGAACTCTCTTTACGATCGGGTTTTGTGACGCGCACTTTCTCATTTGAAATAGCGGAAGATTTCCCATGACAAACATGCAATAAAATATTCAAGAAAAACCGATCCGTCTTTGTTTTCTCAAGGTTCTCATCTTCATAAAGCGATAAAAGGAAAAATGATATTTTATTCCCATTAACACCGAATTTCGCTTGTTTACTTAAATTATTTTGTAGTGAAGCGGTCGAGATGTAGGTCGCTAATGTTCTTGTTTGTTATCATTGAATGTGTTTTGATACTAAACTTCTAAGAAATATCTCACTCCACTAAATAAAAAAATGCTTTATTCATTTAACTTTTTGTGTTTTCATAACTTTGCCAGCTTTGAATGTATTTAAACATAATGAATAATAATGCAACTTATTAATAAATTACTTAAATAAATATATTTATTACCATAGTTTTTAAATCGAAAAACAGTTAGGTTTTTAAGTTATACGAATATTAATTCCATACCTAGGGACCTATATCATATTTTGGCTTGAAAAAAACAATTCAACAGATGAATGATTTATTTCAATTATTTACGTTGAATTTGGTTAATATCTTAGATTTAGAACAAGACATAAATATTATTTAAGTATCTTGAAGTTCAATTCTACTACTTTGAATTTGCAGACAAATAAAATTTTCTTCGTTTTGTTTTTCTTATTGTACATACCTACATATAATTCTAGAGCTTTACAATAATGTTTATTAGCTTAATAACGCTTTTATATAAAGTAATTCTTGTATTAGTAAAACTAGTATAATAATAGAAAGACTTTCAAAAAGCAGTATTCTTACAGGGGTCATTTAATACTGTTATAATATCTTTGATTGATGGGTATGCACTGAAAAAGCTTTCTATACTTTACTCAATATTTTAGATTCTTCTCAAGCCTATTAAACGTAAAAACTGAGAAATATGGTTATACATTTATAAATAATATTTTTTTTATAAATCAATATTCATTTAATTGTTGTATAGCATAAATGTCAAGAAATGATGTCAAGACAGTCGATCGCAAGATCATCTTCAAGCGATCGCCAAACTTTTTGTATTATCCATGTATTATTTATTAAAATATGTTAAAAACTGTGTAACCTTTCTTCTTGTAGTAAATGTAATTTCTTCCAAAAACGTCAAATACGATTTTGCTGTAAGTCTAGCCGTTTATAGGAAGACTACAAAAATTAACTTTAAATTTCTTTAAGGGTGAGACCGTTCAAGTAGCATAGATCCAATTACTGGTATACTATTAAAGGTTGATTTTTTCTCTACAATTTGTCGTTAAGAACAAAAAGTTTACATAAAATGCAACAAAGATTTAGATAAATGAAAAAAAAATTGTAGATTTACATGTTGAAAATGAACGGAAAAATCTTTAAAATCAACTAGCGACCATTTAGAAGTAAAATTAATAACTGAAATTTGATGAGTATTTTTTTTTCGAAGTTTAGAACAATATTTTGTCAATAGACTCAAAAAAAATGAATCAAAAACAAGCGTTTAAAAACAAAGCACCCTAAAATAGCATATAGACACAATTTAATAAAATTGGAGATCCTTCATACAACATTTTGTTATCACACTGCTTTTATGAATGCCTGTCTTTTTAAGAATATATTTTCTTTTAAAAACCCAACAATAAAAAACTATTCAAAAAAAAATATAATTTATAAATAATAAACATATTGCAAGTAATCGTGATATAATTATATTAACCACAACAAGGAAATTCCGTGTTTGTATAATATTATGTATATGAAATATGCCATCCATAAATTTCTAAATATAAAATCTAGAAATGTACAGTACAATCTCTCTTAATCAGCAACCTCGGTACTACAGCCTTGGCAGGTTGCCGATGCATGAAAAAAGCGGCAGTACTTACACAATTTTTAAATATTTTTATTCAACGTGAACATTCAACTAGAGAAAGAAGCAACTTTTCGTAATTTTCCGCACCCAAAATTCGTGCTCTTAGAGAAATTTGCTCCAACTGTTCCACGGTAGTTACGTCACTGCACAACCCTCATTTCATCATCACGTTTAATGTTTTACTTAGCACGATTTCGATATAACACGCAATTAATTACCCCTGATATATTAGTACAAAATTAACGTAGCATTACATACTGATTAAGATGCCATTAACTTTACAATATTATTCAAACTCATTTAATTTCAAAAAAATTATTTTATTAAAAATAAAATGTTTTGATAGAAAATTTCAGAATACTGCGGTACATTAAATTTAAAACTACTTTTGCACATATCTTATACATGGTGTCAGACGAATAGGTACTGAGGCTTAACCGGGTGATACCAATCTAAACAATAAAAGTTGGTATAAAAATGTACTAAATTTAAAAAAAAATGCATTTTAATTTTCCAGTAAATGATAACACAGCACCTTCTCCATATACTCTTAATAGAGACTGAGGCCATTAGTACGCGCTTCATTGCTAATTTATTTTATTGCTTTAATATTATGTTTCATAATAAACGTTTATTACACTTTTACTTTATCGTTTCGATATCATGTTTCAGAATAAATGAGCGGGACTGTGTTAATATAAACATTTAATGTTCCTAGTGAAGTGATTACGATAAGCAACTTTATTTCACGTCTCAATTTTGAGGCATTATTACTAAGCCTATATTGTCTATTTAAATTCCGATTTGATATGCGTTTTCTATGGTTTTTTGATTTAAAAACAATATTGTATTTTTGGCTTTATTGGCATCGTTATAATAGACTTAAAGAAACATTTTCGACAAATTCTAAATAATAAGGTATTTATTACAATTTTTTAAATTGTTTACGATACCATATTTGAAAAATATTGCAGATAAGGTAGTGACCTTATCAAGTGTGACTTGGTGTATGTTTTTGTTCAACTTAGGGTGACTTAAATTCCAGTACTTATTCATCTGATAGGCTGTATAGTAATTTATAGTGATATATATTGTGCATTTATATAAATACCGAAATCATCTAATTGCAAATACATAACCAAATATTTAAAATAGTATCAGAATTGCAGTTTATCGCAATTAATCAACATTCAGTAACAGGGTCACTGTCTTCGTTAAGGTTAAATAACGACGCATCAACTTATTAAACATGTTTGTTGTACATTCATAAGCGGAAAAAAAAACTTGTGGTTATTGAATTGTATGTGTATAGAAAAACTTGTTTAAGCATTATCCTCTTCAGTATTTAGAAAAATGTCGAACATGATGCTTTGGGTTTGCATGCTCTCTTTTCTTGGAGCTGTTTTAGGTAAATCGATATTTTTTTAATTAAACAATTTTAGTTAATAATTTATTTTTCTGATTAGGATCAGGCAAATATTGTGAAGAAGCAGGAATAAAATTTAAAGAAGGCGAAACTATTTCTCTACCAGGAGAATGCATTTCAGTGAAATGTTTGCAACCATCAATTAATTTAATGTCGGGGAAGAGGTAACTATTAGCTGCATACCAGATTCCTACGATTGTTTTACATGTCTGATTATTCTTTCGCCGTTCATCTTCCCGTAAAGTTATATTCGTCAAAATCAATAATTATTTAAAATCTAATTTTAAAATTGAGAGCAATTTATAAATTTTAACAAAAAACTTCATTAAAATGTAACCACTTCGTATTTTATTTATCGTTTTGCATATTGTGTTGGCATATTGAAATTTTGTACTAATGCACATAAAATTTGGTTTTAGCAATACGTTGCCAATTTAATAATATGCCTCGAACGATAAACATCAGTTTTTATTAATACACATATTATGTTTTTTTGTAATTTTTTTTAGGTGCCCAGAACTTGAAATACCCGAAGGATGCCGCGAATCAAAGCCAAATAAATCCGATCCTTATCCAAATTGTTGTCCTAAGACAGTTTGTTAAATTAACTATAATAACTAAATAATAGAATTAACATATTTTTACAATTAATATTTTAAAACTAGTTTTAGGACTTTTAAAGCGCTTAATTACTTGTATGAGTTAGATAAATAATGAAACATAATTTGTAAAATCTGTAAGATTATTAAAAAACATTTGTTTTGAATATTTAGTGCAATGTTTAGTGTAATAAAATTTTACATTTTGATAACAGTGCTCGAGTGATGTTATAATACAGGGGGCCATGCAGGAGATGAATGAGAGCAACATGATTGTTTTTCATATATATTACAAAGAGACACACTTTATTATTTAACTCTATAACCATACATACAAGATGTGATTAATAATAATATAAGTAATAAAATGTTCTGTAAGTTATTGCAACATATTACAATTTTTGTACAATTAAAAAAATCCAAATAACAAAATTAAAATCGACTAAGAACGCATATCGTCGGCGATACTGCAATACCGCGTAACGAGCTTTTTGCATAATGTCGAATTTCCAATGTTATTTTATTCAATGTTAGTCTCTATGGAAAAAGCTAGTTACGCGGTATTGCAGTATCGCCGACGATATGGCTCTATGAGCGGCATTTGCCCACATGTATTATAATACGTTGTACCACCAATGACGTAGGTAACTATAATAGTGCACGGAGAAAAAATATCGTTATGATAACCATACGTATCCCTATTATAGCTATCCGTTGGATAGTTATCTTTCACAGGGATACGCCGTATAGCTAATTTAGCTATCCAGAGTTTCTTTATTGCGGATCGTTATAGTAACGATCCGTATTACTGTTTTAGACATTCAAAAGATTCTTGTCATAGTGATTTAATGGATATGCACGGAGAACAAAATATCGTTATAATAACCATACGTATCCCTATTATAGCTATTCAAATCCTCAAATTAACTATACAGTTAACTACACGACGGATACTGCACACGTTCACGAAAGCTTTTCGTTTGAACGCTTGAATCAAATAAATGAATCCTTATTATAAGTAAACTATGTAGAGCTGTTTTGATCATACTATGAATTGTCAAATTGACTTATAAATATCGTTAAATTAGACATTCGAATCCTTGTCAGAACAATACGTCAATTGGGTATACGTTAGATAGTTATATTAAGGATATTTTTTTCTCCGTGTGCAGTTGGTACTACCATACCAAGACCCAAGTTAGAAACGAACCCAAGTAGGGTATGGTTAGGCAATGTCGTGATATTTTATAAGAAAATTGAATTATCTGTAAAAAATAAAAACCAATATTTAAAAAAATGAAGTGATTTAATATTTATTAAGAAACATTTTTGTAAAAAATAAAGTGTTAAATAAAATATAACTTTTTTAGGGCACTTTTTGTCCAGACGAAAAATTAAGGTATTGTTGTGATAGGCCATTTAATGCTGTGATATGAGTAAGGTAGTGTCGTGATAATATAAAAGTCATAAGAACATAAACAATATTTGTTAAATCTGAAATTACTAGCTATTTTGGCTTCTAACGGATTTTTTTTCAACCTTTTTAGTGTCGCGACCCCCTAAAATGCCAAAAAATTAAATAGAAAATCCTACGACCCCCTCACTACGTATTACAACGTTTTTAAAAGTTTTTTTCGTACACTAGCTTTATTTCTTAATAAATTTACCCCCTCCCCCAATTCTTGTTGGAAACCCCCCTGGGGGTCGCAAACCGTAGGTTGAGAAATAATGTTCTAAAACTTCACAAATATACTCCTCGCAAAAATTAAGCGAGCAAGAAAAAATTCCAAATTTTTAGTGTGTTTTGACAGACTGTATTTAGGTAAAAATGGTCGTATCGAGGTCATTAAAAAAAATTTTGAAGCTCCCAGATTCAAGTATTCAGATTTTGTTCTCAAAAATTTTTTGGAGCAACGACTTTCACGTGAAGATACCAAATAGCGCAAAGAAATTTCTTTTCAAATTATGCATTTTATTTTTTTTTTGAGCTAAACCATTGAATAAGTCAAATAGCCTTTTTATCCACCTTTAATTTTTTTTTTAATTTTTTTTCTTCGTTGATTTCTGGCGGAGCTATCGTATTTTGAATGAAATATGATTCTTTTTTCTTCAACCACTGATATCTCAGCAACCAATGGGCGTATCAAAAATTTAAGGACAGTTTTGTAATATAGAATAACACTCATATAAGATTCCCTGATGACGTTTGGGAAAAAAATTACCCTCGTATTTAACAATAAGTTGCAGTAAGTGAAAAAAAGTGACTTTTTTCCTTATTTGAGTAAAACCACTACATCTTTGCAAATATTAATAGAAAACCTAATGTTTGAAGTAATTTTTACACATCAATATACCCCCACTAGCTTTGTAAATCGCCAGATCGATCTACTGAACGGTTTTTCTGGACCGATTCATCAAAATTTCATAAGAAATTTTTGTACATAAACATCATGCAGTCTCTTGAAAAATAGATTTTTTTGTGACTCTTCTCAAAATTCTGCATCTGTTGTTAGTTAATTGCAAGAATTTTCTGATACGCCCATTGGTTGTCGAGGTATCAGTGGTTGAAGACAAAAAGATCATTTTCATTCAAAATCCGATAGCTCCGCGAGAAATGAACGAAGAAAATTTTTTTTAAAAAGAAGTTAAAGCTGGATCAACAGGCTATCTAACCTATGCAACGGTTTAGCTCAAAAAGCTCAAAAAAAAATTTCTAAGCCCGTGATCCAAAAATAAAATGGAAGAAATAAAAAAAAAAAATTTATTGCGCTATTTGGTATTGTAACGTAAAAACCGTTGCTCCTAAAAATTTTCAAGAGCAAAATCTGAAAACTAGAATCCTGGAGCTTCAAAATGCTTTTTTTAACGACCTCGATACGACCATTTTTCACCCAAATACAGCCCGTCAAAAAACACAAAAATTTTGATTTTTTTCTTGTTCCATTAATTTTTGCGTGGAGTGTATTACATATGACAACCCCGCGTGAGGTATAAAGATTAATTTGAATACTTACGTAATTAGTCACATCAAAATTCTACCTTCTTTGTAAGTAAATAATTTTGAACCAGAGTTATTTGCCACTCTAGGCCCGTACCTCGCGGCCCCAAATCCAAATACATCTTTCTTTGTATTAAAATATAAAAATTTAAATACGTAGGTGTGTAAATCAAAGCCGATCTTATTAAATTTCCGATGAATGAATCCGATTAATGGAGTATCCGCGACTACTAGATTTCTTGAAATACAAGAGTGCGTTGCTGCGTTTTCTGAACTCCTGTTATTTAAAACTCATCTTTGACTTATGTCCAGTTGTACCACCGCATCAGAATGAGCTAAGCTCACGCTTACATTAAACTTTTCTCAAGCGTGTTAGGCAACACTACAGTTTTCTCTTTATTTCTTATTAAATATCAATATAAAAACCATTCTGTTGTCCACTAAAATTTTAACAAAATAACATTTTAAACCTATTTTAATTTTTACACATTCTTTACGTTTTGCTTAACAATTTATACTTAAAATTAAATTTTATGTTGATGATATAGTGGTTGAATAAATTTATCTACTAGGACTTTCTATAACAAACGGAGGCGAATTTACGAATTTGCCGCCCCTAGGCTGGAATTTGGAATTTTTCATATTACAGTATTACAAGCGAGCAATAAATAGAGTGAAAAGCGTTGCCAATAGGTATTTAAATGAATCGCAAGATAACCGAATCGTAAAACCAGTCAATTTTATAATCGGAACCGAGAACGTATGCACAATAAAGTCTTGGCTTGCAGTTTGAATTGCTTCATTGGTTTTCTGATTGTCTCTTCTTCGACTGACTACGAAATGCTTTTCTCCGTCCAAGAATTACTCATCCCTACATAAAATATGATTTGCGATATGAAAGATTTGATTTATCTATTCTCATTCTTGAAACTAAATATTTCCATTTAATTAAAAATATTTTTTTTTTACCAGGGTAGTAATAGAGTCGATTAAAATTGTAGTAATCCCAAAATACACGTAAACCGACAATTTACCATGTATTTTGGAGAAGTGGGCCAAAGTTACCACTATCATTTTTTAGTTTTAATTTGTTTTTCTCTCTTTTTATCGAAAACTACATTAAATGAATTAAAGTACAGTGGAAACTCGATTATCCGGACTAATTAATGTTGCAGCTCATCCGGATAATCGAAAATCCGGATAATTGAAAAAATAAACAATTTTACCTTGTTAGGTATTTATTTACAAAAAAATCGAAACAAATAAGTATTAATTATAAAATTAACAGTAAAAAATACCAAATAGAATCATAAAATGTTTAAATAAATTAAAAGTAAATTGATCATTGTTAATCGTGGCGAAAAGCGGAGTGTGCACATTCGAGCTCAAAGTGGCACATTCCGATCTCGGGAAAATGAAGCGCGCCGCTCCGCGTCGCGCTTCATTTGCCTCCCTCGCTCGGAAATGTGCCACTTTTCCCTCGAATGCGCACATCCTCGTATTTATGAAATTTATTTATATTTAAATCAGTTACGCCAAAAAATTATTTCTTTCAAGTATGTTTTTGAATTAAATTGCCCCCCATTTTTGCTTCGATTTTTATTTTTGAGGATTGGAGGAGTAGTTCTATTATGCATTTTAGAACAGCAGTTTCCAAACTATGTTTCGTGGGTTATGTATAAATACAGTCGAATACAGTCGAAATCCGACATCAAGTTATCCAAAAAAGCACAAAAATTGACTTTTAAAAAACCCGCTATAATTGTGCCACTGTGATTTGCCCATTCTTGATTCACTACAATGGCCGCCAATTAATTAGCCAATCAGATAGAATTCATTATTTCGTAACTATAGCTACATCAGAAATATTTGAAATTTGAATCATATTGTATATTTATAAACATATTTAAAAAAAAGAATACAAAAAACCTTTTTTTCAATAAACAAGAGTAATGCGCATATCAAATAAAAATAATTAAAAATACATAATAAAATATTAGAAAAATTGGTAGCTTCTATGCTTCGAAGATTGCAAAGTGTTTTACATCTACTTATTAATTTTGCAATGTTTTGTTTGTATTTATCCATAATGATTGGTGTCCCTTGCTTCCCTCGCTCAGAAATGTGCCACTTTTCACTCGAATGCGCACATCTTCGTATTAATTTGATTCGACTATATTAATAACAAATCCTTAAAATCCAGATTTTCTATTCGGAAAAAGTTTTCGCTTGAAAGCGCACATACTCCTTAATAATGTAATTTGCCTATCTTATTCTTTTCTCTTACAAATAATATTAATTAAATCAACCTGAACTAAATGTACCACTTCTGGCTTTTCTTTTAATTAAAAATTACAATAGGGTATTTTTAGCAAAAACCACATTGCTAATTTAACTTTTAAGCTAGACTAGATGGGAGACTTCATCGTACATGAAAAAAATACTTTAACTATTTCCGAATTTTGACTCTCATTTCTCCACCTTTTTTTTAACATACCCCACCCACGTCATTCTAAAGTTTTGTTGCACCCCCTATGTAACATATAAATATATTTTATATTTAAAAATTGAATTAATCCATAAATGAAGTCTAATTACAACAGTGTATACAAAATGCGCCTTAAAACTAATTTGTTTATAATTTTCAAAAAAAACGAAAATTACCCAAAAATATTTAGAGACATTAATTTTTACATATAAACCTTCAACAATCTGCAAAAGATGATATAAAAATCGACTAGTTGATTTTTAGTGGCCCACTTCGGAAAATTCGACTCATACAATTATAATTAACCAAAAACGCAAATTATTAAACATTCGAAAGTACACCCGAAAATATTTTTATTAAGGAATAAAATATCTAACCTTTTTCAAACAAAAAACAGATCTAATTTATTCGACTTTAAATTTTTTGAGTTGAAGAATAAAATAATAATATAGGCAAATCCGATAAATACGAGGATGTGCGCATTCGAGCGAAAAGTGGCACATTTCCGAGCGAGGGAGGCAAATGAAGCGCGACGCGGAGCGGCGCGCTTCATTTTCCCGAGATCGGAATGTGCCACTTTGAGCTCGAATGCGCACACTCGGTTTTAAACACGATTACGAGGTGTCCAGTTTTAACAGAAAAAAACGAACGCGGTATAACTGACAATGACGTCCGGATAATCGAGGTTTTACTGTAATACAATAGCTAAATATAAAGCAAATCCTGATACGAAAAGGTTTATATTGTAGTGTACTAATATAAGTGCTACAAAGTTATCCAAATTGACTCTACCCGTTTACAGTTGGTTGTCGAGAGGTTGCAGCTTAGTGAGAACAGACAACCCAAACTTTTTAAGTCCTTATTTATATAAATTATAAGTCTTCTTAAAAACAAGTGAACGAAATTGTTGAACAAAAATGAATTTTCAAAATTTTAATGAAAAACACTTGCGGCCATATTTTAATAGGTAACCCAGCGGAAACGTATTCCTCTATTAATAATCGTCTATTAAAATTGCATTTCAATTAAAAAATAAATGAACGTAGAAATCACACGGTGAGATCTTGGACTATTATAACATTTGTTGATTACATAAACTTTCAAAATCGTTTATTAATATTCTAGTGATTCTACGATAAGAGGTTTTTAAACTATAGAGAATGCGCCAAAGAGAAAAATTCGAGTTTTTTGATAAAACACATATATTACGATTTTTGTTCCTTTTATCTACACATTCATGTAAGGGCAAGTCACTTTATACATATTTACTTACTTTTTAAAAGGTCAGGGTAAATACATCGGCCAGGGTAAAGACTAGCGCCTTTTAAGTGATAATTAGAATAATTTGTATATTACCTATACTAATACCATACCTTTCATTAAATCAACAAGTTTTATTCATAATATAAAATAAAATATCAGTAAAATCGGATTATAAACAAAGAAATTATAATTTATTTTTTATTATACTCCTTTTCTTTTACCAGAATGATTTAAAACGTTTCTTGAGAATGTTGATATATATATGGATTAGTTTGCACAAACATCTTATGATCCAAATTATCTCCCTGGTCAGTGAGTATCTCCCCTGGTAGTTATTTTACCAGGAGAAATACGGCAGGGGAGAGACGTTTATGTGACAAATTTAAAATGTTTAATTGACATAATTTAATATTGAACTAATAATATATCACACCTTAACTATTACAGTATTGTTGAATTTAGGTAGTAAATTAAAATAAATTAAGTGAATTTTATAAATTTTACGATTTGTAAAAGGTGAGACACAATCACCTTGCAAAACCACTGCACCACAGAGTCGCGTCGCGCCAAAGACAAATGTCAGCGGTATAAGGGCTCGGGTGTTTAGTGTTATTAACTTTACGTTGATACGCGCCCTTGGTCGCTTTTTTGTATAAAACTGTCTGATATTTCTGTTTGTATTAACGGATCAAAATTTGCCAGGGTAGATACGCAAAAAAACGGGACAAAAATGAAGTTCGGAAAATTATTGAAAAGAAACAAATGTTATATTTTCTCTTTATAATACTTAAGTATACTTGTTTAAATTTGTGCTCAATATACTTTAATGTGCCAACTGCGTCAAAGAAAGTATGTACTGTCTGTATGTTTAACTAAAACGTCATGGGAACAGGCCAGGGTAGAGACTTTTTCAGACCTAAACATGGAATTTCAGGAAAATGTACTTTAATTGGGCATTAAATCATAATGCTATTTATAAAATACATTAAGATGCTGTGATTTATTACATAAAATCACAACACGTAGAATAAAAAAGCTGTTTTATAATGATTGCCGTACACATTACCTCTTATCGTAGAATCACCCATGTAGCAGATTCCACATAATTATTTTATAAATTCGAAAAGTACCACAGGTGTTCAGTGATTTAGTCCTGGTCGACTATTGGGTCTTTTTCTTTGCTGTAGTTTTTAGTTTCTTTCATTATCAATCGAAATGGCGGCCTTGTTTGACATACAAAATATAAAAAATTCTGTATGACATTTTTTTTCTGAAAATTACAAAGATCCAATTCATAATTTTATTCCATTACAAATTCTCATGTAGGATATCTATTTCCGTCTAATTTATTACGTGGGTTTCATATTGATTTCAAACTTGCTTTGCTTAAGATATGAAATTTTAAAAAGCATATCCCAGAAGTAGATTTTTTTATTTGTTTTGCTTTAAAGCCAAACTACGAAGTTAGTTCTTCTTATTTTTTGCGTCAATTCATTCGGCCGAAACAAAAATAACTGCCTATAAGAGTTGCTCGAAAAAGTTAAATAAATATAAGCAAAATAAATTATGGAAGTTTTCGTCAGTTTCAGAAGGGAAAATAACGAAATGTCGACGATTATCAGAAAAGTATTAAGAGTTCCTTAACCTTACACAGGACATTCATATGCGTTAAAGAAAAAGCAGGATTAAACGCTGAAAAGCTTCGTCCCACTCCTATTTTGAAAGCTCTAATAGCTGTTGGCGCCAGAAAGCTTGGCGTCGTGGTAGCCACTCCGTGAATTCGCTTTGCATTAGTTCAACATTTGCTTGAAGACTTCTACGCATCGAAGAACTTGGCTTGCGCTGTTCAACACATAACCAAACTTTACTTTTACAAATTCTTTTCAAATTTTTGCTTGTGTATTTAGTGTTGATTGGCGCCGATATGAAAAGCGCTGTGAATCTGTTAACGTTTCTTTGTCTATTTAGTTGTATAAATATTGGTAAGTTATTAGTCTAATATTCAGCTTTGTTTATTAGATCTGTTTTAATTCAAAAAATGTATGGTTATTTCTAAAAAAATACACAAAAACTTTAGATATGTCTGAATAAATTAAAATTATAATAATGTTTATTTTGTTGTATAAATTACCTTAAAAATTAATTTTTAGTTTATTTCAAAAACTAAATAGTTTATTATTAAATTATAGAACTGCCAATAAGAAATTCTCATTGTTGAATAAACGTGTTTTTAAAATCCTTAATACATAAAGTATTTAATTCGTTTATTGAAAAAAAGTATAATTTGGTAAAGTAGTTATTTTTTGATTTTTGTTTACTTTTACCAATTTTATTTTTCTAATTTAATTGCATATTGTATGAAAAAAATAATAAAGTGTTTAATTTATTTTATTGATGTTCGCTTTTAAATAATTTTTATTTTATAAATATTGTGTAAGTTTTTTACTAAAGTTATTAATGAATGCTGTTTAATGATACAATAAGTGTTTCATAATTTAGACGTGAAAAAAAGTTTAACAGTTATTTATTTTAAGAAATAAATTTTAAACTTTTTTATTTTTTGCTTTATAATCTTTTGATTAATAAAGTATTTAATGAGAATTACATAATATAAAAATGTAATTATTGATTATAATAGTTCTGTCTTCTTTGAATATTTATTGTAAGGTTGCCAAAATGTTCTACGTCTTTTTAAAGTGCATAATTTTCATTGTGTAGGTACTCTTCGCAAGAAGTTTAAAATAATCACTTTGATAATAAACAACAAAATTGAGAAATAAGTTAAGAAGCATTTTCGTAAATTAATATTTAAGTCGAAGAATTGTTTTATGCTTGAAACATCTAACAACTTAAAACTCTATATTACATTAGTAGAATTAATTAATTTTTTTTTAAATTGTTTAAAAGATCAGTCGTTTTTCAGCATATTAAAATTATTACATATTTAAAAAATTACTGTGTTTAAATATGTTATGTTTCTATCTTCTCTCGCATTTTTGATATTTTCGGTTGATTTGTTAATTAGGTCCTATTAAAATATATCACTGTAAGCATTGTGTGAATATAATAAATATATAGGCAATGCTTTGCACGATACAAATTTTAATCTCGCATTTAGTTTTGGTAATTACTAATGTTGATCGGGTATTGGATCTCTTACCTTATAGTAAAATAGATGGTTAATCTTTTTGTTAATAAAAAAGTTAATTTTATAATAATGTTTGGCTAATAAATTGTAGACGTTTTATAACATACGAGGGCGGTTTTATAAATCAGTGACTTTTTAAATTTCCCGCGTAGTAACTTTAAATGCAACACTGTTCCCGTCAACCGTCATCTATAAATAGACTACTGTCAAAGTTTGAGTAATCTGCGTTATTTAGTTTGTGTTTGACAGGCATTGTAAGCAAAGAACTGCGGGAAATTTAATGAAAATGGAAAAAAGTGCATTTCGTGTGGTGATTAAACATTATTTTTGCGTAAAAAAATCATCACCAAAACCAAGGCAAAAGGTAAAAGATTTTGGTCGAATGAAGAAAGCATCACAGAAACAAACGCCTATTTTGAGGGCCTTGAAAAAATCTATTATTTGGAAGAAATCAAAAAATTGGAAAAACGCTGGACTAAATGTATTGTGCTAAAAGGAGACTATGTCTTTTTTATTCAAAAAGTCACTGACTTATCAAACTGCCCTCGTACCTTGGCACCCACAATTAATAGTATCGTCTTAGATTTAAGTGTTTTGCTTGTTTATTACGTCATTTTAAATAATAAACTATAACAAAATAAATTATGTATCTATCTTTGTTTTTGTTATATAATATCTCAAAATTGGTAGTGTGTATTTGCTAAAATGAATTATTTCCATGCAATTTGAGAAAGTAATTTCTATTGAAAAGTAAATAAATAGATTGATTAATAAATACCGTTTCCAAAGTTTCATGCTTGACACTACTAAGGGCTTTAGAAATACTCAGGCTATAATGGATATCAAAAGAGTAACAGATGAGACTAATGTTTCAAAGCGGCAGAATTATAGCATGGCATTAACAAAATTTTCTATCGCTTTGTAGTATTATCTATGTGTATAATTACTAATAAAAAACAAGTTTAAATTTTTCAACAACTTAAATACAGGTTTTAGGAGTGATTTTCTGTTTTTATCACAAAAATGATTTATGGGATAAAATTTTCTACATAAAATAGTTTGGCTAATGTTCTAAATTACTTTACTTCCTGATCATATATAAACTACTAAGGTTAACTTTATAGAATTTATTTTTTAAATGGTTTTAATAACAAGTTAACGAGTGACCTGAATGAACAGACGGTAACACAGACAATACTTTGCAACAATTAAAGAGTGTTCTAAATGGTCTAAGTGTCAAAAATCTGGAACCGAGATAATTTTATAAAAGTGATTTGTTAATGTGTGAACATCATTACAGCTTCAAATATATGTATTTCTTTTAAACAACTTGCTTTACATAAAATATACAAAAAGAAATTTAAAAAAAAAACGAAACGTATTTTTCCAAAATGTTATATCCATAGAGAGATGTTGCCGTGGTAAAAATTTCAAATACGTGTCTTTTTAAATTTTGAAAATCGTAATTAACACCTTTAAATTGTGAAAAAAAATAATTATTTTATTGGTTTCTACTTATTCTTTTTTTTACATTTTCTGAACTTTTTTCTCCTCTTTTTCGCGCCATTTTTCATTTTTAGTTTGAAATAACACAATAGGAGTAATGCACATGATTATTATATGCGATAGCGCACAAAGAGCACGTAAACCTTTTAAAAATAATTTTACGATATCGCCGACCACCTATTCTTCTTTTTATTAAACGTGTTTTGTTCCCGATCATCTTCCCATTTTTTGGAAGGGGGGCGCCCAGGGCTTCTTTTTCCTTTGGGGGATGTGTCTCGTGCTAGTTTGGGCAATTTTATTTATGTCATTTTCTCTATATGTGTTGGTATCATTCTTGTTTTTTTCTTTTCACTCATTCTCCTATTTCTTGTATCTCACATTATCGTCTTTTTTTGTCGTTTCTAATTCTATGAAGCCTATAACTAACGCTGACAAGTAACGCCAATTTTTTGCACAGTAAACCTACAACCAAATAAATCGCTGAAACTTCCAATTTTTTCAATATTATTAGGCATGGATTTTAGTTCATTTCTATGTATATGTATACACTGTTAAAAATTTCTATTGTACTTTTACAAAAGATATGCAGGATTTGTTTTTGCAAAGCAATAATAAATCTGGTATTAAATTTTCAAAACATTTTTACTGTATTTGTTTTAGAAAATTACAAAATATAAGTATACACTGTTAAAAATTTCTAAGGAAATGTTACTACATAACTTACCCCAACTTAGTTTGGGAACCTTAGAAAACATTTGCAGCAATATTACTAAGAATTTATAGAAAATTTGTTCATTATGAAACTTTTTTAACAATTTTGTTATTTATCATGTACTAGTTCTCAGACTGACCGGCAGGACTCAAGCCAAAAACAGTTGCAACAAAGAAGGAATTAAAACCAAAAGTAGATCAACGTGGAGATGTATTTATAGCTCAATTCTGCGATTTAAAAATATTGATAACAGTGTAGAAAAAAAATTCTAATTTGGGCACCTAGACCCTTTAGAGTTTGTAGGGGAGACCGGGTATGGTTGTCTTACGGGTAGGTTGTCACAACAACAATAACGGAAAACCTAAAGAATTAATAAATTTGTTTACCCGTGTCAAAGAAGCCCGAGCACAATACCTCCTTACGTACTTTACTTCAGTTCGCTCTGAAATACCGTATAAGAAATATTTGCATTTGTTTTTTTTTGTACAGTGAAAGTAATTTTTTGTGCATCTCTGTTGAGTCTCATAAGTATAATTAAATTTTGCATTTCGTGTATTTATGTTTAAGATATGTTTCATAATATCATTATATGGTTTCTTAAATGACCATTGATTTAAATTTATTTTGGGAGTTAATTGTCTAAAATTGTTTTGGGGAAGGTTGTCTCAAGTTAGCGGGGGTTAGTAGTCACAAGTGCACAGCAACACCATGAATATGTGCGGCCTTTTTTATTGGTTTCTAGGGGTTTTACTACATAAACGATTGGCTGTAATTATATTTCTGTCATTTTTGTTACCATAACCTAATTTCGTTAAATAGAAGTTACTATTCGCTCACAGCAAATATTTTTTATTTTTTTTTAATTATGAATAAGATATTTTTCCATCCTTTCTTAGGAAATTTATTACGTACAACATTTTATCTTTAATAAAAATAGGTATTTGTTTTCTCGTTTTGTTTTTTACCTTTTATTTAACGTGTGACTTCCTACCCCAGACACTGTGACAATCATCCCTGACAACGGGTTAAAAGTCACACTTCTTTTTTTACAGAAAAATTATAATGTGTTCTCTTTAGATAATGGTAGAGAAAAAGTCTTTATTTCTTTTTAAACTAGAATAAATGGTACACTATCTATTGATATATAAATGTCATTGATAAATTAAGAACATGGGCTCTAAAAATACAAAAGAAAGAAATTGTGAATTCCAAAACCGGTCTCCCTTACTCTTCAATTGCTGACTATTTGCAAAAATATTTTTCAAAACAAAGTCAAACAGATTAATGGTACAAAATAAAATTTTAAATGAGTACCACGATGCAACTATTTTTCCTATTAACAATAAGAAAAAATAAGATATGTTTTTCTTAAATTTGTTTTTCATATTCAGTAATTCATGTTGTATTTTTTCAATTACTTTAGATTTTGAGATTTTCTATAGCAAAACTAAACTGCTTAACAATATCTTATTATTCAACGTTTTACAAATTGCAGATTTTATCAAAAAATTTAAATCACTCCTACCGTTCTCGGAGAAACTGCTCAGTTAGTTTTAAGGAAAATGTATGTTATTTTATGGAAATTTTTATGCAGATATGTAGCTTAGATTTGTATGCATATCCACGAAATAATCTTTTCAAAACTTCAACAATAAGATTTACATTTTTCATTTAGCTTATAATAAGCTAATATTTATTTTCGCCAAGAAGCTTAAATAAAAATGATTATATAATGTCGCTATTAAAAAATAAAATTTTCTATTTCCATGCAGAATAGCTCGCTTAAATATTTATCAGTCAAATTCGAATTTAAATAGCAAATAAGTGAATCGTCGTAGATGAAGGTGTGCCCGCATTCAGTATTCAATTTTAATGGCAAAAGCCACAAAGCTTTTCGCATTCCATTCAGTCGAATGAAGAGTGATAAGAAAGAGGAAACGGAACCTTGCATTCTGCGTCACATCAGAAGCCTAACTTGTGGGGTGTACCTTTTGAAAAGGTGCTTTTTATTACACAAAAGCGTATATAGTATGCAAGAGTATATCGACTGTATAATTTGAATAACACGATGCCCTACTTTTTTAATATCTTTTTTGTTATAGCTAAACGTAAAAATATCTGCCTACCTGAAATTTACGGTTATGATTCTTTTATTGGTTGATTAAATAATAGAAACTATAAATAAAATACGCACTAAAGCACAAAGCTCTCAACTTTCGTCATAAACAAAATAGTGTAAAACTCGCAGTTAATGACCGATTTGGTGCATCAAAAACTGTTTTGAAAAAAAAATAGTAAACAAATTAAAGTTGGAATGAGACATTTTTATTTATTAATTAATGAAAACATTATTGCAATTTGGTCATAAAATTTGTAAAATTAACTATAAAGGGTATAAAATGAGGAGTTTAGTAAATGACCTTTTCGTCCAAATATTGACCAGTGAATGACCGAATAATTAATTCGCCTATTAAAAACGAGTAATTCATAAAATTTTGAAATTTTTATTTTAAACACTTTGTTTAGATTTACGCATGGGTGAAAAAAGTAGTTAATTAATATAACAATTGGTGCTGCAAGGATATTGTTAGCATTTCAATATCTGGTTCGATTTCTGTAGTGCATTTAATATTCAATTTAAACTAGACGAATTACATGGCAAAAATATTTATTTATAATATTTTCCAAAGATCTAGCGGGTCGGATAGAAACTTTTCGCGGGCCGTAGCTGGCCCTCGAGCCGGTGGTTGCCTATCGTTGCACTATAATATTCCAGCATTCCTTACGGAAAGCGCGTAAATATAGTTACTCTGAACACATACGGACTCGAAAATCGCGTCGCGAATTAAATGCTCTGGAAAGGGCACACGTATAAGGCGAACGGAAGGCGCCGTTCAGTTAGTCTCGGTAGGAGTCTTGACGGTCAAGTCTACGAAGGTACCTCCTAATTGGAGTTTTCACGGTTATGTTGAAATCTCCGAAATAAATGCGGGCAACAGTAGCAATAAATAAATTAGTTTAGTGTATAAATTAATTACTTCAGCAAGTAATTAATATTTAGGTCAATTTCGTTATTAAGGAAGTACGAGCAGGGTACTGGGTGGGGATAGACCGGTCCGGGCGCGCGGTAAAGAGGTTATGTAGATCACGTAACCGCAGCATTGCGTATGGCAACGTTGTGATTATTATGATTATTAAGGTAATGTTATCAGTAAATTCAAAATAAACATTGAGTGTAACACGTGCGAATATAAAATTATGGAAGGTGAAATAAAATAGAAAATGATCTATCGCGATAAAAATTTACCAGAAGTCCTGAAATTGGGTTAGTATTTTTGACACTTACTTTGCTTTAATGGTCTGTAGTGTTGCCATTTCGTTTAAAAGCTAATAAAAGTAAGTTAATTTTTGTAAATATTTCTTAATTTAGTCGGTCACTACGGTTTTTTATTTTTTTAATTTCTTTATTAATGTCTTAACTTTTAATTAGATAGTTTTATTTTCATTTTCTTCGACAAATTTGGGTGAAAAGTATGAAAACATGTCGTCTATCCGTCACTTTACCATGAGACTAATGTTAAATATGCTTATTTTTAAAATCAATTATTTATTTAAATAGTCCGTTAAACGCTCCTCAAATTTTGAGAATTTGTTTAGACATATTAAACTACATATAAAAAAATAATTAAGCATTTTGTTCCAAATTACTATCGTGGTCGTACTTCCTTAAGTGTTAATCCATTATTAAATATATTTAGTTATTACTTAAAATAAGTGACGGCCTTTAAATATTGACAACCCTAGTTTGAACTCTCAGCGAACCCGTTACAATACTTTTGAAAATATATATAAAACTACCTGGCCCGCCCGGCTTCGCTTGGGTATTGTGTTAAAAATTTTTTTTTATTAAAATAAAATATCCTATATTACTGAGCGATTCTTTTTCGTAGGAAAAATGAAATTTTGAAAAGGGCAAAGCACCCAGAGTTTTTCAAAAAATTCTTAAAAACATGCTGCTTTCGATAATTTTGGCCTCCGAAACTAAAAGGGTTAAACAGTTAGATTTGCACACAAAAAAGCGGTTTTTTACGATTCTGTAATAATTTTAAAAGCCAACTTTTGTACGATACGATTCATTGTTCTCAAGCCTTATGTTAGAATTACGTACATTTACAGTAAACAAAAATAAGCCACTAAACAAACAAATAACACTGTAGCAAGCTACAACTAATTTCTGCAATGTTCACAACATAATTTATGGAAAAAATAAATTATACTAAAAGCACTAACATAAATTATAACATTTTGTAATGTCGAAATTAGGGGTTTAGGCGACGCCAATATTTACAACATAGGATTCGTTACGGATTATAAAAGTGTCATGAGATTTACAACCAACATCTGGTAATGGGAACCACCTTAAAAGAAAAAGCATTAGCCACAATAAACAATAATTACAATACAATGAATTTAAAATTCAAAACTTAACATTTAATTTTAATTTTAATAATACATATTTCCGGAATAAAAAGCATGGTATTCTTTGAAATGTCCTCTACCTGTCAATTAAAGTCCCGTCAAAATTGGTTCAGCCGTTTCCGAGATATACGGACGGACAAACAGACAGAAAGACGAAAATTTTAAAAATGCGTGTTTGGGCTTTAGTAACATTCAAATAACTATATGAGCTTAAGAAAAAGTTTTTATTTTGAAATCACAGACAGACACTTCAATTTTATTTATATGTATAGATTACGTCCTGGCATAGTCCTTCGCACTACTTTATATAAAGGGTTTTCCAATAAGAGGTTTCATTTTGATATTTAAAAAAACGAGTATTTTTTTAACAGAAATCAATGGATGTTTATATCATTTTAAAGAGGAAGGTATGCCATTAACAATGGAGAACGATATCTGCCAAATGGCCGCCACGGCTACGCTTGCAGCAGCATATCCTTTTCATAAAATTTTCTATTACCAATTCGCATATTTGCGGCTGTATGTTCGCAATAACTTCACGAATTCCATCTTTAAGGTCTTGAATCGATTGTGGAGCATTGGCATAGACCTTATCTTTCACGTGACCCCAAAGAAAAAAATCTAAAGGTGTTAAATCGCAAGATCTCGGTGGCCAATTGTGATCACCTCTTCGAGAAATAACACGGCCAGGAAACTTTTCTTGCAAAATTACCATGGTTTCGTTGCTTGAGTGGCACGTAGCACCGTCTTGTTGAAAATAAACGTCGCCGACATCAATATCTCCCAATTTCGGCCATAAAAAATCATTAATCATAGCTCGGTAGCGCAATCCATTCACCGTAACAGTTGCACCAGCCTCATTTTCGAATAAGTAAGGTCCAATCACACCGCCAGCCCAAAACCGCACCAAACAGTGACACGTTGAGGATAGAGAGGCTTTTCAACAATCATTCTTGGATTTTCGAGCCCCAAATTCAACAATTTTGCTTATTAACATAGCCTCCGAGGTGAAAATGGGCCTCATCACTGAAGATAATTTTTCGATGAAAATCCGGATCATTTCGATGCATTTCAAGAATCCAATCAGCGAAGATACGACGTTGCTGGTGATCGACCGGCTTGAGTTCTTGTGTTAACTGAACTTTAAAAGCCTTAAGAGCTAAGTCTTTATGCAAAATACGGTGTAATGTCGTTTGTGGAATGCCTAATTCCAAAGATCGACGAGGAATCGACAAACCTGGGTTTTCTTCAACACTATGGGCTACAGCAGCAATATTCTCAGTTGTTCTTGAGCGACGCACACGGTTTCCATTCTTCACATCACTAATTTGTCCCAACAGCTCAAATTTTTTTACCAGTTTTACTATTGCCGGCCGAGAAGGTGCTTCGCGACGACCCAAAAGTGCCTTAGTTTTACGAACCGTGACTGAAAAATTTTCACCATTTTTATAATGGATTTTAACAATTTCAATGCGTTGTTGAAGCGTGTATCGTTCCATTTTTAGTAATGGCGTAGTTTTTACTTGTCAAATGTCAAAAGATGACAGCTTCAAAAGTGACAGCTGCCCAAATAGCGGGCTATTCAAAATGAAACCTCTTATTGGAAAACCCTTTATTTTACTATTGTAATGCAAAACAATTTTTATGTCGGTATTATTTTGCAACTGAGACAACAATTTGAGAAATCTAAATTTCAATCTTTCCGCAAATACATTTTTGTTTAATTTTGTATTATATACCCTTGTTTACAGAGTACATAGAAAACATGTTTGTTTACATCGAGCTATGAAATTTCCACGAAAAAGGACAAGTTGACAGATCCTTTTTCCTCATATCCTTAACATTGATTATATGCCTTCGTTCTTTCTGATATAAAAAAACAACATACCTATTTCGAATAATATTTAAGTAATTTATGTTGCATATAATAAAAATTAATAAAAACTAAATTAATTTATACTTTTTTTTTCAGGTCACTGTAACCCGCGATGCTACATTTGTGACTCACAAACAAATCCAAATTGTATACATCCAAAGGATCATAAAATGGAAACACACGAATGCACACCTTTAAATTTAGCGGACATGAAAACAACCGTTGATAAACTAGGCATCACGCGACTCGCCACTTACTTCGACGTCGAAATTGACAGGAGCGACTTCAACGTTCCACTGACATGTGTTAAAACCGTATCGAAAGGTAGTAATTACTAATAAAGTGCTATTATGCATTATCATAGAATTTTAGAAATAGATTTACTTTCATTATTTATCTACTCGGATTAGCTTCAAACGGACTTAATTAGAGTCTCTAAAGGACATTCAATATTTAATTAGCACTACAAAGTGCTTGACTAGGAAGCCGTTGATAGCGTTAAAGGAAATAGTAATACATCTAATGAAGCTCTACTCGGCCTTAAGCCTTCTCAAATTTTAATCTAGTTAGACACAATAAAGCATTCCCGTTATTTGTAGTGGACATATCAGTGTCAGCATTTCTTTGCTTTTAATCGTATATGTTACTAAAATTTTTTTAATTACCAATTCAAAATGTTATAATAGAGTTTTCTTTTAAAACAAATTTGAATTTATTTAATTTGCTTTACAGTAATATGTAGTTGTGAATACCAAGATTTGAAAACAAGATTAAAAGTTTAAAACAATGGATAATAGAGAATAATAGGTTTAGGACTTAAGGTTTTTGCGGTTTATTAATAATGAAATTAAAACACATACCAAAATCGATAATGGACCCCTTGGAGTTGGCACTACAACTGTCACTAACACTAACCTTATCTCCGACACCGACACTAGTTAAAGCTTCCGAATGGATGGCGCGTCTTCTTATAGCAAACAATATACCGACGTTTCGAAAACGTTTCAATTTGCATGTTCAGGGCTAGATGCTCTCATATTAAAGCATCCTTGGATCAGGGGGTTCTTGTATACCCATGGTTATGGCATGCAACAATGCCACGTGTAATGTTACGTACCTGGCGTTTGTGTATAGGTAGACCAGCCATAGTGAAACAATAACATGCGTGTCACAGGTGGCACGTATAAATATTTTTCTGCACGGAGAGAAAAGAGTAGTTATCATTAACATTTTTCTTGTAATGGTTACTATGTTACATTGTAAACAATAAATGGTATACATCACTATAATGTATAGGAATCAAAGCTATGTACCCAATCCCATGTTACATGGCCCTCATT
Organism: Sinopyrophorus schimmeli; assembly: GCA_036325965.1. Taxonomy (NCBI): domain Eukaryota; kingdom Metazoa; phylum Arthropoda; class Insecta; order Coleoptera; family Elateridae; genus Sinopyrophorus; species Sinopyrophorus schimmeli. Next base: position 1,870,894 of record JARFIZ010000035.1, read on the forward strand.
ATTAAAAATGCGCGCAGCCAAGCGGGTAAATAAGTGAACTACAACATAACCATAATATTGATTGTTGATCGACACAGTGCAATTTTATAATTATTATTATTTTCTAAAAATAACGTGAAAAAATTGAAATAATATAATTAGTTCGGTGAAATTAGTCATAAAAATAGTGGTCAAATAACAAAAATTTCGACAGAGCTAAATTTTGGTTGAAACCTTGGGTACACCATTAGAAAGAAAGTGTCAAAAGTCCTCATCGATCCCATGTGTGCTAAACAAATTATTTGGGATCAAAGGTCAAAATTTGAGGTTTTTGGATTTTTTTTTTGAAAACGGTAAGTTTTATTAAAAAAGTAGTTCAGACAAAAATTATAGATCATAAAATTATCTACAAAAATAGTCCTTATACTTTTTTTTCTAAGAATTACCATTCGTGTGATATCGCGATTCTACACTAAAGAAAAAAATTAAAAGGTCAAGAAACTTTTCTAAATCTTTTGGTGATTTTTGGCAAGCTGTATTGCTTAAGATTGCGTGATAACGGTGGCTCCTAAAAATTTTGGACTAAAAGATCTAAAAACTAGAATCTTGGAACTTTAAAAATCCTTTTTTAAATTTTAGATACGACCATTTTTTACTGAAATACAGCCTGTTAGAAATCACCAAAAAATTTAAAAATTTTTCTTGACTCTAATCTTTTCTTTTAGTGTAGAATCGCGATATTTCACGAATGGTGATTCTTAGAAAAAAAAAGTATAAGAACAATTTTTGTAGATAATTTAAAGATCTATAATTTTTGTTGGACCTACTTTTTTGATAAAACTTACCGTTTTTGAAAAAAATCCAAAAAACATCAAATTTTAACCTTTGACCCCGAATAACTTTTTTAGCACAGATGGGATCGATGGGACTTTTGACACTTTATTTCTAATAGTGTACCCAAGGTCTCAACCAAAATTTAGCTTGCCGGAATTTCTGTTATTTGAAATGTCTATTTTGACCGGACTAAATTGTGAAAATGGCTGATTCACACGTTAGTATTTATATATCAAATTAATACTGTTAATGTTTCAATGTAGGTATATAAAATGTGATGCTGAAAATAACAAACATCTAACAATTAATTCATTTATTTTGCCAGTTAACAATTATTATTGCCATTATTTATTAGAATGATTATAAACAACTAGCACATACCGAAAAATACATGAATAAAACATAACAAACTGAACTATATAAAATAGAAATAACTCCCATTCACATGGTGTACTCTTCAATGTAACATGGTAATCATTACAATGTTGACATAGCTAACGTTACCATTTCGAATAGGGGAAATTTCCGGCTTAAAAATCCTGGTTACCATGTAACATAGTAATTATTCCTATGTTACATTATTATTATTACTAATTTTTTTTCTCCGTGTAGCACGTTATCAATTTTTTAATTGTATACCCATTTTACAACAAAAAACGAAAAAAAAATTGTCGTCTTAATAATGGACTTGGATGCAATTGAATCTGATCGATTATTGGATACAATTAAAAACAACGCATAATAATAAATAAGTAAAGCTTGGAATGCCATTCCCGAAATCTATAACTGTTGCAAAAACAAGCAACTAGTGTACTGTTTTTTTTTCAATATTATTTTGCATCCGCAGTTAGGTATGTGTGATTTGCGTATTAAGAATGTTTTTCCTTCGACTCCCTGGCTCAGATCAACCCCTACTTTTGTTAAATAGACCCTGGGGTTCAATATAGACCACTTTGGCGACCTCTGGAGGGAATTCACGCCCTACGCGCAGTTATGTGTCTTCCGAGATGAATTTTAGTCTACGCCACTGGCGCAATGTCATTCATATTAAAAAAAAAATAATTCAACAAACATCCTTAAAAAGTTAAGTTATATAATAAATACTTCTAATTTTGGTGCACTATTTTCTAGTAACGAAAAATCATAAATATATTTTTAGTTAATTTAATTTACAACTAGTTTCCTATCCTGCTTTAATGTGCGTAGAAGACAATTTGAAAGTTATCTCTTTTAACAAAAAAGTTTCTTCAATTTTATTGCTTCCTGTAAGAATTTAAAAATTACAGATATCTGTTGCTCGAAGCTCATCAATTGAAAGTGCACTTTGAAAAATATTTCGTTCAAAAATTGGAAATCGAATTTTCTGTCATATCTGCGACTGTTATTTTCTGATTGAGCATAAATAGTTTTGAAATGTCAAGTATCTCTTTGAAAATTTCGGAAGTTGTTAACGTACCATGCAAGTTGGCGTGTTAGAAGCTGTTTGAAATTTTATCATCTCCTACATGCAAAGTTTCGGTAAACGAATTTATGCGTCCAATTAGCATTTCTTTGTGTTTCCTCATAATATTGTGTTTACTTCAGTGCTCGCGTGTCTCTTTACGTCTATCATCAATTATTTTCAATGTGCACGCAAATATTCTCGTCGCATGTTACTTAAATATTTTCCGAACTCCGATATTGGAGATGTTATTATTTATTTATTTATTAGAAAACGGAAGCAAAAGAATTTATTGCGGAACTCTAATACTGGAGTTTTCCATTAGTGTTACTGGCGCTGCCACCACATAAATGTAAAAAGAACGTTCGTAAATTACGTTTTTTCTTTTAAACACAAAAAGTTGAGAATTGGCAAAGAGAATATCTTTAGGAAACATTTCATTAAAAAAATAGTTTGGTTAGGAGAAGTCGTATGAAATAGAATAGAGAATGTCACAGTTAATGTGTTGAATATAATTCCTATTTATGTAACAGGTCTTCGAAGTAATATCTTCACTTTTCTTCTTTATATAAATTATTTATAGGTAAATGGAAAATTATTGACTTTCTGTTTGTCTGAAACCGTTTAGGAGATTCCTAAAATAAAATACCTACTTTCAGTGATTTGTAACTGTATTATAAGTATACTAGTTTTTTTGGGCTTATAAATTTTATTTTATATGCAACTACCAACAAATCGAAAGATGCACAAATTTTAATAAAAAATTAAATGTAATACTTTTTTAATATTGTGCATATTGTAACAAAATAAGGAGCATTGTAAAAATACACAAAGATATAGTAAAACTATGAAGTAAATCGATGGTATAATATCAATATTTTTTCTTGGATTTACCAGTGTAGCTGATCTTTGAACTTGATTTTTTCACATGAGTTAACACATTTCGTTACTTATTGTTCGTTTGTATGTCACATTTATTCCTTTGTGTACTTATTAAATTTTGATCTAGTCGAATGATTTATGCAACTGCTCAAGATGAAACTAATACGCAACATAAAACATCAAAATAATGAAATAGTATCAAATTTTCGATAGTTTATGCAAATGCTCAAATGTATAACATATTAAATAAATTAGATGCAAAAATTAAAAGAAGCAAAGACAAATTTTAATAATTTTTTGTTACACCTGTACCAGGATAAAATTTAACCCTCCGTAAACAGGTGACTAAGTGTCACATGCCTGTTATTTGAAATGTCTATTTTGACCGGACTAAATTGTGAAAATGGCTGATTCACACGTTAGTATTTATATATCAAATTAATACTGTTAATGTTTCAATGTAGGTATATAAAATGTGATGCTGAAAATAACAAACATCTAACAATTAATTCATTTATTTTGCCAGTTAACAATTATTATTGCCATTATTTATTAGAATGATTATAAACAACTAGCACATACCGAAAAATACATGAATAAAACATAACAAACTGAACTATATAAAATAGAAATAACTCCCATTCACATGGTGTATTCTTCAATGTAACATGGTAATCATTACAATGTTGACATAGCTAACGTTACCATTTCGAATAGAGGAAATTTCCGGCTTAAAAATCCTGGTTACCATGTAACATAGTAATTATTCCTATGTTACATTATTATTATTACTAATTTTTTTTCTCCGTGTAGCACGTTATCAATTTTTTAATTGTATACCCATTTTACAACAAAAAACGAAAAAAAAATTGTCGTCTTAATAATGGACTTGGATGCAATTGAATCTGATCGATTATTGGATACAATTAAAAACAACGCATAATAATCAATAAGTAAAGCTTGGAATGTCATTCCCGAAATCTATAACTGTTGAAAAAACAAGCAACTAGTGTACTGTTTTTTTTTCAATATTATTTTGCATCCGCAGTTAGGTATGTGTGATTTGCGTATTAAGAATGTTTTTCCTTCGACTCCCTGGCTCAGATCAACCCCTACTTTTGTTAAATAGACCCTGGGGTTCAATATAGACCACTTTGGCGACCTCTGGAGGGAATTCACGCCCTACGCGCAGTTATGTGTCTTCCGAGATGAATCTTAGTCTACGCCACTGGCGCAATGTCATTCATATTAAAAAAAAAATAATTCAACAAACATCCTTAAAAAGTTAAGTTATATAATAAATACTTCTAATTTTGGTGCACTATTTTCTAGTAACGAAAAATCATAAATATATTTTTAGTTAATTTAATTTACAACTAGTTTCCTATCCTGCTTTAATGTGCGTAGAAGACAATTTGAAAGTTATCTCTTTTAACAAAAAAGTTTCTTCAATTTTATTGCTTCCTGTAAGAATTTAAAAATTACAGATATCTGTTGCTCGAAGCTCATCAATTGAAAGTGCACTTTGAAAAATATTTCGTTCAAAAATTGGAAATCGAATTTTCTGTCATATCTGCGACTGTTATTTTCTGATTGAGCATAAATAGTTTTGAAATGTCAAGTATCTCTTTGAAAATTTCGGAAGTTGTTAACGTACCATGCAAGTTGGCGTGTTAGAAGCTGTTTGAAATTTTATCATCTCCTACATGCAAAGTTTCGGTAAACGAATTTATGCGTCCAATTAGCATTTCTTTGTGTTTCCTCATAATATTGTGTTTACTTCAGTGCTCGCGTGTCTCTTTACGTCTATCATCAATTATTTTCAATGTGCACGCAAATATTCTCGTCGCATGTTACTTAAATATTTTCCGAACTCCGATATTGGAGATGTTATTATTTATTTATTTATTAGAAAACGGAAGCAAAAGAATTTATTGCGGAACTCTAATACTGGAGTTTTCCATTAGTGTTACTGGCGCTGCCACCACATAAATGTAAAAAGAACGTTCGTAAATTACGTTTTTTCTTTTAAACACAAAAAGTTGAGAATTGGCAAAGAGAATATCTTTAGGAAACATTTCATTAAAAAAATAGTTTGGTTAGGAGAAGTCGTATGAAATAGAATAGAGAATGTCACAGTTAATGTGTTGAATATAATTCCTATTTATGTAACAGGTCTTCGAAGTAATATCTTCACTTTTCTTCTTTATATAAATTATTTATAGGTAAATGGAAAATTATTGACTTTCTGTTTGTCTGAAACCGTTTAGGAGATTCCTAAAATAAAATACCTACTTTCAGTGATTTGTAACTGTATTATAAGTATACTAGTTTTTTTTTTGGGCTTATAAATTTTATTTTATATGCAACTACCAACAAATCGAAAGATGCACAAATTTTAATAAAAAATTAAATGTAATACTTTTTTAATATTGTGCATATTGTAACAAAATAAGGAGCATTGTAAAAATACACAAAGATATAGTAAAACTATGAAGTAAATCGATGGTATAATATCAATATTTTTTCTTGGATTTACCAGTGTAGCTGATCTTTGAACTTGATTTTTTCACATGAGTTAACACATTTCGTTACTTATTGTTCGTTTGTATGTCACATTTATTCCTTTGTGTACTTATTAAATTTTGATCTAGTCGAATGATTTATGCAACTGCTCAAGATGAAACTAATACGCAACATAAAACATCAAAATAATGAAATAGTATCAAATTTTCGATAGTTTATGCAAATGCTCAAATGTATAACATATTAAATAAATTAGATGCAAAAATTAAAAGAAGCAAAGACAAATTTTAATAATTTTTTTGTTACACCTGTACCAGGATAAAATTTAACCCTCCGTAAACGAGGTGACTAAGTGTCACATGCCATACTAGGTGGGGTTTGCCATACCCCGAAAATAAAATCAACAAAATTGTACTTTATGACAGTTAAATGATAAGAATATATATTTGATAAACAATAATGAATAAGTTTAAGTAAAACACATATTTATTTATACATTAGAATAGACTTTTATTAATAAAAATACAAAAACTTAACTTTTTCTCCAACTTATAAGCTATTGAGTCTTTTCTTGAGTACTAAATTCCAATGACACGTGTCAATTACGATACCGAATATTAAAAAAACCGAACAATAATTCCATTCTTGACTCCTTATTGAAATACAAATTAATTTCACGGCAATTTCTTAGTGATTCGCAATAATTTAGGTCAATAAATTACACGAAAAATCAATTGAATAATTTTAATCGTTTCCTCTCACTTGCATTGACAAGATTATCATATCTTCTCGCTCCCTTCAACTCATTGCTATGGTAAATACATATTTTTAATATAAAATCGATATTTACTAAATTAAATTAAATTTTTGATTTGAAGGAGCGCACGGTAAATTATACAAATATAATAAATACGAGGATGTGCGCATTCGAGCGAAAAGTGGCACATTTCCGAGCGAAGGAGGCAAATGAAGCGCGACGCGGAGCGGCGCGCTTCATTCAGATCGAATGTGCCACGACTCGAAACGCTCGATTTTAAAACGGTTCCTTTAATTTTGGTGACAAAAAATGAGTAAATATATTTTATCGTTCCCTCTCACTCGTACTTATGCGTTTGTTCTATCTTTTCGCTCGCTCCCACTTATTTGCTATGGTAAATGTTTTTCAAATATAAAATCAATATTTACTAAATTAAAATGAATTTTTTGATTTGAAAGAACGAAGAATAAAGTAGACATCTAATAAATATGAAGATGTGCGCATTCGAGCGAAAAGTGGCACATTTCCGAGCGAGGGAGGCAAATGAAGCGCGACGCGGAGCGGCGCGCTTCATTTTCCCGAGATCGAAATGTGCCACTTTGAGCTCGAATGTGCACGCTCGATTTTAAACACGGTTCCCTTTAATTTTGGTGACAAAAAATGAGTAAATATATTTTATCGTTCCCTCTCACTCGTACTTATGCGTTTGTCCTATCTTTTCGCTCGCTCCCACTCATTTACTATGGTAAATGTGTTTATCGAACATAAAATCAATATTTACTAAATTAAATTGAATTTTTTGATTTGAAAGAACGAAGGATAAAGTAGACATCTAATAAATATGAAGATGTGCGCATTCGAGCGAAAAGTGGCACATTTCCGAGCGAGGGAGGCAAATGAAGCGCGACGCGGAGCGACGCGCTTCATTTTCCCGAGATCGGAATGTGCCACTTCGAGCTCGAATGTGCACACTCGGTTTTAAGCACGATTACCAAACATGCCGTTTTAACAAAAAAAAAAATTCACGTTAGTTATACCCCACCTAGTACACGGAAGGTTAACTCAGGCGCTATTATAAATACTAGCTACACCTATTAAACTCAATAAGGACTTCAAAATATTTTAATTATAGGCAGATACTAATATTTACTAGGGCATCCTATTATTTCAGATTTTTTTAGGACTAGTCACTACGTTCGGTTCCATTCGCGTGCCATACCTCTAAATAAACATAAATTTGTTCAATCACACCTAATTTCAGAAGTTATTCAATTTTTACACAGGAATTCTAAATATTTTTGAGATGAAAGTAGTCTAGATTACTCTCTGAAACGCCCTCTACCTGCCAATGAATCTTTTGTCAAATTTGGTTAAGCCGTGCTTCATTTTCCGAGATCGGAATGTGCCACTTTGAGCTCGAATGTGCACACTCGGTTTTAAGCACGATTACCAAACATGCCGTTTTAACAAAAAAAATTCACGTTAGTTATACCCCACCTAGTACACGGAAGGTTAACTCAGGCGCTATTATAAATACTAGCTACACCTATTAAACTCAATAAGGACTTCAAAATATTTTAATTATAGGCAGATACTAATATTTACTAGGGCATCCTATTATTTCAGATTTTTTTAGGACTAGTCACTACGTTCGGTTCCATTCGCGTGCCATACCTCTAAATAAACATAAATTTGTTCAATCACACCTAATTTCAGAAGTTATTCAATTTTTACACAGGAATTCTAAATATTTTTGAGATGAAAGTAGTCTAGATTACTCTCTGAAACGCCCTCTACCTGCCAATGAATCTTTTGTCAAATTTGGTTAAGCCGTGTCTGAGATTAGCCCGCTCAAATAAACACACAGACAGACAGTAATTTTCAAAACGCGTGTGTACAAAGTCCTCTACCTGTCAAGAAAGTTCAATTTTATTTATTTGTACATATATGTAGACATCTAATCAGATTTCACGACAGCATTTACCAATACTCTCATTTTTTCTTCTAAAGAATTTTAATAAATTCGTTGTCAGATAGTTTATATTTTCTAATGAAATTTTTAATTTTATACAAACCTGGACAATGTGGTAGTATTTGTAAAACTCTACCACAATGTTACGATTCCCAACTTCATAGTTGTATGTTTTATGTTTTGCATCGTTGTTTTGGTATAACATAAATTCTACTATAATTTCTTTCGCTCTTTTGAATTTCACTTTGTAATGTTCAAATAAATCTGTTTAGAAATAATAGATAATGTTTTTCTAGTCTCCTGATCCAAGAAGTTTCTTCTTTGGTTATGAGGTTTTCATGAAAAGACACAAATTTTTTCAGATTAACAGCATAGTTTTTTGATACGACCATCTTAATTTTGTATTTATAAAAATTTTCTATTCAGATATGAAATTTATATTTGGTAATAATAATTAAAATATAAAGTACATGTAACAAGTTGAGGTTAATTTTCAAGAACTCGGCATTTATTATGTGAAAATCTTTAGTTTTCCGAATTATAATTTTTCTATCTAATTAAAACACTATTTTGTGCCGTAATATAGTCAAGTATAAAACGACTTTGACTATAAGACTAGTTAATTTTGTAAGTGGAAACTTAAAAAAATATACCTTTTTAAAACTTCCTTATAGATCGATATTTCTTAAAAAAAATATTTTTCCCTATTTATTAAATAATGCAACCAAGAACAAATAAATAGACGCATAAATATCATTAAGTAAAATTCACGAAAATGCTCACATGTGAATTATCATGTATGAATACTCTATTACTTTTTGTATCGAATTCCGCAAATGATGACAAGATTTTTTGATCTTTGTCAACATAAAACCTTCAACATAAACGCTAACGACGTGTGTGTAACAGAAAACCACGAAGCTGTTACATAAGCAACTATCAAGTTTGCATTATCAGGAGAACATAAAAAGCTACTTAATAAAGTGCTACTGTGATCACAATTATGAAATTATTAATATACTACAGTACTACCTCCGCATATTATGATATCAGAATCTTACGAATTTTCCAATTTTTATGATCTTCGCCTAACCATAAACCCGAAAAAAATTATTTCTGGCTACCCGAAGTCTTTTATTGCTGTCCAATTTTGTATTGCGCGTAACTATGTATCCGTGTGACAAATATCTATTTGAAATGCAATTCAAATAATTCAAGTTAACATTAATTGACAATAAATTCAACCAAATAATGAAAATTTTCGTCTTGATAAAACTTTTCTATATTATACGTTTTAGTTATTTTTACATACATACTGACAAACCCTCGACCAATACCTTTTCTGACCCAAGGCACTACCAAAACTAATTTATATACAATTCCTCGGAATTACGATGTCCCCAAATACTCGTAATATGCACAGGTAGCACTGTATTATTTTTTTTTAAATTACAGTTTTACCTCGTTAACTTCAACAATATCTAAATTATCGTTTACAAATGAAACATTGTCAGATTTCGCAATTAATTTTGTTTTTAATCAACAGTTTTCAATTGTTTCATTTGTTATTTCAGACTAAGCTTCGACTATAAAGTCAATCGCTTCCTTGATGTCTAATTTTTTAGGTTTAAAAGCATCTTTTTCAATTTCTTGAACTAAATAACGTAAATTTTTTTTACGTTATTTTGCTTTAACCTAATGTATTATTCCTGCGCTCAGTGTTTGATTTTTTGATGTCGAATTATTGGAAAGATAGATAAGCTTGACATTAGTAAGATGTAAACAATTTTTAATATGGTGTGCACGGAAGTTGTCAACAATGATTAGTAATTTTCTATTTTGTTGTCGTGTTTGTCCTTCCAACTTCAGAATCCAGTTTAAAAATAATAGCATCCATCCAAGCACTATTCTGATGAAAGTCATCTATACCAAGATTTAGGAAAGATACACAATGTTTTAAAAAGCTCTCGGTTTCTTGGATTTACCAATTATACAAGTTTTTAGGGTTTTTGTTCTTAAAATGAAAAGTGGTTCTTCTTAACGATTGAAATGCTCTGAGTTTCCAAAAATATAATGAAAAAATCTAACACGTCACATTTCTTAAATATTTATGACTTTTTATTTACAAGAAATAATGGCACAAAATATTAAAAAAATAAAAAATGAACAGCCTTAGCTTTTTTTGTATCTGTGTCTTTTACAATAGACTAAGAATACTCAGCTAACATAGTTTTGTCCTAGTATGTCTTCTAATTTTTCTCAAAATATTTGAAGTTCACTGAAAGTACATTTTTTTTCATTTTGTAAACTAGCGTTATCAATGGCTGCATTCTTTCACTGCCATCTGGATTAAAGCATAATTTAACTGTGAGTCGTATTTTATCGACTATTCAGAATACTTTGCGACTTTCGATCACAGATGGAGCAACTTAAAGAAAAATTTTCTAACAACCCTGTTATACAGTGTGTTTCACTTAAGATGAAGACAGTCCCATATATCCATTATTCCTGCAGGGAAGGGGCTGAAATTTGTATCAGTTATAGAACTCAATATTTGGCATATTAACTATTATTCAAATCAGTTGAAAATTTACACGCAAGGGGGCTCTTCCAAATAGGGCTAATTTTCAATATTTTGCTTCGCGATAAAGATATCAAATAAAGTCGTAGTAGACCCTTATTTAGATTATTATTTTAAGTTCATGTACCAAATTAAAAAAAAAATTCGCATTTTTATAATTTTTCACAATTTTCATTAAATTAGGATTTGCTATAATTCAAATAACTTAAAATTAGAGTAGGGGGAAAGTGGCATGAAACAGCCAGTTTTAAAAAAAGGGATAAATAATATAGAAGGACATAAATAAATCAAATTTTTTTTTAAATCTGTAATTGTTCATGCATTTATGTACGTAATTTCATAAAACATTTTTCAAAATTAACGATATTTTTCGACTTCTAATCATTTATAAAAAAAATAAAATTTGGCTTTTTCATAACCTATAGGTATTGAAACAGCCAACCTTATTTTTGAAAAAGCCATGTTCTTATTACAAGATTAAAACTGCACATTAACGAAGATATTATTTAATAATAATCTTAGGCTATAATTTTAGATCTTATATAATTATAAAACGTTTTAAATAACGCAAACTCTCGATAAAATATTTACTTATATAAATCTAAGAAACTGTCAAAAAATTTGACGTTTGAGATCAATCATTGCAAAAACTTAAAAACGTTTTTAGCAAAAATAATGCAATTTCCCTTTTACGCCACAGGATTTATATGCCCAACCATTACAATTTTGCATCGGTACCACTCTTGATTGCTGTTACTACAATTATTATTGCATTTTATGCAATTAAAAGGTGGCTTTTTCATTACACTGCAGTCCGGTTATTTCAAAACATATTCTCTCAAGAAACAAAATCTCGAAAATTACTATGAAATCAAAGATTAGTCTACAAAATATATACGTTATTAGAAGGCCTAATATATCTATAAAATTATAGTGTAATCATATTATTATTAGTTTTGTACGTATAGGCGTTAGAAAACAAATAAACTGAACTCAAAACCTTACTTTTTGACGACAAAATCTTCAAAACGTCGTATCGGCGCCGTTTATTGACGGTGAACGGTCAAATTTTTGTGGGGGATATCTGGCTAGTGTTGCTATCTTAAATTAATAATACATGAACGATTCGTATGAAAACTACCGCGTAATTGATAATGGCTTTTTCAAAACTTGGCTGTTTCATGCCACTTTCCCCCTACTATGAAAATTAATAGTAATTATCAAATGTCATCGTGACATTGTCACCAATAAATGTCTATTTTAGTTTAAAGTCTTCCCTACTAGGTCCTCACCAAATAAATGTATTATTTCTATTTTTTCTTGTAAAATTAGACGTTGCATTAATTAAACGTACCAGTAACCCTTGCACATAGAAAAAATATACTCCGCTGGTTCAGGTTCTGCGCTCGAATTAGTCTGATGGTAGAAAAAAATAGCTCGGCATACGACTGATCTGATGCAGGTCCATTGTCGTAGTGCAAGAACTATGAGTCACCCCGCCACATCTCTGGTCTTTTTATGCAAAATTTTACAAACGTTGAAATATTTCTAAGAAAGTTTTCCCCAGTTTCACGCAAAATTTTACGTTGCATCGTTGCGCCAGAAAATCGCACATTTCATAAATCGCCACTAACACTTAAACACGTTGCACTCATTTAATCATACCACGTACACTAAACGAGATATCAACAATCCAAAAACAATGATAACAAAGGAGGTTATGTGCAAGCAGTGCTGCAAACCGCATGTCACTATCTCCGTTGACGCTTAATTAAAATGTTCGGTTATTTTCTGAATAGACCTCGTATACGATTAAGTTAAATTCTTTAACCATAATTGTTTTATTCTTTTCGTTAAATAATATGTTATTGGTTTTGGAAAAATTGACGTAACTTATTTTTATTAAAGCGAGATGAGTATAGTACCGCTCCCCATCATCCTTATCATGCTAATTGTGACCGTTCTTTTTTGATATCTTAAGGTAGGTATTCACCAGAGTTGCAAACTGGTTCCCAACAGTTTTAAACTGTGTTTGACAAAACCAATTATTTGGTGAGTACGTTGGCAGTTTCAAACGAGTTTGGGTTTGATAAAATTCGCTCGAAGAGCCTAAAATCAAAAGAATTGGGTTTCAAAGAAGTTTACAATCGAATTTTGTGTGTACGCTCTTTTCTCGAGTTGTCACACAATAAAGGATATTTTCTTCTGTCCACAATTCATCATCAAACCTTGACCGAACTAAAAGACACAACAATTGTAAACAGTTTACGACTTCATGTGTACAGTAATAAGAAGTTTTAAACACTAGAGTTTGAGAATGGTTTAGAATTGGTCTCAAACGAGTTCTAAACCTCCGCTTTTGGTGAATACCCACCTTTTGTAGTATTCTACTTATTTTTCTGAAGAACGACATTGATAATTAATTAGTGCTTGTATGTTTCAGTTCACGATAAAGAAGTAATCCTACGAGGCTGTCAATTAGCGCCAAAGGATAATTTAGATGTATGCAAGAAACTATTACAGGAAGGAAAAGACATCGTTCAGCATTGCAGTTTTTGTAACGAAAATGGATGTAATTCTGCTCCATTTACCAAGCTGAATATATCTCTGATTACTCTCGTTATATCTTTGATGGTGTCGCTTTAAATGCTTCAAAAAAAAAGGAAATTCTGAATTAATAATTTTTGTAAATGTATAAAAATGCACTTATGATATACAAACAAGTATTCTTATCATAAATGGAATTAAATGTCAAATTAATAATGTTGTTACTAAAGTACTGTTAAAATAAATTGAAATTACACATAAGTGCTTTGTGTACAGTGCCATATGAGTGCTTACTGATTTTTGTATGTACCTATAATTTTGTTAGGGATGCATGACACAGTGTCGGTGGCGTTGTTAATCATAAAATTACAAGATTATTACATAACGACGCTATTGGTATTTCATATGCTATAAGATAAATGTACTTATTATATCTAATGTGTACTAAATGCTGAATAGATATAATTTGTAGTGATAGATTTAAAGTTATTATTTTTATAGTAGTAATTGTAAACGCATAAAGTGACTATTAACCGACATTGCCTGAATTATCAAAAAAGTTATCAAACTATTTTCTAAATAGTTACAAATTTGTTACTAATTTATTTAGATTTGATAACTTTTTATATACATAATGATAAAAATATTTCACTAAGTGTTTCAGATCTTGTGTAATAAATTTTTTGAATTTATTTATAATAAAGTATTGTAAGTTTAAGATATGATTATGAAATTATTAGTGTTTTTTTTATATTAATCTTTTCTTTTATTATTTAAAAGGAATTTTCACATCTGTTATTGAAGTGAGGAATTAGATGCTTTTCATAAACAAGGTGATTTAGTAACTTTTAATTAAATTGCTATACTTACTTTTAAGAGGTTTAAAGTTGAAGAGTTTCAAAGTGGATATAGACAGTATGTGTAAATGCTTGAGTAATTTTTTTTTATAAAAAAGATAATTTTCGTGATTGCTAAAAATTTACTAACTTTGGCAAAATAGTATAAAAAGTATCTTTCAATTTTTAGTTTATGAATTATTTTCTTAATGACTCAATAAATTTGCAATATTTACATTACTAAGGTCGAACTAATTAATACAGAGAATTGCAGTTTACAATAGCATTAACTTTATCGATACTTATTCTAATCAATGATTAATTTAATACCTGGTATTTTTTATTTGTGTACCTAAGCGTGTTTAAATTTATTTGAACATTTTAAAAGATATTATAAGGGCATGTAATACCATTGAAAAATATTAAACCTACGGATAAAATATTTAAGTAATTTGAGCAAGGTTGCTTTAAAACAAGCAGGAGCAAACTAGTACATAAGAAAAAAATGAATTATGACCCTGTTAGCACCTAAATTTTAAAGAAAAACGAAAAAACGAAAAATTATTTATTAATTATACGAAGGAAAGTGCGATCCACTAACGTAAAGTTTATTCAATTACCCGTACTAAGAAAAAATGTTTCACATTCTATCTAAGTACTCTAAAACCATAACGAAAAATATTTAGAAGTTTTTAGGAATGCGAATGAATCGTATATCACGTACTTGTAAATCAACCAAAACATATCAAAATTTCTTTTTTTTTAAGACATAATGAATGTTTTTACGAAGATCAATCTACCAATCTATTAAATTGGATTAAAATACCTTGTAATTTTCGTTGTACAATTTTAGTATGTGTTATTCTTTAAATGTGGATGAACAGTTTTTTATTTAATAATATGTACATATTGTTTTGAATAGTAAAGTTTTATCTTGTTGTAGTGTTCGCCGTACAAGTGTTTTAATCAGAATATTTATGTTTTATTTAGTACATACTGCAACTTGCTACTATATAGTTTATTTATTTAGAAAATTGTGAAAATCGTTTACTATCCTACCATTGTCCTAAGCAGATAAATAAGCAACTATTCATTTAAATAAAGCATTAACTTAGACCAGGGGTCCCCAAAGTGCGGCCCGCGGGCCAAATACGGCCCGCAAGCTATTAAAATTGGGCCCTCGAACTTTATTTGTGTATCGATTATTATTTTTAAAAAATTATGGCCCGCTACAAAGTATTTTTGTAATATTTGACCCGCTGATTAAAAAGTTTGGGAACCCCTGACTTAGACGAACAATTTTACCCTTCATCTTCGTATAAATGAGGTTCCACTGTGTTTCTTGTTTATTTAATAGGTCCTGTTTATTTGAAGATCGATATTAAAATTGTAATTATTTACAAGTAAGTATACCTACCTACAGGTAAAATGCAAAATCAAACCATTAACAATTTTTTAACATTTTTTACTAGCTACGATAAATTGCTGCAATGTATTAAATGTAATCTTATTCTACTTTTGTATATTTAAGATAGTAAATCAAGGAATGAAGTGGCATTAGTAAATTCGCATACCAAACATGAATGTTTCAATGATTACCTTGATATACTTACATACAAAAAAATCAAACAGGAACAGATTGCTAGTATTTAGCTCATAAAAAAAAGCTTAGAAAACTAGTTTAAGAAAAAACCGATAGGGCTAAAAGTGTTTCATGAATTTTTCATTTTCACAGATGTCATTTGGGACCCATACTTTGCGCAATGCTGGAGTTGGTCTGCATTGCCATTCGACAAAACAGCATTTCTCATTCTTATTCTATCAGAAAACATTTACAAAAGCTATTGTTTTTGTAATAAAAAGACATAGGTTTGAATTTTTCAATTTGATAAATAAATAACGTAGATGAGTTTGGTATAGGAGTTAAAAAAACAAAATAAATATTTATTCTAAAAAAGCCACTTATTTATCCGAGTTAAAAGTTTTCACGTTATGGTCTTCTTTGGCACAGCAGTGTACGCCGAACTTAGTTTGGGCACAGAATAGCTAACAACCAGAATGGTAACTCCTTGTCGGCGCATTTGGTCTCAGTCAGACACTCGACGGCCATATTGAAAGGCGAAAAGCAGAGACGGTTTAGTAACAAAGTAGCCGAAACTCAAGAACGTACTTCATATTTTTAAATCCTTTGCTGCTGCCACTTGACATTAAAAAAACCATTTTTATTTTATAGAAGAAACTGTATTTAATGTGATTTGTAGAGGGAAAATGGCATGAAAGAGCCAGGTTTTGAAAAAGCCATTATTATTTAAGCGGTAGTTTTTGAATGAATCGTTCATGTATTATTTTAAGATAGCAACACTAGCCATATATCGCCCACAAATATTTGGCAGTTCACCGGAAATAAATAAAAACACACATGTTAGAATCAAAACAAATGTTTCTATCTTTTCAATATGGCCGATATCGATGCGCAGTTAGAATGCCGCGGGCTGAGCTAAATCCTACGAGGTGCCGTTCTGGTTGTATGCTATTCTGTGGTTTGGGTAAAATACCACGTATGGAATTCATTATCATCCAAATATGTTTTCTCACTTTAAAACTGGTTTTTGGTGAGTTCCCTACCTATAAAAGTCAGTCAAAATTTTCTGAGAATTTTTATAATATCAGATTACTCGTTATCACGTGGTAGTTGGCGCCAATTGTTTCATAGATAAATAAATCTCAAATATCTATGTGAACTATGTGTAAGTGTTTTATCGAGTAATCTAATTTTATAAATAATACAAGAATAAGAAAGATTTTAAATTAAAATATTTATAAGAATTAAATTGCATCAAAGCTAACAATAAATGAATAATTTAAATTATTTATTAAGACGATGGCAAACACACCAAAAATGGCTCGTGAACAAAATATAGAGTAGATACGAAAAAATTAACAAGCTACATTTTTTTGATTTAAAATTTATATAAAATTGTACAATAACTTGCAATTGTGAAAGTATTAACTTTCAAAATTATTTAATATTATTTATCTGGTCCGCCCCAGCTTCGCACGGCTACTGCGATTTCAAAAAAAAGTACGAACCCTATAGCAAATAAATACACATTTAACTATAGTTTCTGAAACTAATCCTTTATGATTTTAATGTACGCTTATTGTACCCATAGTAATAGGGTAATTCAGTAAATAACTGGTCATTTCTCGGAACATTACCTAAATTGTGGAAAACGCACAATTTTGAATAAATTTATAACGCAAAATTGTTTTTACATCAAAAAAGATTGATTCTGTGTATGTAAAGATAATTAAATTATAAACGCTTCAGATGGTTTTATATTTGAAAAATTTTATACTTACAACTGATGTGTTTTATTTAGTTTTAAAAAAAGACGCTCAATTTGAATGACCCTTTATATACCTACATAGGTTGGGAATATACCATAGTTGGCCCATTTACCCCATTTTAGCTTGGCGAATAGGGTAAATAGACTATATATTTGGGGCATGGGCCACAGAATAGTTTAGTTACTTTATCTGAAGAGGTGCATAATCGTGACACTATAAGTAGAGACTGAGAACTATTGTTGTATGATTAAAGTACATCACAAAACTAAGAATAGGGACATTCAGACTATGTGTTGTTAAAATATTAAACATGCTTAAAAATGGATACGAAGTATAATATTATAAGCGTCACAATAAAACCATGAAATTTATAGAAACCTCCGGGACATTTTCTATTTCGGCGAAAGATATTGTTAGAAAGTTATCTAAGGCTGCCAAGAGCTCTTCTGCAAAGCATACAAATTTAACAAATCTGATCAACATCCAATAAAAATAAATAAAACGAATACTACGGCTTATTTGTATGTCAATAAAGTTTATAACATTTTTAACGTTTTATCCCGAAATCAGCCGTTTTTAATCTGGCGCGCTACACGAGGTAAATTTAAAAAAAAACGTTCGAAAATATGGAGATTTTCCATAATCCAACCATCTCCTTTGACAATAAAATTTTTGATCGATTGCTGTTCATAAATAAATACTTAGGTGTTTAAATTTTAATTTATTAAATACGCCTACACCAAAGAAGCATCCACTAGCAGTGGAAATTCAAATTGCTTTCACCGAACTTTATTACATTTCTAAAACAATTATTACGTATTTAAAAGAATAAAGATAGTCACTCGTATTATCTGACAGATTATTATCCACTTTGTACGATTAATCAATAGGCATCACTTATAAAAGAATAGTCGGATATCGATTGATTCAGTTAAGTTTGAACGTTTTTGTAATTAGTTTCTGAATTGGCTTATAGTTCCTCAAAAATGTTACTTAAAATTGCAGTTATTTTGTGCGTAGGTGTATATGCAATTAATGGTATGTACTGATTTCTATTACTTATTTTATGTTTAATTTAAGTTTGTTATTTTTGGCAATTTTAATATTAATTCGTAAAATTCTATTCTTGTTTTATTTTCGTTTTTATTCATTTTACGAGTACGTTCATTTTAAATAATTATAACTACTTTTAATTATACTTTTTTATGGATAGGTATTTCCTAATGTGTTTTACGTTTAATTGCAATTAAAAAATGTTACAAATAGCATTTTATTAGTTTGTAATTAATAAACGGAGAATTATTTATTTCAAAAAACGCTAGTAGAAAAACTTAATGATAAATAGTAAAGTAACAATTTGTCTTCAAGACAGAAACGATTTTGAAATGCACAAGTTGATGCAAAACCTTTAACGTACTTATGTTTTATCAAAAATTATTTAAAGATTTAGATAAATAAATCGAAATTTCTAATAATCTTACAACTAATAAGAGTAAAAAGTTTTTCAAAAAGCCATAGATTAAAAGCTTATACCTATATAATTTATATCTTCTTGTTAAACTGATAAAACACCCATATCTGTTTACATAAATGGAAATTATATAAAACCATTAATCGTAAAATGAGAATCTGTCAAGTTTTTTCAGCTGGAACGGTTTACCTGCATGGAAAATTTCTATTTTTTAATCAAATATCGTGTTCCAGTTTTTATCAGTAAAAAAGTACAATTATATCCAAATTGTGTCGAACATGTTAGTTTTTTAAGATAGGTTTTGTACACATCGAAGTAATACGGGTGCAGGTACATACTATTTACGTAGTTTAAGTAAATCTAAGATTGAAGTAAATAGATAGAAAGTATGTTAAGAATTAAAAAAATTGAAGTGTTTAATGTTTGTTCAACTTAATTATGTTTTCCAATCAATATTTTTGTGCTTCCATCAAAAAATTATGTATAATTATTAACCCATCCGTTTTTTCGCATAAGTAACGATCAACTACAAACGTATAATTATATAGGGTGTCGGTCGAATAGGTACTGAAACTTAATCGGGTAATACCTGACACCAATCTAAACAATAAAAATTAATATACAATATGTCATAAATCTAAAGAATTTCGAGAAGAACGCTTTTTAATTCTCCAGTAAATGGCAACACCGCTTAGACCAAATATGATTTTTAAAGACAATTAGGTATTTTAGTATGTGCTCCATTGCTAATTGCCATATTTGATATACGATTTCTAATTTTTTTTTATTAAAAAAAATCTACATATAGCTTTTTATACATAGTTTTAGCAGACCTAAATAAAACATTTTAAAATATTCTAAATAAGAAGGTATTTGTTACATATTTTTAAATTTAAGTTTATGGTACTATAATGCAAAGATATTACACATAATACCACTTGACTTGGGTTAGGTTTTTGTTCTGTTTAGGGTCATTCACAAGTAGATTAAGTTCCAGTACTTATTTGTCTGATACCCGGTATATTAAAGAAATGGTGATTTCAAGAAAACAAAAAGTCTACATAAAAAATTATCACACAATTTTACAAAAATTTATTTTAACATAGGTCAAAACAGAAAACACAAAAACCGTAGTTTTAATGAATGTATAACTAAATATAGAAATTAATATAACAGAAGGAGTACCTACTTTATTTTTATCATATTGTTGGATAAATACAGTTAACATAATTTTGTAATTTTTATTAACATTTGACTAAGTCCCCCGCCCAAGTTATAGTTTACTATACAAAATACATCTATAATTAAAATAAAATGTTCAACCAACTAAAAATATCCATATTTGATAATAAAATAATAAATGAACTAATTTTATAAAATGAGCAATAATATTAATTTGTGAAAATAACTAAATTAGGTTTTGTAGCAATCATTCCAGATAATAAAATTATCTATGCCATACAAATTAATATTATTTCTTGTAATATTTCCTACAATTTTTTTTTAATTTAATTTATGTAATCTTGCAATGTAGGTATACTTATAAAACAAATACTAAACTGAATTATTAAACTTTAACCATGACCCACTGTCTTGCATTTAATCACAAAATTTCCTTCTAAATGTGTACTGCACGTCATATTATTATTTATTATTTATAAGGACGACAGATGGTGTTCCACAAAACAATTCAAATCGATGATGGTTAGACAGTGCAAACGTAATTACCATTCCAAGTACTTTCAATGTCACAGAAAAATTTATAAACGGAGAAATGTTCATTCAATATCAACTATAAATATAGTTGATCCTATCATTCACCAAGCTTCAGTATTTAAAAAAAATAAGTGTTTTAAAATAATACCATCAGAACTGCAAGCCATATTATAAATTTTTCGATTAATTTTTTTTATTAAAACTTTCTTAAACTTTTCACGTTAAATGCGGCACCAGATATAAGTTGGATTGTATTAAATATTAGTATATAAAAAAATCTTTTCAAAAATACTTATGCATGTATTCCCTATGTGTTATTATAAATAAATTAAAAACTTAATTATATTGGTCTATAGAAAAAATCCGTCTTTCCTTTAATTATTAAACTTAATTACAGTAATTTAAATTAACAGGGGCCCAAAGGCCCGAGCTACATGTCTTTTAATCCAGACCAACAATAGGCGACATAACGCAACAAATGTATAAACTGTATGGTAAATCAAATTTGAGCTCTTGAATTAATTTCTGTGCTCCAGTAATGTTTTTATAAGGGCCTTTCAGAATTAGACACTATGTTCTTGTTTGAAGCCTCCGAACAAAAAGCTCCAAATTGGAGATACCGTTGATGATGGACTACTGTAACGAAGGCTGGGTCCTCGTATAGACGATATGTTTGAATTTCTTTTCATTTTCATGAATTCCTGTCACAGTAATACGTATATAAAAAGTGAAGATTGGGTCGAATTCTAAATTACAAACGAAAGAACGAAAAATAAACATTACCTTCGTTAGAATCACAAAATTTTTATTTGCATTTTACTTAAAATATTCAAGAGCAGAAATAGGTTCTAAGCGATTATCTAGACTATTGTCTGAATTTTAGCGTCACATGTTATATACAAGGTGAACCGTATATAAATACTGGAACATAATCAGCTAATAAACTAAACAATATTGTCGGGTAGAGCGGGGCTAAAAGGTGAATTTTACACATTTTACCTCATAACAATTTACGTACGAGGGTTATTCGTAAAGTAAAGTACGATTTCTTATAAAACATAAACCATCACAGATTTTTTCAAAATACTTTTTTTATTTAAATCCTTATATGTTTATCTATTTTTCCACATAGTTTCCATTCATTCCATTTAATATTTATTATTTTTTACTTATATAAACAAAACATTTGTATTCTGATGGATTGTGACATGTGGCAAAACTTTATTACTAAAATTATTAATAATGTTTCTCATATCAATTGCGCAAACTATTTATATACTGTACGTATATATAAAACAAATAATGCACAAAATATTTTGTTAATATTTTTGAATAAATAAATGGAAATTACAAATTCAGTTAGAAAAACGCTAATAATAAAATAATTTAAAAATATAAAAAGTTTGAATAAAGAAACGAAACGTTGCAAATTTACCAATTGTTGTTTTATTGAGTGTCCAACTCTAGTGAACATTAAACATTATTAATTAATTATGTTTTAAAGAAAATCTGTATTTAAAGTAAACTATTTGAAGGTGTAAGTTACTATTTTTCGATAACGTTAAAATTTGAAAGTCCAGTTCTTCAATACTACGTAGGTCTATGGGAATAAGTCAGCCGTATCATAAAATATTACAGAAAATTTAATAAATTCAGCTATAACATATTTTTTTTTGTAATAGTTTTCATACAAACTTTAGATCTACTACTGTTTATAATACATACTTATACCTATTGTAATATAGTTGTCCAACCAAGGCTACAAGAGAAAACTCTATTTCTTATTCATTTCTATTGGTTTCGTTTAAAAACTTTTAGACCATGTCGTGTAGTGTTAGACGTATACTGGACCAATAACCTGTAACCACGCTAGGATGTTTGTTGCTCGCATGCTATTCTGATCGAAACGTCCTTATAACGACATGAAACACATGTTGTTCCTTTATGGATTATAAAAAAAAGTGTCAATATACAATTTATTAAATACAATCCATTAAAAAAAATAAGTCTGAGACATTAACGTCCTACAGGCTCGATAGCGTCGGCCATGCTCATAATTATTCAACAGTTTGAAATTAAAAATCTTGAATTTTAAAAGTTTGTAGATCATTCGGAATAATATGAATTGAATACCTACATTATTACTAATATTTCAGGTTAAAGTGCTTAAGATAGATTAGATTATTTAAAATTAGTTCAGTGTTCCAGAAGATGATAGATAAAAACTAATAAGTA
Organism: Sinopyrophorus schimmeli; assembly: GCA_036325965.1. NCBI lineage: Eukaryota > Metazoa > Arthropoda > Insecta > Coleoptera > Elateridae > Sinopyrophorus > Sinopyrophorus schimmeli. The sequence goes on from JARFIZ010000035.1 coordinate 1,894,022, forward strand.
TCCATCGACGTTAATTATATCAAACCTTAGATTAAATTATTATTGATTATAATTTCCTTAATATAATAGAATTTTATATCCAGATAATTAAGATCAAATTTTACTAAAAATAAGCAATAGGCCAACCGGAGTAATGGCGCCATCCGATTAAAAAGGATACAAAAGTTTTTCTTTGAATTTGACAATGTAGTCTACATTCTCATCTAAATATATCGCCATAAAACAAAGCTGGACATGAATAAATGCGTCATTATTTTTTGATTTTCAATTCAAAAAGGAAGTAGATCATAATCACTTTAAAGCTTGATTTATATTCAATCAATTTAATCGATCATGTTCTGCTTGCTTGAAAAAATTTGAGGGTCACAGAGCAATACCGAAAGAAATGGTGTGATTACTCCAATCCGTAACAGTTCTAAACCAATTATTATATAAAAAAAATGATAAATTGTTTGTGACCTTCGCCGAACCTAAAATAAAAACCTAGTTTCATTTTGTTTCATCGTATCCCTTTTTTATGTAATAACGCCATCTCATAGCACCATTACCCCACAATTTGTAGATATAACGCCGCTTGTTGAGATCTATACTTTTATTATACGGGTCTCAAGCTTTAAGTAATTGCTATTATCTGATTTCGCAATTTAAAACCAATACTTAAAAACAAGACATACACAAGAAACATTCTAAAAATGTAATAAATAAGAAAGTTTTTACAATTAAATAAGGTAAATGTTATTTATATGTTATTAATACCAATCTAGTACTGGTTCCATTTATTGTGAGCAATTGGTACTCGATCAACGGTACAAATAAAATGTCCAAATATACAATGGCACATGAAATGAATGACGTTTCTCATACGTCATTGTATGTCAAGAGTTTATACTCATTATTATTTTCTCTGAATAAATTAATTTAATTAGTTTTGAATTTAATAAATCCTATTACAAATAAATAATGAAATTAAGCTAATATTCAGTGTCAGTTTTTAAAAATACTTTCTAGCGACCGGATTTTGCTGTATATGTTACAGCTAAAGCGTAAACTCGGCTAATTTATAAACCAACCAGCTAGTACACAAAATAACCAATCAGATAGTTAATTTGTAAGAAACTGAATTTTCTGATAAAATAGCGAGAGTACTTTGGCTATTTTATAAACTCACTAAGTAGTTTATACACTAACCAAGATACGTAGGTTAGTTTATATAATAGCAACAATCTTCATATATTATGTATACTAGCTAAAATAAATGTGGCTAGAAGGTATACTAAGGTATCTAGACTTATAAAATAACCATAATGGTGGCTAGTTTATAATTATTTTTACAAATGGACTTTTCTGTTACGTAGGTATTATGGATCTTTTTTTACGATAAATACTTTATTTCTGTTAAAAAACTTCCTTTCGCAACCGAAAACACTATAAAAATGACATTTAAAATACAAAAACCGTAAATGATGGACATAACTCTTTATTATAAAAAAGACAGATAATGTGTAACAAATTTTACCGCTTCATTAATTTTATTTATTGGAACAACTTTGCGCACCATGACATTTGCTGTTGCATGTGTATCCCATTTAAACTCATGTCTCTTGTACTCATCGCGAAAGTGTGACAATAAAGAATGAATAAAGTAAAAATTAAAATTTTAAAGTGACGGGAAAATGGTGAAATAGTTCAAAATTTTGCATCGAAATGCATTAATACAGATACAGGTAGCAGTCGTTATTCTGCGCATGCGTTCGCCAATCATGGCTGCTGTATTTGAATTCTCCTTGCTTCAATAAATTGACGATTCCCATGGTGGATACTCATATTCTATCTTCTTACCATCGACTGAAAAGTTTTTAGTGGTATATTACATTCAGCACCACTTCATGGTCACATTTTCTCAATCACAGTGCAAGAGAAATTGTCATGTCGAGTAATCTTACAAGTTTTATTAACTTAGTATTTGTCAGCAATTTTAACCATGTTTCCGTCACTTTAGAATTTTTATTTTACCTCATTCGTCATCCTCTATCGCTTTCCATGGTCAAAGTTTTGCACACTCTCCGCTTATAAGCTTCCGCCTAAAACAAAATATAAAATATAAAAATAGTATTACAGAAAATATATTATCCATAGACTTTTTAACGATATATCGATAAATTCTACAAAAGCACAAGTCTTATGAAAAGTGAAATTAGGTTTTGAGGTTATGAACTAATTATAAATATTTTAAAACTAATCTGTGCTTTATTTAAATTTAGAACAACAAACTAACATAACAAGAATTCTGCTTTTAGCAAAATATTTTTATATATTTTATTTATTTTCAGGTCAACTCTTCAAATGCCCTACCTGCAGAAATGAAGACTGCAACAATGCTGATATTCCCGTAATGGAATGTAATCGACACATAAGCAAACTACCTTTTGACTTTGAAAGCAGCTCTTCAAATTTAGTTAATTCCATGTATGCATGTATCGATTTAGAATATTCAGGTAATATTTGTTCAAAAAAAATTAGAAAAGAAAACAATATTTTATCGTTTTAAAGGCGAAGCCAAGGAGTTAGTCCAACAATGTGTTAATATTCATCCTGAACAAAACATTTGCGAAGAAATAAAGTCAAAGTTACCACAAGATATAGAATTACAAAAATGTTTAACAAAAACTACTGTTTTGGAAAATCTTGAGGATGATGATGAGACGTCAACTATCGACCCAACAACCACCAAAGATCCTACAACCACTATCCAAACGAAAACCACGGAAGTTATTCCAGAAACTACACAGTCCATAACCACACCTACAACTACTGAAACTATTCCAGAAACTACCCAGAAAATAACTACTACTGAAGATCCTGTAACAACTACCCTGAAACCAATTGAACCTACAACCACTGAAAGTACTCCCGAAACTACCCAGAAAACAACTACACTTCTCACCACTGTAGATTCCCCAGAACCTACCCAGAAATCAACTACATTTCCAACCACTGAAAGTACGCCAGAAACTACCAAAAAACCAACTATACCTACGGAAATTACAACAAAAACTACCCAAACAGAAACAACACCAGTAAAAACTGAAACAACAGTTATAGAAGAAACAACAACATTTAAAGAAGAAACAACAACATTTAAAGGAGAAACAACAACATTTAAAGGAGAAACAACAACATTTAAAGGAGAAACAACAACATTTAAAGGAGAAACAACAACATTTAAAGGAGAAACAACAACATTTAAAGGAGAAACAACAACTGGCGGATATGCCAGCAGTATAGGAATATCTTTTTGTGCACTGCTATTGTCATTAATTGTACAAAGAACACTTTAATGGATTTAAAAATAATATTTATTTTTTACAATAACAATACAAAACATTCTTGAGGCGCTATACTCGTGTAAAAATCGTACTCACTTAAAGAATTGAACTGGTCTAATCCAACATGTTTCGGTTCAAGTTATATATTTGACATACCCTGATTCGAACAAGTCCTCAAAACTAGAAACAAATCAGAACCTTTTCGACATCCTACTTTCGTAATTTTTTTCGGTGAACACGCATTTGAAAACATTGCTCTTGTTAGCTTAAGGGTAGCCCAGATAATTACAAAAGAATATTTCAAACGGGAATTTAGCATTGTCTGTCACTTGCATCAATTTGTATAGATGCCACCACATTGTTAAAGGAGTAGTTAAGGAGAATCATGCCAAAATTTTAATTATAGGTACTTTAAGATTATTTAAACAAAACGAGTGATTGCTGTTTACTAGTAGTACTGACTGCTCAATTAACTTAGCCCTATACGGGTTATTAACGTAAAAAAGCGATAGCGGAAAAACACGAGGTTCTGACCTAAAGATCAGAATGGTTCAAAAGTGGTCCTACGTAGTTCATGAGATTGTAAAATACATGTTATATTGTAATCTGTCCCTCAAACAAAATGAAGTTGGACACTGATCAGCCAAAATAACCTAAATGAACATTGCGCCCATTTTGTTGATTTGGGCAGTAAAAATAATGACAACTCGTTGTCGTTGACTTGTTTACGCAAAACGTTTGCCACTGAATTTATAAGGACATAAAACTCTGCAACAAAAGATTCATTTCCTGTGATTGAATTAAGTTGGCATTTTTGACCAAGGTCTCATAGCTGTACAAATTTGATCATAAGTTCATGTAATATGGCTCATAATAGGTCTTCATAAAATTTGAGTTGTAAGATTGTACAGCTTTGGGATCTTGCACAAAAATAGCAAAAACTAAATTCAGTCATAGGAAAGTAACCTTTTATGGCAGAGTGAACAAGTCAACGATATTCAGTTGTCATCATTTTTACTATACAAATCCTCAAAATAGGCGCAATGTCATTTGGGTTATTGTCGCTGACCAGTGGCCAACTTAGGGGTTTTCAGAGGACAGGCTACAATAGAACTTGTATTTTATGATCTCACTTTTGGACTATTCTGAACTTTAGGCCAGAACTTTATTTTCTATATAAACCCATACTAAAAGCTTCGGTCATCAGCGAACTTAAAAAATGTATTCTTCATTGAAGTCGAGGGACTGAGCTCTGAGTAGAGCCCCAGTAAGAAAATATTTTGTCATGTACCACGCTGAAAAAAATAAAATTATTCAATTTTTATGAAATATCTAATACTCGCATCTCTCTCTAGAGTGCACCACTGCGGCTCTCAGTCTGGCGTCTCGCTTTTAGGACATTATAGATACATATGGTTAGACTGTTTCAGTAACTATTCTCTCTGTGCTTTTAAAAGTAAAGATAATGAATTTAATTTTTTACGAATCGAACGAGAAAGCTTGTTAAATTATCGTAACGATTTTCTTTTCATAAATATATTTATTAAGTAGTTATAAGCAATTGAAGTAATCCAATTTTGGTCAAAATTGATAATTTTTCCCGTTTGATTGACAATATTAAGCTGCTTAAGGATTTTTTATCGCAAATCCCTTTAAAATCTTCAAAAAATAAAATACTCGAAAAAGGTTAACATTAAAAATAGTATACTGGTCAACTTCAAATTGTACGGTAAATTTGCAGAAAGGAGAAAATATAAAAGAGTTCTTATGTTATTATTACTTTTAAGAATCTTTTCCTGTAAATATATTTCATTATTTTAAATAAAGTGAAGTTGACTAGCAACATATTTCTATTTTCTACCTGTTTTGAGAACCTTTTATTCTTTCGAACCTTTCATAGAATTCGTGTTTGTAAATCTTTAAGCAGTTTAACCTTGTCAATCAAACGAGAAAAAGCACCAATTTTGACCAAAATCGGCGTACTTCAATTGCTTATAACCATTTAATAAATATATTTATGAAAAAAATAAAATCGTTTCGATAATTTAACAAGCTTTCTGGTTCGATTTGTAAAAAATTAAATTTATTATTTTTATTTTTAAAAGCACAGCAACGGTTAAAAGTTTAGTCCGTTTTATGCTTTATTTATTTTTTTGCGTAAAACAAGTTGATTAATCGAAAATAGTTACGTATTAAAGATATATGGTCTATATTTATACAAAAATTTTCAATTCTTTATCTCCAAAATAGGGCAGTAGGATGGGAACGCAGTTCCCATTTAAAATGCATTAGACGAAATTTGGTAGTCTACAGCCTTAAACGTTATTTTATAGTCCGGTCAAAATAGACATTTCAAATAACAAAAATTCCAACAGAGCAAAATTTTGGTTGAGACCTTAGGTACACCATTAGAAATAGTGTCAAAGGTCCCCATCGATCCCATGTGTGCTAAAAAAGTTATTCGGGGTCAAATGTAAAAATTTGAGGCTTTTTGAACTTTTTTAGAAAACGGTAAGTTTTATCAAAAAAGTAGCTCAAACAAAAATTATAGATCTTAAAATTATCTACAAAAATGATCCTTATATTTAGTTTTCTAAGAATCACCATTCGATATGAATCGCAATTCTACACTAAAGAAAAAAATTAAAGGGTATAGAAATTTTTTTAAATCTTTTGGTGATATTTGACAGGCTGTATTTCAGTGAAAAATGGTCGAATGTAAAATTTAAAAAAGACTCTTTAAAGCTCCAAGATTCTAGTTTTTAGATCTTTTAGTCAAAAATTTTTAGGAGCCACTATTATCACGCAATCTTAAGCAATACAGCCTATCAAAAATCACCAAAAGATTTATGAAATTTTCGTGACCCTTTAATTTTTTCTTTTAGTGTAGAATTGCGATATCTCACGAATGGTGATACTTAGATAAAAAAAGTATAAGAACCATTTTTGTAGATTTTTTTAAGATCTATAATTGTTGTCTGAACTACTTTTTTAATAAACTTACCGTTTTCGAAAAAAATCCAAAAAACCTCAAATTTTGACCTTTGACCCCGTATAACTTTTTCAGCACACATGGAATCGATGGGGACTTTTGACACATTATTTCTAATGGTGTACCCAAGGTCTCAACCACAATTTAGCTCTGTCGAAATTTTTGTTATTTGACCACTATTTTTATATCTAATTTGACCAGACTATTACGATTGTTTGGTTTACCCTTAAGTTGAGCTTGTTGTGGTTTTAAGATTTGTGTCCAGAGTAAAAAACCCAAAAATGATGTAGGAAAGTATCCATTCAGTTCTACCTATGGTTCTGCGGATTGTCTTTATAAGCGAATTTCAAATTTTTTTAAGTTATTCAAAGTGAGAAAAAATATAAAGTTTTATTACGTACAGAAATAACGTAATTGTAAATTGGATTAATACATATCAACCGATGTTCTAAAAAATGCTAATTTTGAATGACTATTTTTCAAGTTTCGTAGTTGACAAGTTTTCTTTACGGACGCAGAACAAACATCGATCTATTAATATGCCTGCTTCTTAATATATTTTGTAATTATTGAATTGCAAAACTTCACTTTGGTTAATCTGAAACAAAATGAAGAATTTGACTTCAATAAATTAGAATTACACTAATAACGGAATTTCAAGCGTTGATGTAATAGGTCCGTTTACACGTACGGTTGTTCTAACGCTTTTGGAGCGTACGCTCCATAAATGGCACTCCAAATCAAGCTTGTCAGATTGGGCGATTTATCGCGAATTGGGCAATTTTCTTTATGCGTACGCTACTTTAATTAAACTTGGGCGACGAATCGGAAATTAGGCTCTAAAATTTTTTTTCCGGTGTTCGGATATGACGAACCTCGCTATTCGTAGGTCTGAAAGTCAGATTCTTTACCACTGCGCTATCCGAGCACTTTGTAAAATCAGTTTTACGTTGGGTTACTATAAACAAGTCCAGCGATCAATATACATATTATAATTAATTTCTCGAAAACTTCTGATCATTGCACCTTTTTTACTTTGCATATTTTAACTTGGCATCAAGGACTATCTCCATACCGAGTCTTATTAACATCTGCCTTTCCAATACCTGAATGTTTCCTTGTTATACTTTGTCCGGCCAACAGAAATAGATAAGCCACTCCCACAAATGTGCGCTAAATTTAAATAGAATTTTTTCTATTGGCTTAATTTTTAAAGCACGTAACACAAGCAACTATATAAGCATTTATGTCCTGCAAGAATGGGGACAAACTTGATTATTAATTTGTACCGTGTGAAACTGAGCACTGCATACATTGGTTCAATTTAGTGGGGCGTGGCTTAACTATTTCTGTTGGCCGGACAGAGTATAGTACAACTCTTATATGTTAATATAAAATAGATAATAGACAAATTTACATGATCCGATAATTTTTAAAACGAATCGAATCGCAAATCTATCTTCGTACACAATGGAATTTTCTATTTTCACTTTATGACGCACAGAAAGTACACAACCACGAACACATTGAATTTAATTTCAAACATTTTGATTTTACGACTTTTAAAGTTATTTATGTAGAGATTTACCGCCACTGGTTCTAATCTTATTATTTGTGTTACTAATGTGAACTAAATCGTATAACTTGAAACGACTTATCTTGGGTTGTTCCGATTCAGCCACCAGTGTAAATGCGATATGAGCACAGTTACTACTTAACAAATAAGCCTCCCAATTCGTATTGCAACAATGAAATTTAATGTAAATTAATATGAAGAACTTTTTCTCAATTGTCGAAATGTTAACAGGTTGAACAGGTAATTTACCTCATTGGATCAATTCTTAGTAATACACTAAGGAATACTACTTACAAATTTTCTAGTCAAATAACTTATCTTGTGTGAGGTTTTTGAGGTCTTCGAAATTTAAAAAATTCCTAAATTGTACATAACTTTGTTGCAAGACTTCTCAGCCTCTGATGAACCAAATTTGAGCGTACTTGAAGATTGATCCATTACATAATTTAGTCCGTCCTAAATTGGTCAATACTTCATGATATCGTAAAATGCATGTTCTATTGTGATCTGACCTTGAAAAACCCAGAATTAATCATAGGTTATCAAAAATAACTCAAATAGACATTGCGCTCATTTTGTTGATTGACGTAGTTAAAATGATGACAACTGAATGTCGTTGACTTATTCAAGCAAGACCTCTTCCATTGCAACTATGCCATGACTTATAATATTTGACCAAGGTCCCAAACCTGTACAATTGCAAGTCGCATTTCTTATGATCAATTTTGTACAAGCTTGGAATTTTGGTCAAAAAGCACAATAACTGAATTTAGTGACAGGAAGTGGAACTTTTATAGCATCATTATAATATCATGTCCTTATGCATTCAATGGAAGACGTCTTGCTTTAACAAGTCAACGACATTTAGTTGTCATCATTTTTACTATACATATCAACAAAATGGGTGCAATATAGTGTTATATCCGCTTACCAGCGGCCAACTCCGGGTTTTTCAGAGGACAGGTGAGAATAGACATGTATTTTATGATTTCATGAGCCATGTAGGACCACTTTTGGAACCATTCTCAACTTTAGACCAGAACCTTATGGATATACGCTATCACTCTTTGACCCAATTCCGAGAATTTTCAATACAATATCAAACTTTAAAATTTTAAGATTGGGAAAAAGTTCCTCATAGATATAGGTACACAAATACCTATAGAATGGTGTGTTTCAAATAATTAAAATTAAAAAACTGTAAAGTAATATTAAAATACCACTTTTCTCCTACAAAATGTGTAATTTTTGTTCTTACCGCAAAAATTTAATTAATTTTTGACAAACCACTATGTACCTACAGTACCAAAATCTAAAATTATGTTAATATTAATAAATTAACCATGACTTTTGAAGTAAATTTTGTTTTAACATTTTAGAAAAAGATCTTTGTCTATATTTCTTTATGAAAATATTTGAAATTAAGAAAAATTATTGAATTTAGATAGAAATGTAAGTAACAAATTAGTAAAAATGAAGAACGTTATACATACATTTTACAATTGTAATTAACAAATATAATTTTATACTACATACCCATTTCTATTTTTTCCTTATGCATATTATGTACTTTACATTTTGTTTTGTTAGTTAGTTTTGTATATCCCACAAATATGTTTGACAATTATGGCAAATATTATTATTTCAATTTAGGAAATTATTTTCTAAATTATTTTATTTTAAAAGTTACAGGGTTCTACCAAATTGAAACAACTATTTTTTGTCGCACATAAACGTCTGTCCAATTTTGATAGTACCTACTATTTCCACCTAACAAGAATATATTAATAAAAAAAATAATAATACGTCATGTTTCTTTGTGACATTTAAATAGATATTTTTATAAAAAATGTACGACAATACACTTACACTTATGTTATATACAATATTAGCTGGAATTTATATGTGTATTTACACTGCCACTACCCTGCCTAATTTATGTCATACTAGTTTTGACACCTAAGTTTCTTAACAACGTTACAAAATTAAAAAACAAAAAATTTAATAATTTTGTAAAATGTTTGAAATTAATTTATTTTTAATTGTTACAAAACCCTTAACATTAGCCCTTTTTTATAGTGGGATTTTCTGTTACAATAAACTAGTTTTATTATTTGACTAAATATTTTAATATCCATCCCTTATTTTTTACGTTAATGTATCAAAACCAAGAAATGTGTGTTAGGGCAAAGCGAGTAGGTACCCTCTTTGCGTGTACCAGAAGTAGTAATTTTATTATAATTAATAGGAACAAGTTGATTAGAATAAATTGGTATTAAAAATAAGTGATTTAAAGCGTTGAAGCAATTAAGATTTAAAAACAATGGTAAACCGAAGAAATAATACGATTGGGACAAATTAGCAGTTTATAACATTAAAATGCTTAATATAACTTAATACCAATGTTACTATCAAGAACATGTCAAGTGTTAGTTAATTATTTTCAAATGTTTTGATTAATCCGATTGGTTTATGGGAGCCTACCCGCTTTAGGCCCCCCTGTCGGACAAAACGGGTAATTTCTGAAATTTTATATTTTTGAGTTTTTTTTTACAATTAAAGCAGAAATGTAATTATTTTTTTTATAAAATGAAAGTTTAATAATTGTATTCCGCAAATCTAAAAAAGGAACACTTTTTTTAGCCGAAGTCGTTCATATTGATCGATGAACCTTAACCTCACCGCTCTAGGCCACCTTCCCCTATACATTTATTCACTTATACACAATATTTTAGCTTCCGGTATGTGTTTTTTCAATCTCCAGAGATAATGTGATAACATTTGACAAATCTATCACCCACGATAAGGGAAATGTCCTGGGGGAATCGCTCTGCGTGTCCGTCAGTCATAACACCTAGGTTTTCAGGAATAAAATCTAAATGTAAGTCCAGGATACCTATGTACATTTAAGGACATATTGCACATTAAGTACTTGGTTTTTTTGTAGTTTCCGCATATGACTCAAAGCATTCTACATACAAATATTTTTTATCGCACCGGGATCGAAAGTTTACTTTCGGACCCTATTTTGCGGAAAGAAAGTGCCACATTCTGTCCCTGCTATAGTATATTAGTTACAATATTTTATTAAGGATATATAGAAAGTTCTTTAGAAAACAAAACAAAAATTTATAATCAAACTTGAATGTCAGAAGAACCATTACCATCCACTAGCTATCAAGTTCCATCTGCAGCTAAGCCTAATGAGCTTCCCAGGCCTGAAGCGAAACAAAACGTCTCAGTAACTGACTCAACAGACGAATCACTAACGATTGAAAATATAAAAACGTATGAAGAGAAAAAATCAACAGCAAAAACAAGGAAAAATCAAAGTCAAAGTTAAGATGTAATTATTGACCCCTCAACAATGAGCTCCCCTTACATCACATTTAACAAGTGTAAAATAACACAATTAATTATTAACAATAATTAATAGAAAATATATACAATTATAATTAATATTAAAAAACAAATAGACAATTGTGACAGAAAAACACATGGGGTTTTTTGCGGACAAAGTTGAGCTTTTTTCAAAATTGCCAATTTTCACAATTCTTTTTTTCGTAGAATATTTTATTTTAGGAAAATGATAATTCTGTCATGACATCACAAGAGTTAGTACTTTATTGTAAAAAAAAAGCAACCCTTAATATGCAAAAGGGTTGACACGGGGTCCAATCAAATATCGTAAAATTGACAAAAAATTGTGAAAATTTCGGATGGTCACCATTCTTGTTCATAATTGTTTTAGTTTAATTTTATTGTATTATATAAAATGACCCTTTCAAATAAAGTAACAACTATTTCAATACCTGTTCTAAATAAAAAGATAGAGCCCATTATGAAATTGACCCAATTTTTGACTTCGGATGGGTACTGATCAGAAGTTATATAATAAAAAAAATAAATGGTGGTGGTTTAACATTTCTGACACCACAAAGATCATCTACAATTTTTTTTATTAAAATTAAAAATCATGCTGCACGCCCCATTTGTTGATTTCATACGGAATGACCCATATTATAACTGCGAAAATGTGTTTGTTGGTTTGTCAGTTATATGCAGCAACGAATCAACGTCTTTTTTGCATTGAGATATTTTATGGGCTGGAGAGTGATATTGGGCTACTTTTTATCCCGCAAACTGCATGTGCCTGTGCGATTCAAACTTGGTCCAAGTGAGTGAAGCCGCGGGTAAAAGCTAGTATGTATTATATAGTTAACAAAATGACGAAAGCAAACTATTAAAAACAATAACTGGTACTAAAAATTTTGAAGTGGCAGTATTTCCGAAATTGTAGGAAGTTTTGTATTGGAAGGCAGTAGAAATTAAGTTATAATGCAATTGTGTCGGCACCAAAAAAAATTTTTTGTCCTGTGGAATACATGCTGAATAAATAAAGCAAACATCTTCCAGAGCAGATTTTGTATATTTATTCGGCGATAGCTTTCATAAAATGAATATCGAAATATTAAGTTTTCAAACACCGATACCGAATTATCGGTTTTTGAAAACTCAATTTTTTTATTTTATCTTGTTTATTTTTGTGACGGAATAATATTAATTTGAAGACTATATATTAAATGTTATTATGACATTATGACATAAATGAAGATAAAGTAACGAATTCGAGTCACCACTCCTATTTTTTTAAATAATTAAAGGTATGGTGTTTTAAAAAATCAATTTTGTTACACGTCCTTCGTCGAGCTTATAAATAGAGAATCGCATAAAATCTAACACAGTAGTAATTATGTGTAGCTTTCAGGACTCCACGCTGTTTGCTCTTTTCTTATTAATTACATTCATACAGAGAGGTAAAGCAATTCTTTAAAAGTAGCCGCCGCCCCTCCTTTGGCGGAGTGAATGAAAACATATCTAATTGTTATTTGTAGGTGCATCTATAAAGTGCTATGCTTGCAAATCTGAATCGAATGATATTTGTGGCGATCCCTTCAACACGACATTAATAAATGCCACAGATTGTAAAGATCCTGGATACTTTTGTGTTAAACAAAAACAACTTTTAAATTATAAGGGTGAGCGCTATCAACTTCTATCAGTAATTTAAATCAATTTAACTAAGGCGATTAATCAAGTTTCAAATTTAATTTTAATAATCTATATAGAAATTACAAAATTTTAAGCTTTACACAAAATGTCTTTAGACATTGAACAAAGAAGATATTTCTATAAAAAGATTTTTTATATGTATATACATTTCTCAAAAAAATTACAAGATATAAATAGAAAGACAAAACTTTTATATTTAATTCGCTAAAAATAAAAGAAAAGCATGGAAAACTAAAAATATATAAACGCTACTAAGGGACGACTAACAATCATTAATAAATGTGATAGTTTTAATTTAAAAATAACTTATTTAGTTTATAATTGTGTTTTAAACCAAATTATTAAAATATGATAAATGTTTCAGATAAAAAAATCGTGGAAGTCATCAGAGGTTGTGTTCCAGAAGTATATTGCAAAATAATTGTTTTCGATTTTTGTTCAATTTGTAAGACTGATTCTTGTAATACGTCATCGAATAACATCCCATCGATTTTTGTACATTTAATTTTTCACACTGTACTAATAAAATACGTATTGTTATAATTATTTCTAAGTTCCAGGATCTATTGTGATATATTTGATACCAATAAATTATGTTAATATTTATTTAGGAACTTTTATAAATACATTACGTCGGAGCAAACAAAAACGGCGGCAAATATGTGAACTAAACTTAAAAATTTATCACCGCAAAATGTATATCCAAATAGCACAACGGAATTGCCACTGATATACACAGTGTTAAAATCATTTGGTTGACAGAACTACGCGATTTTTGAATTTTTAAATTAATGTTATTAATTCAGTTTTGTGAACAGTCTTTTTCAAGCCTACTTGGGCCAGTGTTTGTCGCATAATTATTTATAGTACGAGTTACAAGTTAATTAAGACACATTTTAGTAAGAAGCGAATTTTATTACTTATTTTTAAAAATGTATTATTACGTATAGTACTTAAATTGCATTGTTAATTGTATTATTATGTATTAAACATACATCCCACTTTATTCTTTATGGATACATTTTTCACATATTTTATAGAGTGCGATTAATAATAATTTAATCATATTCATAATAAAGCTGGATATTTTTCGCTTCCGGCTATTCGAATATTCATTCAAATGTTAACTAAAATTTTCGAATAAATTCGAACAATCGACTATTCAACTATCCGAATAATCAAATTTCCGAATATTTGAAAATTCAAATATTTCAATATTCGAATAATTTGAACCAAAAAAATAGTCTTTTCAAATATTCGAATATTTAAAAAATTCGTATTTAATTGCCGGTTCTAGTTTACACTGCGAATTAGAACTAATTTTCTCAAACTATTCCCAAATTTTTGAATAAGAACTTATTTCTAATCGAGGCAAAAGCCATACAGCATACCTTTGCTATCAACGTTCAACTAAACCGTGCGTATTTTACTATTTTATATGGAACGGAATTACTCTTATTTGCAAGTCTCAACTTGCAAAAAAAATTGAAATAATTTGAACCACAAAATAGTCGTTTTCGAATATTCGAATATCCAATAATTTGTATTCGATTCCCACCTCTAATTCATAAACCTTGTGATAACAATCTCTGTTAAAGATAAACATAGAATTTATGATATATTTAAATTTGCTTCTTTACTCTGAGTGTTCTGTGGAAAACGCACTGACCTCAAGTAAAACCCTTTCAACGACTCTATCTGCTTCTGGCCACGCATTTTGATCTAGAAATATTTGGAATACGAGGGCAGTTTGATAAGTCAGTGACTTTTTGAATAATAGATATTTTTTTCGACAAATAAGTGTTTTATTTTTTCAACATAGTCTTCTTTTAGCTCGATTACTTTAGTGTAGCGTTTTTCTAATTCTTTTATTCCTTGTAAGTAATAGGTTTTCTCGAGGCCCTCAAAATAAGCGTTTGTTTCTGTGATGACCTTATCATTCGACCAAAATCTGTTACAGCCCAACCATTTCTTCAGGTTTGGAAACAGAAAATAGTCGCAGAGAGCTAAATCTGGAGAATATGCTGGATGTGGTAGCAGTTCATAGCCTAATTTATGGATTTTTGTCATGGTGACTACACACATGTGCACACGTGCATTTTCTTGATGGAACGACACTTTTTTCGTTGCCAGTTGCGATCGTTTCTGCTTCAAATCTATATCGAATCTGTCTAAAAGCTCTGAATAATATTCGCCGGTGATCGTTTTGCCCTTTTCAAGGTAATCAATATGAAAAACAGTGCGTGCATCCCAAAAAACTGTGGTTAAGGCCTTGTTGTTTAACAGACCTAGCTTGGCCTTCTTGGGTGCACGTTCACCCAAAGAAACCCACTGTCTTGATTGTTCCTTGGACTCTGATCTGTTGGGATGGATCCATGTTTTGTCCACGGTAACGAAACGGCGCAAAAACTGGTTCGGATTGGGACTGAATATTGCTAAACACTCCTTTGAAGTTGTCACACGGTTGAACTTATGATTGAGTGTGAGCAATCGCGACACCCATCGCGCAGATTGTTTTTTTGAAGTTTCAAATATTCATGAATAATGTGATGTACCCGCTCATTTCAGATGCCTATAGCATCAACCACCTCATGCACTTTTATTCTCCGATTGTCCAATATCATTCTATGAATTTTATCGACGGTTCTGGCGTGGCGACCTCTTTAGGCCGTCCTGAACGTTCGGCGTCATTTTTGCTGGTACGACCACAACGAAATTCGGTAAACCACTTCTTAACCATTGAAATTGATGGTGCAGAGTCCCTATAATATTTATCAAGCTTTTCCTTGGTTTCGGTGATCGTTTTTTTACGCAAAAAATATTTATTCAGGACAGGAAATTCACTTTTTCCATTTGTATATAATCTCGCGCGGTTATCTACTTACAATGGCTGTCAAACACAAACTAAATGACGCGGCTTGCTCAAACTTTGACAGTAGTCTGTTCACAGATGGCAGTTGACGGGAGCAGTGTTGGATTTAAAGTTGCTGCGCGGAAAATTTAAAAAGTCACTGACTTATCAAACTGCCCTCTTAGTTTGATTCGTTTTATGAAAATTATTCACAATATCTTTATTCAAAATCAGAGATCACCAAAGTACAGTCCACGGGCCGAACCCAGCCCGCGAGTCTCTTAATCCCACTCGTTGATGCCATTAAAAATATTAGATATGTTTAACACCCCTTCAAATATGTATATGCCACATATTTATAATTTTTGACTAATCCGGGTCGCTTAACAATTGCAATTACTCTATGTGGGGCCCGCCCCTTAGATTGTTGGAGACTCCTGTGCTAAATCAATCTTCTTCTTTTTCTTTTTTAAGATCTGCCGATCTGTTGGTATTGTGTTAGTATTTCTAATGATGACGTTACATTGTTCTTAAAATAAACATGTTGGACACAGGTGTTTTAAAATTAAAAAAAAACAGAACCACATTATTGATTTGATATTTCCTTAAAGATCAATGTCTCACAATTAGAGTGTTTAATAATAAAATTTTAAAATAGTATCAACAGCCGTACTAGATCAAATAAAATTAAAATAAAGCATGTAAAACTTAATTGAAGTTGAAAAGAATAAAAACTTTTGCAAAGATAATTTCTGTTTAATTTTGTTATGTAATTTTGACTACTCTGCTAAAATTAGTAACAAAATTAAACTCTTTTGTTTTGTGTTGCATTTGCTTCCGTATAAACACATTCCGTTTGTATCTATTTTGGTATTTTAATAAAAATAAATTGCCGGCAATCATTGGAAATAAGAATTAACAAAATCAATAATACAAAAAATAATTTAATAACTTTTAAAATATCTTTAATAATTTACAAAATGAAAGTCGAGTGTACCCAACCTAAATGTACAATTTTTTTTTATTAGTGCCCCGAAAGTTTAAATTTATCGTTTTCACCGAAAATCACCATAACGAGCAGTTTTTATTCATTTGTTCAACTTTTAAATATTTTTTATAGCAATAATGGGTTTAGTTTTGATTCAGAAACATCAATAATTATCAAGAAAAACTTTAAAAAAATTAATTTTTTCTGACCGGTACAACCACCTTTGCTTTTAATGTCAATTTAAAAAAGTTGATAATTAGAGCCTAAAAAAATGAACTAAATTTTTTTAGACAAGAGGAAAGCACCGTAAACACGTTGAAAAAAATTTAAACAAAAAAAAAGGTTTGATAAATAATTTTGAAAAACATTTTTCTCGATAATTGATCTCTCTGTATCAAAGAATTACGCATTATTGGCAAAAACACATTTAAAAATTGAAAAAATGAATAAAAATTAAAAAATTGCTTGTTATGATAATTTTCGGCGAAAACGATATTTTTAAACTTTCGGGGCATTAATAAAAAAAAATTGTAGCACTTTGAAACTCTGAGGTTTTTTTCGGGACACTTTGAGGTTGAAAAATTCCTAACGATATCCTTCGTTCATCCATTATATCCAAAGTTATACCAAAGTATCCAAATATCCTTTAATTTCCAATTTTTTTACCATATTTTGGGTAGCATTATCACGTCAAATAAAATTGTTTAATTAAAAGCAATCAATAGCATCTTGTAGGGAATATTTTGCAGTTTACAAAACCCTACTTGCATATTTTGTACGATCATTATTTCCCGAGCAATCGTTGATCACAGTCAAAAATGTCTTTTTTGCTTTGATCAACGATAACTTCGTGGCAAATCATCGTACGGAGCTCAACAAAAAGTAAAAGTAAAGAGAATTAAATTTCCTAAAAGAACCTTATAGTGTCATAATCAAAAAAAAATTAAAGCCCATAAATCATTTTTATGAAGAGAAAAAATTTAGAAATTTTTTTCTTCGTTGGTTTTCTTGCTCGGATTCAAAACTAAAGATTTTGGGCTAAAATTTATATTTTTTTTAATTTTTTATACGATCATTATTTGCTGAGTTATCCTTTGTCGAAATAACTCAAAAATTTTAATTTTTTTTAATATCCCTTAATTTTTCTGACTAGTGTATAACAGAATGGCCAAACAATTCAAAGATGTTGCAAGTTGTACATCTGAGAATTATCAAAATTTGATTAATTTTCCATAAATTTTATTATCACGACCACCAAAATTTCTTATTCTATACAAAAAAAATTGTATGTACTATAATCAACGTTTTCTAACATTTGAAAAGCACCATGTTACGACGAATCAACGTTAAACGAGGTTTTACTGTAGCGTAATTTTGATTCAAGTTGTAATCAAGAAAATTGTGTTTTAAACCTTTTGCTCTTTAAATATCTTATTTTTGTTGTCGGCTACGTTGCTATAAATTTTAGCAAGTGAAACACATTACACCCAACAACTTAAATTATATAATACAGTACTTAATTATAACGAATCTATTATTTGGTGCAGAGATGACCTTCGACGCTTCTATGTACATACAAAGAGCAACTGATGTACGTACAGCTTCGACGTTAGTAGGTGCTTCAAAAATGATTAGTTTGCGCTGCTTTTTAATCGTTTTTAGTTTTTTCTATGTTGACTCTACAAGTAAGTCAAATTTATAAGCAAATAATTGAATTTTAATTACATTGTTCATTACTATAAACAACAATCATATAATTATTATTAAATGAATAAATTAGCATAATGTTATGCCTCTGCTTCGTTGGGATTAAGACCACGTTCAAATTACCGTTTTTTATTAAATTACTTAATGTTACATACAAATTTGGTGGTTTCTTTATAAAAATTAAGACGCCGACAGTTAAAAGTAATCAATAAAATAAATATCATCCTTGATAGTTTATGACGGAAAATTTGTTGTCAGTAAATTGAACGACGATATGATTAATACGAGGACGAGGCATCAAGGCCGGTTTTAGAAAATAAATTGTAAATTCGCACATCACGCAAAGGTGTATCTAATCACACTAATTTATTTTCCAGATACCGGGCTCAAATGCTATACGTGCAATTCTACTAATGATCATTTATGCAACGATCCTTTCAACGAAACGTTATTCCAACCGGTCGAATGTGAAAATGAAAATTTCGCCTGTCTGAAAGCTGAAAAATTTAGTAAAGGTAACGGTATTTATTTAGTTTTTTTCTATTGTTTGCTGTCGGTTAACTTATAAAATATTGAAGGCATTTGAATGTGTAAACTCAAAGAATTATTAAACAAAATTCGGGCAAACATTTTGAAATTCTAATCAACTAAAACTGTTGTAGCGTGGTAATAAACAGTTTTTAAAAAATTTATTTAATGGTCATTATATTACGGATGTAGAGCACATACAATTGGTCAAAATTTTAAGTGCCAAAATAGTGGATCAATTTATTTAAAATTGCAACCTGTCGTTATTATAAATGTCAATTCGAAGATTAGTTTAAAAAGAACTCTTCATTCTTGCCTATGCTGTGCCAAGTTTTTCACTTCCTTGAAAGTATTCATGCATACACTGCTCGTCAAAAGAGAATGGACATGCAAATTTAACATTGGAAGTTAAAGCTCGGAAAGTTAGAGGACCAATATTACATTCAATTGAACGCCCAATTTATGACAATAAAATATTGTATTAGAAATCGAAAGTTATAATATTTTATTTTTTATATTATCATTATTCAGAGTTTTAACTTCCCATGTTAAATTCGCATGTCCATTCTCTTTTGACGAGCACTATATATCCTTCCGTATTTGTTTTATATACAGTCAAATATAAAAATGAAAAGCACACGTAAATTTTATGATTTAGTACTTCAAATATTTCCAGAAATTTTAAATAAATTGCCAGCGTAAAAGTTCCTGAATGATAACTTAAAAATAAAAATTATTATTTAAATAAAATTCGTTTATTTAAAATACGCTGCAGAATAAAACATGCAAAACACACAAAACCAAAAAATCGGACACTATCATTAATGTCGCGATTTGATTTTTTGCTAGGACCAAAAATAATTACTTTAAAATGTTATCGTAATATGATTAAGGTTTCCTATATTTTAAACAATACATAAGACATTGATAAAATCATTTATAATTGAGCCATGGGCACCTCAAATAATAATACGTCGTATGACCAACGAGAGGTAATAATTGTTAAATTTTATAAATAAAAATTACTTATAGATATATCAAAAATTGTAATTATTAAAAAAATGTAGTTTACCTCTAATAATTCTCTGATAATTCATGGCTACTTGATTTTAAACTAAAACTTTTATTATTATTAATAATTTTTTATTTAAATATATATTGTTATACATGGTTGAAACGAGATAAAAAATGCTATTTAACTATGTAAAAATCCAATATGGCGTCTATTTAAAATAAGAAAGTTGGTATCAATACCTTGGAAGCCGCCATCTTTAATTTAATTTTCAATTGTATTTTATGAAACCCAGTAACTTTTGTATTAAACTTTTTTTTGTAATTTTTATAATTACCAAGTTATTTGAAATTAAAAACAGAATCTGAATCGGCACCTAAAACTGTTAAACATTGCCCATTTAACCAAACTGCTATCTTCACTATTAAGAAAGATACCCGTGTTAGCCTACTCAATTTGGGACACACTGTATAGTGAGTACTTAACATAACTCAAACAAAATCGAAATACAATAGACATAAAGATAACCTAAGACTTGACATTAGTCGTTTTATACTATTCTAATGACAATATTAAAAGTGACGTTGTGGTCAGATCTTCTTCAGATGCCGTCTCCGTTACGAAGGTTGGCAATCATCATCGCTATTCTTATTTTTGACACTGCTGACTTAAATAATTGGCTGGTATTACATTTAAACCAATCTCTCAGGTTCTTCATCCACGAATGTCTTCTTCTTCCCACGCTTCTCCACCCTTGTATTTGATGGTCAGATAGTTTAATTTTACTATCCAATGCACAAAATCTTGTTCAATATTTTGCTTTGTTTATTACATAACGCTAACTAACAAAATTTGAAAACCATAAATTGATTGATTCAAATATTGTATAGAAGAAATAGAATCAAAACTTGTACAAGAAATTGTGTAGTGTAAAACAGCCTTTACTCTACCTCCACGTTTTTGACCGTTCCTTTTAATTTACATTTAGAACGTATGTATAAATACATTGATAAACGAAAAAAACTAATCTCGTTAGATACTACAATGTAGTTCACCAAAAAGTATCGTAAACAGAAGGTTGAAAGATTTACGTATTTCTACACATCGTGATTTAAAAGCGCTAATTTGAAATTGTACTCCACCCTAGAAAAAGAATTATTTCAGTTCATTTACGATATTAATATCGATTTAACTTTTTTCAAGATACATAGAGTTTCGAGCTTTTGTGTTCTGAAATAAAACGCGGAATTGCGCCTTTTAAATATTATTATTATTATTATTATTATAGCGAGGATTTGCAGCTATTGCCGCTTCTCGCATCCTAAGCGCCATCGGTCTTTGTCGTTCCAGTCTCCTCTCAATTCTCTCTTTTCCATTTCACTTTCTATGTTCCTTATCCATTTCCTTCGAGGTCTCCCCCATAAAGATTAAGCAACAATTTTATTAAAAAGTAGGCACATATGTATAATTTAAGATTTAGTATCATAGCTTAAAAAATTGTGTCCCATTAGTGCTTTTGAATAATCGCTTAAAAGAGAAATTGTTTCACATCAGTGACGTACCCAGCGAGAGAGTTGCCGAACGGTAACCATAAATACAACATATGTGCACAATCCAGGGAAAAATGGCACATCTTTGAGCGTAGTAAGCAAATGAAACGCGATACGGAGGGACGCGTTTCGTTTTCTAGGTCTTTATCTGTCGCTGATTAGGAAAAAGTAAAGTAACGATCAGATCCTGATAAGGACACATGATCGGGACCTGCTAAACAAGTAACCCATTATACTCATCTGGAACTTTGTCGTGATCTGATCTAAATTCACTAGGTTTTACATTCAATTAAGATTAAAATTTATTTTGTATTTATTGAGTTTATACTGAAAAACATTAATTAAATATCATTTATAAAAGTTATTTAAAGCTTTTTTTAACCATTAATCCACATACTTACTAATTAGACCATCTGTTTGCGAGCTAATTATTTCACTGATGATTGACAGATGAAAGAAATGCATTGCACTGGTGAGCTGTTGTCGATTAGGTCATCATACATATTAAAGAATCTGAAACAGAAATTTATTTTTTTACGGAGATTCGAACCCCGGACCTTTAAATTTGCGAGTCGCTATGTTTAACCAGTAGACTTTCTTCTTTTCAGTCCGAAATCATCCACTTCTGGATATAGACAGCTTCCATCTCCTTCCACATTTTTTTGTTACAGGCGGTTTGTACCCAGTTCTTCCCTGCTATTTTCTAGTCTTCCCACACTTCCCTTGGTTTCTCTTGGTCGCCAGACTATCAGTTTATTAGTCCATTTGCTCTCCTCTTGTACACTGATAAAAAAAGTATCTTAATTCAAGAAAAATATTCTTGATCCAAGAAAATTATTTTGAAGAGAACTAGTTGTCTTTCTTTAAGAATTTCTTGTCTTGAATTCATGTTACTTGGATGGAGAGGTCGAATCACTCCGATCGATAACATTTTTACTTGGTTCAAGACTATATTATCTTCGATCGATACAAGTGAATTCTTCCTTCAAAAATTATTTATTGTTGATTCAAGAACAATTTTTTTTATTTAAAATGTTATAAGTTTAAGTCAGAAAAAAACTTAGAATTAAAGAAATTTTTGTTTCATTGTATGCCGAAAAATATTTATACCTTATATTTTATTAATACAGTCGGTAACATCTTGAACCAATGTTACCGTCTATCTTAATCCAAGAGAAAGAAATTGTTGGGCGAAGTTGTATATATCTTATTTGAAAACAACCAAGTTCCTTGATTCAAGAATCAATTTCTTAAGTTAAGAGAATTGAACTACTTAAAACAAGAATGACATTTTGAAGAAAACATTTTTCTTGAATCAAGTCATTTTTTTTATCAGTGTAGTATTACATGGCCAGCCCATCGCTATTTTAACTGTGCTGCTCTTCTTGCCACATCTTTTATTTTCGTTCTTCTTCTGATCTCTTTATTTAACAACACGAAAAGGCTTTTTCGGATCGAATCAGGCTCGGTCCCGATTAGGCCCTGATCAGAAATAACCCACTCGGGTTGTCTGAAGTTTACCTTGTTGGTTTCCGAAACGGTAAATGTGGCTGACTTGGCGTTTGAAGCAGCATAATGTGGGAACATAGCCACACAAGCAGATATAGGTTTTATGAAACCTGCTTCCAAAATGTGGCCTAGTCAGAAGTTGACCACCAAATTTTTTTGAAATATCTTGAAAACCGTAAGTGTGGCTGATTTGAACATTGAATCAGGGTGAGGGAAGACGATAGCCACACAAGCAGGTATGGGTTTTAACACACCTGCTTCCAATATGTGACCTACTTCATCTACCCCATTTTAACGAGCGGTTTTAGATGACTCCCAAAATACCATTTCATGACCGTATGTTCTTGGTTTTCTCCTTTGAACTGCAACACCTACAATTACGTATTAAATTATCTAGGTCGTGTGCACTACGAACAAAAGATGTTTTTCTAATACGTTTTTTTGTCAGTAATATTTGTGCCACTCTAGCACGCCACTATTTTTAAATTATAGGCATGTTTGTATAGTTTAATACCTGATGAGTAAAAGTAAACTACATAAATAAGGATAAGCAAAATTGAGGATCTAAAATACACACACGTGTACGTAAACTTAGAAACCAACAATCAAAAAAAATTCGTCAAGACCTTACATTTTATTGGCGTGCCTAATTAAATTATTACTATTAGCATTAATTAAATCATAAAAATAGCATACAGCGTGGTCGGAAGAAAATTGCTACTTTAAGCAGTTCCTACAAGATTATACAATAGATAACCTAAGACTTGACATTAGTCGTTTTATACTATTCTAATGACAATATTAAAAGTGACGTTGTGGTCAGATCTTCTTCTTCAGATGCCGTCTCCGTTACGAAGGTTGGCAATCATCATCGCTTTTCTTATTTTTGACACTGCTGATCTAAATAATTGGCTGGTATTTAAACCAATCTCTCAGGTTCTTCATCCACGAATGTCTTCTTCTTCCCACGCTTCTCCACCCTTGTATTTGATGGTCAGATAGTTTAATTTTACTATCCAATGCACAAAATCTTGTTCTAGATCTTGTTCAATATTTTGCTTTGTTTATTACATAACGCTAACTAACAAGATTTGAAAACCATAAATTGATTGATTCAAATATTGTATAGAAGAAATAGAATCAAAACTTGTAAAAGAAATTGTGTAGTGTAAAACAGCCTTTACTCTACCTCCACGTTTTTGACCGTTCCTTTCAATTTACATTTAGAACGTATGTATAAATACATTGATAAACGAAAAAAACTAATCTCGTTAGATACTACAATGTAGTTCACCAAAAAGTATCGTAAACAGAAGGTTGAAAGATTTACGTATTTCTACACATCGTGATTTAAAAGCGCTAATTTGAAATTGTACTCCACCCTAGAAAAAGAATTATTTCAGTTCATTTACGATATTAATATCGATTTAACTTTTTTCAAGATACATAGAGTTTCGAGCTTTTGTGTTCTGAAATAAAACGCGGAATTGCGCCTTTTAAATATTATTATTATTATTATTATTATAGCGAGGATTTGCAGCTATTGCCGCTTCTCGCATCCTAAGCGCCATCGGTCTTTGTCGTTCCAGTCTCCTCTCAATTCTCTCTTTTCCATTTCACTTTCTATGTTACTTATCCATTTCCTTCGAGGTCTCCCTCATAAAAGATTAAGCAACAATTTTATTAAAAAGTAGGCACATATGTATAATTTAAGATTTAGTATCATAGCTTAAAAAATTGTGTCCCATTAGTGCTTTTGAATAATCGCTTAAAAGAGAAATTGTTTCACATCAGTGACGTACCCAGCGAGAGAGTTGCCGAACGGTAACCATAAATACAACATATGTGCACAATCCAGGGAAAAATGGCACATCTTTGAGCGTAGTAAGCAAATGAAACGCGATACGGAGGGACGCGTTTCGTTTTCTAGGTCTTTATCTGTCGCTGATTAGGAAAAAGTAAAGTAACGATCAGATCCTGATAAGGACACATGATCGGGACCTGCTAAACAAGTAACCCATTATACTCATCTGGAACTTTGTCGTGATCTGATCTAAATTCACTAGGTTTTACATTCAATTAAGATTAAAATTTATTTTGTATTTATTGAGTTTATACTGAAAAACATTAATTAAATATCATTTATAAAAGTTATTTAAAGCTTTTTTTAACCATTAATCCACATACTTACTAATTAGACCATCTGTTTGCGAGCTAATTATTTCACTGATGATTGACAGATGAAAGAAATGCATTGCACTGGTGAGCTGTTGTCGATTAGGTCATCATACATATTAAAGAATCTGAAACAGAAATTTATTTTTTTACGGAGATTCGAACCCCGGACCTTTAAATTTGCGAGTCGCTATGTTTAACCAGTAGACTTTCTTCTTTTCAGTCCGAAATCATCCACTTCTGGATATAGACAGCTTCCAACTCCTTCCACATTTTTTTGTTACAGGCGGTTTGTACCCAGTTCTTCCCTGCTATTTTCTAGTCTTCCCACACTTCCCTTGGTTTCTCTTGGCGCCAGACTATCAGTTTATTAGTCCATTTGCTCTCCTCTTGTAGTATTACATGGCCAGCCCATCACTATTTCAACTGTGCTGTTCTTCTTGCCACATCTTTTATTTTCGTTCTTCTTCTGATCTCTTCAACACAAAAAGCTTTTTTCGGATCCAATCAGGCTCGGTCCCGATTAGGCCCTGATCAGAAATAACCCACTCGGGTTGTCTGAAGTTTACCTTGTTGGTTTCCGAAACGGTAAATGTGGCTGACTTGGCGTTTGAAGCAGCATAATGTGGGAACATAGCCACACAAGCAGATATAGGTTTTATGAAACCTGCTTCCAAAATGTGGCCTAGTCAGAAGTTGACCACCAAATTTTTTTTTGAAATATCTTGAAAACCGTAAGTGTGGCTGATTTGAACATTGAATCAGGGTGATGGAAGATGATAGCCACACAAGCAGGTATGGGTTTTAACACACCTGCTTGCAATATGTGACCTACTTCATCTACCCCATTTTAACGAGCGATTTTAGATGACTCCAAAAATACCATTTCATGACCGTATGTTCTTGGTTTTCTCCTTTGAACTGCAACACCTACAATTACGTATTAAATTATCTAGGTCGTGTGCACTACGAACAAAAGATGTTTTTCTAATACGTTTTTTTTGTCAGTAATATTTGTGTCACTCTAGCACGCCACTATTTTTAAATTATAGGCATGTTTGTATAGTTTAATACCTGATGAGTAAAAGTAAACTACATAAATAAGGATAAGCAAAATTGAGGATCTAAAATACACACACGTGTACGTAAACTTAGAAACCAACAATCAAAAAAAATTCGTCAAGACCTTACATTTTATTGGCGTGCCTAATTAAATTATTACTATTAGCATTAATTAAATCATAAAAATAGCATACAGCGTGGTCGGAAGAAAATTGCTACTTTAAGCAGTTCCTACAAGATTATACAATAGATGTAGGCGGATAAGTTATTCTATCATAGTTAGCTGTACTGAGATTAATCTTTATTAGGCTTTTTTCAAATTAAATAAGCCATTAATCAACAATAGTCCGACTAATAAACGCTGATTACTTCATTCTTAATTGAAAAGTATCTATTGTAATATATTAATTTACATATCGATAACTTTGTTTATAGTAACTTGTCTTTTAACAATTAATAAATATCACATTATTTTTTTCAGGTTTGAACCATACTTATCTTTACAGAGGATGCATCCAAAAGCACTATTGTGAAGTTCTAGCAAAAGCTCATGATTATTGTTACACTTGTACTTCGGATTGGTGCAATTCGTGTACTGTGATAGTTCCTTCCTTCGTAGGTGTAGTCTTAGTTTTAAGTACATTTTGTTATATTTAAAAATTGTTAATTTAAAATTAATTATTTATTTTGTTATAATATATTGCTTTTAGAAATAAATAATTAAAATAAACTTCAGATTTCAAAATAAAACTGCAGTAATACCTTGCATAGCACGATTACTTGGTTTCAAGATAAATCTGCACTATGCAAAACAAGTATTAATATTACTATTAACAGAACTACTAAAATGCCATAGGGAAAGAACATATCTACTTGAAAGTCAATCAAATTTTAATAATATAGCAAGACTTATTTCTACCAAACAAATTATAATGATTAAATCTACCAATTTGTAATTTTAGAAAGTTCATTTAAAACGTTTCCATGTTAAATTATACCAGTTGATTTCCTTATTGTCTAAATTGTATAGATAACATGAAATAAAATTCATAATGCTACATCAGTACAAGTACAATCTGCATTAAATAACTCAGGATCTAAATCTAAAGTTTCTTTAGATTTCGTAGCTAAATTAAGTTCTCTTTCAAAGGCATCGCATAAATCTTGATTTTCAGTTTTTACTATAGGTTTGGAACATTTTACATTATTTATGGCTTCTTCGTAAGCTGAGGCGCCATCCATAAAATCTTTTAGACTAATATCGACGAGAGTTTTCTGATAACTATCTTTCATACGTAAATCTATAGCCATATCAACGAAATCTTGAAATCTCGGTTGTACGCGATCAAAAAAGTGATTAAAATCTGTAGCAGGAATGTCCTTTGTTGTTTCTTCGGTAAATGTTAGAAATGCTTTACGAAGCTTCTCTTCTTGTTCCGTTGCTTTCTCTGCATTCTCACATAATTTCTTGTAATATTGAGATTCATTTCTAGAGTTAAGGCCTTCCATGTTCTTCTTAAAACCTTCTGCATCCTTTTCTGTATGTTTTCGATTGTGATAGAAAGAGTATGGAGGAGCTATCGGTGGTTGGACTGGTTTTTTAAATTTGTACTTCTCTTCACCTTCCATCTAAAAATTAAAGTTTAGCATTGAAAAGTGCTTTATTTGAGATCATACTTGTAAAGGGTACGTTGCGTCAGAGTCGTAAGCACTGACATCTCCACAGACTAAGAATGGGATTATTATGCGATTGATACCAGTTAGAGTTTCAAAGTTTCGATTATGGACGTCCAAGAAAGGTGTTATTTCTGTTGGTTTAAATCCTTCGGGTGGAGAGTAATTTAAACAAACAACAAAAGCCTCTGCAATGATATTTGATGTAACTTTATAGTTAAACAGGCCACTTATTAAATTTACCAATACTAGAATTACGTGAGCTAGATGGCTTGACAACCACAACATCTTTGAATAAAATTAATAATTGATTTGTTAACAAATCGCTGTCTTTGCCTCGGAAGATTTTGGCTACAAAATTTCCTCCTGTCTTTAAAACATTACAAGTTATATGTAAAGCCCCTAACAATAATTGTGCTTGTATGTAAATATCCATACAGTGCAAACCGGTGACTACAAAAAAACGATTAATTTTTTAAATGTTATGTATGGTATTAAGTACCATCTGGTGCTCCATCGCATATTACTAAATCAGCCTTAGTTCCTTCAAAGTGCTCGATTATTTGTAAAGCTGTTTCATACTGTGTGATATCTCCTTGAAGTTGTATGACTCCAGGGAGAGGGGCCATAGGTTGTAAATCAACAGCAACAATCTTAACATCCTCATTGGTATTATTTTCATCAGACTGTTTATTATCTTCACTGCTCGAACCTGGTTGAGCAAGATTTGTCATACTAATATTACTCTTGGCCTCAACATTTTTTCCCATATATAATTTTCGGGACAAAACTTGGCTCCAACTTCCTGGAGCAGCACAAAGATCTACGACTTTAGTAACATCTAAAAAAGAATACTTTTAAAAGTGATTGGATAAATATTGAGGTTATGTACCGTTCAAAATGTCGAATTTGTCGTCAATTTGTAAAAGCTTAAAAGCACTACGAGCACGCCACCCTTGTTCTTTTGCTTTACGATAATATATATCTCGTTTATCTTTGGAAACTTTCCCCATTGTAACTGTTTATTGAGGAACACCTGGATTAAGTTGAAGATCAGACGAGGAAGACAAAAAAATGGTGTTGGTAAAGAATTGTAAACTTCTATTCAAATTCTGGTTTTCAATTATAATAATAGATGGCCGTAGTCAGTGTTGTTGGATAAGCTGTATACAGATGTCGCTGAAAGCTGATATTTATAGCGATTCACAATCAGAAATTTTGCCTTCTGCGACCATATAAAAATAGGCGCATTTTGCCAAGGAAACAACGATAAAAAATAGTAAATAAACTGCGTTTCTTATGGAGACACGTAATTTTCTTTGCTCTTGTAATATTTTATAAATTATGTTAAATATTTAAACAAAATAAAGTTATAGGTATTAAAATAAATTGTGGATTAAATAACAATTAATCATCCACAAATTGGTGACCCGAAACTTAAAAAGAAATACGAACAAAATATTACAAAAGTGCAAGCACCTACATATTTGTAAAAAAAGGCCGGTAGTATATGCTTATATGTTATCATGGAATGCCATTAATTATAAACTATACTAATAATGACAATTGTTATTATCAATCTCATTAATAAAGAGTAGAAAATATGCAAAAAGCATATTTTTATTTTTGGTTATATTTGCCCCAAATTATATAATATGTGTGTATCCGTTTCACATACTAACATAGTGTTTTTTATAAGTTTTTTTAGTGCATATAATGCATATTTGAGAATTTATACCATAAATGCATAAGTTGGTGAATATTTGCTTTTTTTTGCATATGTTGGCTTATTTAAATATTCTGAAAACTTTTGTATTTCTTCGTATTTCTCCATATGGGTAAAAATTCTGACAACAAATTACCTGGGTGGGAATTTACGGAAAAGCGATTAGAGTGACAATACTAATCCATAGAATAGAAACAATTTCTATTGAGTCTACGGACCATCGGTTCAAAGTTTTGACATTTTTTACAGAAATCCTAAAACGTAGGGAAGGAAATCTAAGAACAAAAATGGAATAACTTCATTTTGTTGTTGTTCATATATCGGGCATCGTATAATTACTAACGAATCTTTATTAAACTATTTTTACATTTTGAAAATGCCAAAAGCACCTAAAGAAAAGTTGACGGCACTAAAAGGATGGATATGAGATCTTAGTGAATTAAAAATCATTGACAAATAAAATGTTTTCTGTACTCTGTGGCAAAACGGTAAGTTGATTTTTTTCAAGTTAATATTTATATTTAAAAAAGTAGTATTTAGCAACTAGAACTTTACAAAGTACCTAATTTAATTGAAAATAAATTACTATTTTGAAATAATTGGAGAGGAGATTCCACAATTAGAAGATCCAAAATTATCATTAAACCGCAGTATTAATATTGTCAACGGGATTGAAGAAAAAACGGGAGCCATTGGGGGATTCGTTGGGAACAACATTGAAAATAAATTGACGGATATTTTAAATAAACACAGGATTTACTATTTTATAATTGGCTAACAACGTTTTAAATGGAAATGTTAATGAAAGTATAAGCATAAGTCCTTCTATACTCGCCAGTTTTAAATATACACCGATAACATCTTGCAATGTGGAAAGATCATTTTCAACGTACAAATATATTTTAAGTAATCGTAGATATAATTTAACAATAGCAAATATTAAAAAATATATGATTATATATTGTTATAATAAATAATTAATTTGTTAATACATATATGCGAATGTATTTTATTTTGAAAAACAAATAAATTGCTTATTATTAATGCTTTTTGCATATTTAGGCAATTTTTAGTACATGTTGCATGCATATATCGGACATTTTTATGTGCATATTTTCCAGTCTTTAGTTATAAGTTAGTATTTTTGTGTACGAGGACAATTTTTACTTGGTACACGGTAGGAATGGTACCTACACCAAAAAATTGGTACCTCTAACATCGTTGGCCATAGTAAGTAGGTATTTGTTTTTTTTGCCATTTTGTTGCTTCATCTTTACATTTTTTTGACTAGAAAAATTGCTTCGCGTTTAAGACCTTCGGTTCCTATTGGAATTCTGTCTCCTATTTGAATTCTTCCTCAATCTTAGTACAATTTATTCTTTCGATGCGTTATTTTATGTAAACAGAAAAACTTAGGAATCAACAGATCGGTTTCTGCCCCACATTAAAAAAGGCAACCCGCTATTCAAATGTGCCTTGTTGGCTACAAACACAAGAATTGTGCAATTCAAACGATAAAAGTAGGCCTTTATTATTGAGTTTGGTGTCAAAAAGTAGCAATTAGTTGAGTTACATTATTTATTTACTGTTAATCCTGTATACCTATATCAATTTTTTCCTAATTAAATTAATTTGTTTGTTCACAAAGAGAGCACGTTGACACCTTTAACACTCTGCACTGCAGTCTATAAATACCATACCTAAAGTAGCTGCTGCTAAAAACAGTAATTGTTAGATAAGAATGGTATAGAGTAAATTCAAAATTATGTATTTTATTGTGTAGATAACTGTATGTTTGATTGGTCACACCATCTATGTGGTCAAAACGAACATAGTAAATCAATAAAAATAAATATACAGAATTCTAAGTAAGTGCGCAGTAAATTTTCAGCTAATAGCGGGAAAGTATTGAACACGAACGAAGGTTTTAATAATATCGTCCCACAAGATTAGTTTTGCAAATTTGAATCTGAGTCAGAGTGCCAGTTAAATGTGTGTTTAAGTGTGGAAGTGCATTTCATTCACAAAGTTGCACTCTTTGAGTAACAAATATTAGCAACTTTTTAAAAATTACTCTACTTTAATTAACAGCTAGCCTATTTAGATCTTTACTGATTGCTCATAGCATCATGGTAATTTAACTAGTTAACCTTCCAGAACTTAATAAAGATTCAAAACGTTTGTGTGAAAGTTACGAAGAAATGGCAAGTTATTGTTCTTTGTATTTTATTGGGATTCTACTTTTAAGTGTCCTACAAATTGGTAAGCTTTGCTTTCTGATTTTCTATATAACATTTAAAATCCAAACAATACTTTTAAACTTGTTTATGTTTAATTTGTTTCAAAATAGATGGAATATTATTAATTTAGACGTTGTCGATGTGTGGGTTAAATAATTATGTAAAGCCAGAAAATTGGAACTGTTTCAAAAATTTAAATATGAATAATAACGAAATTACAAAATTTCGGAAGTAATTATTTGCGTTATCGTGTGGTTTTTTTGAGACTTTGACATAATATGTATTTATAAATAGATATTATACTGCATTAGTTTTTGAATCATTTCCCAAGAAAATTGATTCCTACTGCTCCTACGTTTTGGTTTACGGTCGCAAGAAACGTGAAAACTATTATTAGTTTGTTATGTCACCTGTTTTTCATTGTCAGCACAGATTTGAATTTAATTGAAGGTTATCATAAACTCATCTAAACAAAATTGTCCTTCGCGTATACTTTTATAGGTGTATCTATGTTGATGTTATGAAATATTTAAAATATTTAGACTACTCTCTCCAAAAATAGTTAACTACCTTTAGGTGTAATTTCTTTTAGATCATGAACTAGTACGCAATTTTTATATGTGCATATTTTAAAAAACGAGTGATTCTTACCCACATAAACTCAGGGTGAAGTAAAACTTGTTTGATAATACCTGCTGTTTTAAATTGTTATAAATATATATTTTCACAAGTGAATATAGTTTGCTACAGCTGATATAATAGTGTCGACAAATTTCGACGCATGCGCCAAACAACTACCCACATAGGCGATAATAATGGTGTTGAATATTCTACATTATACATTGCCCGGCGTGCCCGGCTCTTCGACTCTCCCCACCCTTTCGATCTAATGGACCTGCTGCTAAAACATTTCTCATAATATACCCCTTTTTCGAAACCAAATTTTAGATTTATGTTCGCATAACTGGTATCGCTTCAAAATTTAAACCAATTTCCGGAATACTCTCATTAAAAAAAAAACATAAAAATTACGTAGTTCTTCTGGAAACATTTGTAAAATTACCGTTTCCGGATCTAAACGAACTTAACTAGTTGATAATTTTTATCGCTGTAGGATATAAAAAAATATATTTACACGAGAAATACTTTGCGACTTCACATCGAATTTAATTCACAAAATATATTAGAGGTAGCCCTCCTACCTCCTCAGGAAAAAATTGAATTTCTGCAACTTCTCTATAAAATGTTGTTTCGAAAATATTTTCCATTAGTAGCCTCCAATGACTCCGATATATCTTTGAAAACATCCTGTATATGCTATATTTTATGCAATCATTTTGTTTTTTACGGTAAATTGTAGGGAAAATATCAATCTTTAAAAGTGCCCAGAGTGGGATCTATATAACTTGAACGGTTTTACCCATAAAAAATCTTAAAGTTACTTTTTATCAATTTTTGCATTTTTTTATGAACGGATAGACCTACAGCAAAAACGTAAATTGACATTTTGGAGAAAATTCAATGTGCTACAAAAAATATGTTAAGTGTGTAAACCATATTTAAAACTCACGAAGGTTTTTACTGAATTTAAAAATCACCATAAAAGTAAATTATTTATTTACAACAGATTTGTTTTTATTATGTAAAGCATGTAGGTCATTCTTAACTCAATGGATAATAATCAATTATTTAAAATGTTTATTTTATAAATTATCTATTAAATCAGTATTTGGGATTTCTAAACTTAGCTGTGTATACCACTTATATTTTTATTTCAATTTTTCAATTTTATTTTTAAACGAGAAAAATACGAGTCTTGCATGTATTATTGTTTTAACAATAAGTAGGTATCTACTTATGCACGTAGGACTTCTACGCAGGTGTAGTGTCCTTAAGAAATTATTGTCTATTTAAGAATTCGAGCAAGTGACTTAATATAAAATGATATTATGTATAAGTACATGGGTCTCGTCTCCTAAAATACATAATTGACTTAATAGACGGTAAAGCTAAATTTATAGTACGACAATTGCAAATTAGAAATTGTGTCAGTACTTCTAAAATGAAAAGCAAACTGAAGTGAAATAGCTTTATGTTTTTTCTGGTATATAGCACTTTATATCATATACTTGTGTACATTTTTTAAAGAAATATGAATAAATAATAATAATTAATTACTATTTACCCAAAAAAAATTTTTGCAAAAAAGGAATTTTTACTTTACATAATTACAAAGCGATTCTAATTAAAAATAAAATCTTTGTTCTATTGTAAAAGAAGTTACCAAATTTTCTAAATATATTTATTTGTAATTGTTTATATTATATCAATTTTATTTTAAGTTTAAAGGTTATTAATTACTAATACTACGGATTCATATTTTTTTTACAATCCATAATTAACAGATTTTGAGCATTAGCTTAATTCTATTTGTTTGTTTTATAAATATAAGTGTTCAATTAACCCTTTTCTAATTTAAGGTTCGACCCTAAAATGTTACTCTTGCACTACAGTGACTTCAGATGTATGTCGAGATCCGATTGATACCTCAAAGCTTGATACACTTTTTTGTAACGAAAGGAATTATGGATGCATGAAGCAGGTATTGCCTTCTATTGGTAAGTAGAAAACTTACTTTCTATTAGGTATTTAATATAATATGCATCTAGTTCAGTTAAATCAGTAATCAGACTTTTAATTTTATTGTTGCCCTAATATCACGTTTTCTGCTAAAACTTTTAATAAACATTACAATTGATTAGTTATCCCTTATACCTACTCATAAATAGATTTTAATATTATCAATAACTTTAACTTTAATCTTATTATTTATATAACGGAGCAATGATGAGAAAATTAATGCTTAATATACATTAAGTATTATATAACCGGGAGCTTGATGTAGTTTTAATATTCTAATCTAATGTAAGATAGATATCGTTCTCTATCTCACGTAATGCTATTTATGTTTTTTATATAATTTTATGTTTCAGTCGTATTTTAAGAATCAATAAACTTAAACGAATAAATAAGATCTTAAAAACGATTCGGCATTGATAGCATTAAATTTTTAATAATGTCTAACTTAAGAAATTATCCTGTATAATATACAATATCTGGGCGACCGAACTTTGCTCAATGTCTTTCCAGTTTACCATAGGAATGTGATAGCTTTCACTCGCCCAGGTATTGAAATATATATATATGAATGTAGTGCCATCTGTTGCATGTATATGGCAGCCTACTGGTACCTCAATATTCTACGAAATGGCGCTAGAAAAAAAATTGTGTGAAAACTCATCTTTTCAGTGTTAACACCTATATAAACTTGGTTTTTGAAGCACCCGTTAGAATTGAGCATTATTGTAATTCTGATCTGACAATACCATTATAAATTGCCAATAGGAAAAATATTTTCTATACTTTTACTCACAAAAAAGTTGTATTAAAATAAATTCCTATTTAGTTATAGCAAATTGTTCCAGCGTCTGCACTTATTTAATAATTACGACGTTGAATGATTTTGAACGTGTACAAACTATGAAATCCTAAATAGTGAATTAAGTTTTTTTATAATTAGTTTTATTAATTTGTTTTAATACTAATATATGTTAACATTTTTTACAGGTAGCAGTGCCCTAACAATTCACAGAGGTTGCACACCGATTGCTTACTGCGAAGTTCAAACTCCAAAATCGGATCATTGTTCAGTGTGTACCAATGACCTGTGTAATTCTTCTTCGATTACTATACCTTCCGTCGTAATGTGTTTTTCCGCTTTACTTGCTGGCTTTGTATGGAAATTCTGAAGGGAATATGTGCTTTCTTATAAAATATATTTGATGTTCGTATAGCTATATATATTTTTGTTAAATGTTTTTATAACCTTCTCGTATTTCCAAAAGTACATATATACTATTGTTATTATTTATTTGTTGTATATTTGTAAAGAAAGAATCATGTGTTCATTAATATTAATATGCTTGTATAAATTGTCTATGTATGTATGTATGTAAAAGAAAAAAAAGATCATATAAAAATAAACCAGAATGGCATACCTACATATAAACAAACTATAAGAATAGATCACAAGATATTCAAACTAAAATACATACATATATATTTTTCTACTGCATTCATATGTAACACAGCTTAAAATGAATATTTTTGTAATAACTTTGATAACTGCACAATTTTAAAAGTAATTTATTGTTATGCTTAATTTAATATGTAACGTTCACTTTGTGATAATATTTATTCTAATATATATTACATATGTATTTAGAATTAGTGCCAAATAATATGTAAATTACATGTATGCATTGCCAGCGATTATTTGTATTAATTGGTAATAATAATCAGTTCTAAACCGATAACCTTTTATCATCTTTTTGCGATTATGAAAATATTTAGCGAATAATTTGTTAAACATTTTCAGTCATAAATTACCCACAAAAATTTTAAATATTTAATATATTATTTTTTTTTAGTTCTCATTGCCAGCATAAAAAAAAATCAAAACGCATAATTATGCTTTATTTACAAACAGTGTTGACTAATTACAGTTCATTACCAGTCGTAAATATTACAAAACATTTAAAATAGTATTACAAAACTCTTTTTTGAACAACCCAAAGATAATTTGGATTAAGGTTTCTAAAAATTAAAGTTGCATTTGATGTAATTATTCTAAATAATTTAGGTAACGCTGACAATTTAAAACTAATTTAAGCAACGTCGAAAAACTAACCTTAAGTTGTCAGCGCCATCTCTAATCCAAAAGTGCAGTTACGTTTTCAAAAATTACGTTCCAGCCAGCTTTGCTTATCTAATTTTTTAGGTCGGGACGTTTTTTCGAAATTGCAAGTAATGCGTCAAGTGTGAATGTAACGAAGTCAAAGATTAAATAAAAAGTTCGATTCGTTAATAAAATGAGTAAATGTTAATCGTAGGAAAGCGATGTGGTTCAGCCGACCTTCATTGCTTTTATAAAGAGTAAAAACACATTCTCTGTTACTCAGTATGGTGTAAAATGGCAGCGCGTTATTGCCAATTTTTAGGGGTTTTTTTGTGTTTGTTTGTTGTCATACAAACAGGTAAGCGACTGAACTGCTTTTAGATAAGTGAAAATGAATTGTACATTTCAAAAAATGTCAAGAACTTGAAGATGACAACGGTATTAAAAGAATGATAAATAGTTTATTAACTACCAACACATAATTCATATATTGAATAATCAATGATGTCAGCTGTAATTAGATCCACACCCAATAGTATGTTAATATAAAAAATAAATATCATTTATTTGACAAATTAAATTAATTTAGGTAGATACAGATATTGAAACCAGTTTTCTTTGTATTATTCTCTTTAAGAAGATGTATAATTTAGTTATTTACAATTTGAGCAACATGAATTCAATATTTAAACAGTTTTTTAAAATAGTTTACTTAAACAAGTACATCTGCACTCGTGAAAAAATTTTAAAGCAGCAGGCTATGGAAAGAATTCTATGGACCTTGAAATTATTACCGGTTTTTAGGAACAATCGTGTTCGTATGTCAGGTATTCGATAGATAATTACGAATAATGTAGTTAAGTTTTTAAATTACGCAACGTTTATTACCATAAAAAAAGAAATTTAAATAATACCAGGAGTAATGTTTATTGTGCTTCTTCGAGCAGTTCGAATAGAATAATGGTCGAAGAAATGTTAAAAGGAAGACAATTATAAAATACTTACTGCAATAGCTATTTGACAAGTTTTTGTATTGTACCTATGTAAGCAATCGTAAATTATGTCATTATTAGAGTAAGATTTTAGTGAAAGTTTATGAAAGTGTATAGCGGATTTCTTCAGTTTATGTAGATTTGCGTTTTAATTTATCGGTTCCAGAATTTTGAATTTTTTTTGCCTTTTTCATTAAATTAATGTTTTAGAAACTGAATGGATACTGGTTATCGTCATATGGCAAAGAGCAAATAAAATTTGAAAACCAGTTTATTAAAATCGACTGTGCGTAAGAATTAATCTACTAAAATATGACTTTTTTAATTTAAAACAATTAATAATTTTAAATTTCTATGAAACTAATAAGTCAGTAGCACGTTAATAAGAGGAGTAATAATAATAATAGATTAGGAATGGAATACTTCTACCCAAAACCACAAATAAATACTCCACATCCTTGAGGATATGATTATTCTTAAATGTTTTATCTTATATTGCAATTTTCTACATTTTATAACGCAAAGTTCCTTATCAGTAACGTTCTTCAAAAGATTTGTAGCAATAATTACCAAAAACTCCTAAAATTGCTGGATTTTATATTTGCCTAAACTATGGTATTTAGCGAAATTTGAGGCAGAAAAATATTTACAAAATGTTGTTTTTCTATTGGTCAAAGCTCGAAACTATCACAGAACAAGTATGAAAAATAGAACGAGTTCTATCCCTAAAATCTAGCATGCATCAACGCATCAAAGCCAGCAGTGATGTCATTTACCATCACACCAACCAGCACGATAGCCATGCTAGCTAGCGCCAAGCAAGCAACCAGCAACAAAAAAAAAACCATGTGGAGCGGGCTCTAGTTTCCGTGAATTGGCGGTCAATTTGACAAGCTTCTAAGAAAACGTGCATTCTCCAGGCAAACTCGGCTCGAGTACACATTAGGGTGGTCGTTAAAAACTAATTTTTTTCCGACGGTCCAAACAAACCTTCTTTTTGATGAAAAAAGACGGGAAATTTAAAACAAAAATTTTTAACAAAAATAACAAGTGCCTCAAGACAATATAAGTTCATATTTGATAAAATAGTAGTGTTTTGTAAGTATCTCTTAAAGTATACAAATTTGAGAAAAAGTTATAGGAAGAATTTTGTAGGAAATTCTATTTTCTATAAAAAAGGTCTTTTTCATTTTCTTCATGAAATTCATATTTATGGAGATATTCTCAATAATAAATTCATTAAATCCATATAGTCTACAATTTAAGACCTACAAACGTAATTTTTTCTGAAATAAAAAAAAATTGTATCAACTAGAATTAATTATAGTGTAACAAGTCCGCTGGGCTTGTAAAAGGTGTGAAAAATTGAAAATTAGTCAATGAGGAAAAGCTTATATATTAAAGACTTATTACTACAATTATTCACGAATACTATCACTACACTAATATGAACACTTAAAGTACTAAAATTGTTTATTTATAACACTATTTATATGCACTTGCACTGGCAAATTTATTTATACAGCTCGGAATAGGCTATTTGATTTTCCCGCTCTGTTGTTTCCGTAGCTCTTACTTACAATTAGTTCAGACTGACTCCGTTGCCGGTTTCCTCGGCTTTTATAGTTTTCTTTACGCTTACTAGAATTGTCTCTTGTTTTCTAGTAAATAGAATTTTTCGAGAAGATTCTCGGACGCCGGAGTTTGTCTATCGGCCGGTAAATGGCGCTAGTAGTCCCATTACAATAGTTTTGACGAAATTATATATATTTAAGAAAGAATGACGTTTGAGGGTCTTAAAATGTTGATTATATGAAATTAATGAATTTATTATTGAGAATATCTCTATAAATATGAATTTCATGAAGAAAATAGAAAAGACCTTTTTTGTAGAGAATTGAATTTCCTGCAAAATACTCCTATAACTTTTTCTCAAATCCGTATACTTTAAGAGATACTTACAAAAAACTAAAATTTTATCAAAAAATGAACTTTGATTGTCTTGAGGCACGTGTTATTTTTGTTAAAAAAATTTAAAAAAAATTTCCCCGTATTTTTTCATTAAAAAGAAGGTTTTTTTGGGGCGTCGGAAGAAATTTAATTTTTAACGACCACCCTAGTACACATGCACACCACACGAATTGTTGAAGTGTAGGTTCGCAGAAGTGTTTTCGATTTAATCATTGTTTAGCATATATACAGTAGCGGATTAAACGGTAAGCGGCTGTGGAGGGCCGAAATACCAAAGGTCCCAGAGGCGATTGCCTTTCTTTTTTGTAACTAACTTAATGGGTTGTATGAAAGAATAGAACATGAAAAAACAAAACTTCAAAAAACAGAACAGCGAAATAACAAAACAATGAAAGAACAGAACAGTGAAGAAACAGAACTATGAAAAAACAGCACTAGAAAAAAAAACAGAAAACCTTATATGGGCGATTCTGTTCTAACTTTTTTTGTTTTTTTTTAAACAAAATAACGAACAGAAATAATAAGAAATAAAGTATTTTATTTAATTATTTATTTTTACGCCATAATCGTAAAATAGGGGAAGAAACGAACTGTTTATTATTTGATAAACATTTATTTTAATGATTTTCAAGAGAAAGAGACCTGTGGAAGATAAAGGGAGAAACACATTAAAATTAACACAATATTTTTAAATGTACATATATAAAACTTTAAACATAGCATTATCTGGAAACCATAAATGAGCTATACCAACACCTATCTACATTCATACATATGTAAAGTAAATAAATATACATTTTTAAACGAACTGGAACCAGCGTTTTTAATTTGTATACTTAAAAACGTGAACATTAACATTAAAGAATATTTTAAGACATTAATGTAAATATTAATTACTACTCAAGGAGAACAGATCAAAATTAAATTAATTTTGGAATATTACAAAAAAAACATTTTTATGGATCATTTATGCAATAACATTTTTTTTAAATTAGTAGCAACCATTTATAGAGAAGTAAGCACTACACATGTAAGATTGTATAAGAAAATTTCCATAATTTAAAAATTCATCGAGCGGAAATTTCCTGTTTACGCTCAATTTTACAAATCTTTGATTACGAACGAAACAACTACAATCATTACTTATTTGTACTAAATAATGTATAACTTAATTACATAATTACAATTATATCATTAAAAAATAAATAAAAGATTAATAAATCTTATTATCGACAATATGATTGATTAGTGGTATGTATTGTTAATTTTTTATTTTTAGCAAATTCAATAAAATGCTACGTTTGTTCATCCAAAAATGAAGGCCATTGTAAGGATCCCTTCCTCAAAACTAACCAAACAGGAGACACCTGCGATCTCACAACTTCAGTATGTTTGAAACAAATCCTTCCAGCTTTAGGTAAGTACCTAATTTAAAAAATCGAGAAGCACAAGAAGTGAATCGTTAAGAAACAAATGTTTTTATTTGATTTACGTCTTGTATTAAAAGCGGCATCATTAGGCGCAAAATTATACTCTGACTTTTGGAATTTCAAATAAATACGGTAATCAACGGTAGTAAATTATAAACATTTGTCTGTATTCAGGGCCGTAGCTACCATTTAGACTAACTAGGTAACTATCAAGGGCGCATCTGATAAAGGAAAGCAAAATTAAATATAACTTATTTCTTTCACGAGGATATTTAGGGTTAAAGGTTACAAAAATCAGCAAAGGTGAAGTTAAAATCGCCTATCTAGGGGTATATTTTTTTAAAATAATTTGTGGTTTAAAATAGGTTTTATGATGAAACATTAATTTTAAAATTTTAAAATGAGCATAGGGACAATTTCAAAGATATAAGAAGCCAAAGTAAACAAAAAACGAATGGCATTTTTCATTTTAATTGTTTCTAAAAGTTACTAGGTAGTTGTACTTAAAGTCAAGTCAAGTCAAGTCAATTAAACTAACGTTTTGGCGAAGAGTTATTACTAACGGATGAGTTAGTATAATGTAGTTGTGTAATATATTATACCGAAGTAAGTAGTTTTTCGATGAAAATAGTAGGGGAAGTTAACCGGTTGTGGGCATTGTCCGGTTGTGGGCACCCCCGAATAACTTGATCGTGACCAGATACAGGTGTTTTCACGATAGTCCTTTGTTCGCAATGTCAGCACTATGTTTTATTGCTAATATAAAGCGACCAAACGCATATGCGTATTAGCTACGCGTTATTTCATGTTTTCATCTCTAACAATGTACCGCGATGTAATCGTTTATTGTGTTTAAAGTGCGATAAATAAAAGTAACTTATTGCAAAAGGTCGGTCTAATATAAATATATGCAGGAAATTAAATATATTTTATAATTTTAATTTCGATTCAATCAAAATCTTCGCGAAATAAATTTGCCAGTCATTTGTCGACAGCTATGAATTTTTCAGTTGTGGGCACCTACATTTTACTAGTTGTGGGCACTTAAGTTTTTGCCATTTAAACCTTGTATTTCGCTGACAATTTGTCGAATATTGTTGTTCATGTTAACATAACCCCCCTGCGGAGTCTAGGGGTGTAGCCGCGCCTGATTTTGAGGGGGGCGGGTAAAGACCCCGCTCGATTAGCATGTACGACAAAATGTAATGATATCAAAACTTTTTGACAATAATTTAAAAAAAAATTAAACATTTTTGGTTTTGGATTTCAAACAGACTTCTTTTCACAACTCGACTGTTGAAAATCAGATTTTCGATTGTCGAGCATCTTGAACAGACCAATTCATATGACTTAAAAATTGTAAATAATATATTTACGAAATTTTTGCGGATTTTTTAGTGCATTTTTAGCCATGTAGATTTCAAAAATCAATTTTGATGCGTACATTGGAGCCATTTGACGATGATCCCGTGAAGTCCACTGCGAAAGCCTATTTTAAATTTTATTTTCATCTATTTTCATAACTGAAGGCTTTTGAATATGAATAAATTGTGTTTTTTCTCTAAATAGTGGCGTTTTACTCTATATTTTCCCATTTTGAGGGGATTTTCCTGATGTGCCCACAACCGATTAAAAAAAATTGCATGATGAAAAATGACTACTTTATGAAAAGTTAAAAACGTTTTTGTTTTAAATTGATATAAAATTAATTTCTTTGCCAGTAGTTAGCTAAGGTCTCTAGCTATCCGATAATATGCTTATTTTGCAAAAAATATTGAGTTGGTCAAAAGTTATGGCCTAAATAGCTAACTGTGCCCACAACCGGTTAACTTCCCCTACATATAGATTAGGGTGGAGCGAAAAAAAAATTAATTTTTTTTCTTAGCCTGGGGCTAGAATTTGTAGCTTATAAAATATAAAGATTTTTGAAAAAAAAAATTTTTTTACTCAACATCTTGAGGTGGCCCACTGATTTTTTAAATTAAATTCAAGTTAAAATTTTTTTGAAACAAAAAAAAAATTTTTTGGCTTGTAATATTCAAATTTATCTAAAAATAAACAAATTTGATCGTTTCTAACTCAAAATTCACTTTAATGCCTAAGAAAAGTATGTTATTGTTTCGGAATTTTTTTGAAAACTGCAATAATAGCGATAGAAATTTTTTTTAAGTTAATAATTGTTAATGGGCAAGAAAGAGGACACTTCGCAGCTTCTGTAACACATTTTTTTTTGTTTCAAAAGAATTTTAACTTGAATTTAATTTAAAAAATCAGTGGGCCACCTCAAGCTGTTGAGTTAAAAAATTTTTTTTTTTTTAAAATGTTTATTTTTTTATAAGCTACAAATTCTAGCTGCAGGCTAAGAAAAATTTTTTTTTCGCTCCACCCTAATATAGATGTTTATGAATATTTTTTATTATTAAAATGATAATTGATTTTAAAAAATAAAAGTAGCCGATCTAACAGAAATGAATCAAAAATTGAAAAAATATGATTGGATTTTTTAAAATTTTAGATATATTTTTTTTAATTCACAATATCGTCTATTGTTTTCAATGGGGGCTGGGGGCCCTTTGCATTCACGGGGCACTAGACTGCTGCCCAAAAAACCTTTAAGTAGATTCGCCCCTGAGCGCTCCGCTCCGCGTTGCACTTCGTTTGCATTTTTTTTTATTATTGGAAATATTTGCGTTCAAATTGCACACTCGACTTTTAACCACGATCTCCAAAAATCAATTTATTTTTAACAAATTCTGAATTAAAAATTCCAGGAGCGTATTTCTACCAGTAATTCAACGCCTATCCGATTTTAGTGATTTTAAACTGGACAATGCATAAGATTTAAGAGAAATTATCAGCAAAATTCATTTTTTGGTGAAAAAAAGTAATTGAACCATATCTGTAAATAATTTCGAGATTTACAATAACTTAAGTTTACCCCTAAAACACGGTTTTTAATCGTTAAATCTTCTATATCCTTAGGAAGCGAATAAAAAACATGCGTGAGATGAGAACTTTTCGTGGCGCAAAAACTAATCTGGCACCTACAGTATCTATACCAATAGACGTTCCATTAACGAGAGTATTTTTTCAGGGACTATAAAAGAAAGTGTCCACAGGGGATGTGTCGTAGAAAATTACTGCGACCTTTTCAAGAAGATGTCCAAACATTGTTCGACTTGTAAGGAGGACTTATGCAACTCTTCAATACATCCAATACCATCTTACAGCATTTTAATGCTGCCTTGTTTTTATTATATTTATCGATTTGCTGTTAGATAACTGGTGTACCGATGTAACCACTCATTTTTATAACGTAAACTGAAATTTTTAAAAAAACATTTTATACTCATGTTATTTTAGTATTTTACGGTTCAAGGAGCGCACATTGTATAATTTATTGATTGAAGTTTTTTTTTAGTTACCTGAATAAAGTCTTTATGTTCGACAGAGACTAACGTAATTTTAAGTTTTGTAAGTTTTTCTTAGTTTGTCTTATACGTTGTTAATTTTGTTAAATATCTTACTGACAAGTTTCTTTTTTTATATATGGCACGTTTTGTTTAAAATTT
Organism: Sinopyrophorus schimmeli; assembly: GCA_036325965.1. NCBI lineage: Eukaryota > Metazoa > Arthropoda > Insecta > Coleoptera > Elateridae > Sinopyrophorus > Sinopyrophorus schimmeli. Next base: position 1,938,714 of record JARFIZ010000035.1, read on the forward strand.
TGTTAAATAGCATTAAATAGTTGTATTTCATTTTGTCCTTGTCCTTTTGACGTAGGGTCGGATTTAGTAAATAGGGAATCCAGGACGCCAGTGAACTGGGCTGCTTAAGAATCAGACTAAATTTAATGTAGTAGTCGTGCTATAGGCATTGTTCTAGAAAGTTCTGAAATTATGTATACTTTTTAATAACAGAGTGGCCACAAAATTGGAAAACCGGGAATTATCAAGGAATTTAATGCAACCGGGAAATATCAAGAAATTTCAAAAAGTATCAGAGAATTTAATTCTGACAAATCACAATTTCGAAATGTTTTAAAACCTTAAATTTATTTTAATCCTGAAACTTCTCATTAAATAGTCTAACAGAAGATTTAAAAAAAACGTAGACAATGAAAGAAAAGAATTAGCATAAAAGAAATTTATAATTTTAGCTCAGATTCAAATTAATGATGATCAGTTTGAATATCTTCATTAATTTTATTTACCAAATATTAAAAGAGTAATTTTCTCTAGTTCATAATAATTATTAGCTTGTTTTTGTCTTAGTCATTTTAAATTAGTTTTTGTAGGTATAAAAAACCAGATATGGTAATATACTAAAAAATGAACGAAATAAAAAAATCAATTATTCAAATTAATATATTTAAACAAGTTTTTCTTATTTTGGTAAGTTTTATACCAGATTTAATTATTAACAATTAAAATATAATCAAACTTTTTAATATCTTAATAATACGAATAACATTTTAAAATCAGGGAAGAGTATGATAAAGTTTACTGGAAATTTTTGAAATTATCAGAGTATTTTTAAATCATTTCTTTGCGGCCACCCTGTAATAATAGAATTATTTAAACCCCCCTTAAGATTTGAAGTTGGGAAACCGAGATATTTTAAATCAAAGCTCAAATTATTAACGTAGGCAGCACATTTTAAGTGGTATCAGTTTTTGATTTTTTAAAATCAAAGAATTCAAATTTAACCTTCCGTGTATGAGGTGGGGTATAATTAACGTGATCAAATTTTTTTTGTTAAAATGGGACGTTTGGTATTCGAGCTTAAAACCGAGTGTGCACATTCGAGCTCAAAGTGGCACATTCCGATCACGGGAAAATGAAGCGCGCCGCTCCGCGTCGCGCTTCATTTTCTTCCCTCGCTCGGAAATGTGCCACTTTTCGCTCGAATGCGCACATCCTCGTATTTATTGAATTTTTATACTTATTCTTTGTTCTTTCAAATCATAAATCTAAATTTAGTGTAGCAAATATTGATTCTATGTTCAAAAAACGTATTTACCATAGCAATGAGTGGAAGGGAGCGAGAAGATACAGTATTCTTGTCAATGCAAGTGAGAGGGAACGATTAATATTATTCAATTAATTTTTAGAGCTAATTTATTGGGCTAAATTATTGTGAATCGTGCTGAAAACCGAGTGTGCACATTCGAGCTCAAAGTGGCACATTCCGATCTCGGGAAAATGAAGCGCGCCGCTCCGCGTCGCGCTTCATTTGCTTCCCTCGTTCGGAAATGTGCCACTTTTCGCTCGAATGCGCACAACCTCGTATTTATAGAATTTTTATACTTATTCTTTGCTCTTTCAAATCATAAATCTAAATTTAGTGTAGCAAATATTGATTCTATGTTCAAAAACGTATTTACCATAGCAATGAGTGGAAGGGAGCGAGAAGATACAGTAATCTTGTCAATGCAAGTGAGAGGGAACGATTAATATTATTCAATTAATTTTTAGAGCTAATTTATTGGGCTAAATTATTGTGAATCGTGCTGAAAACCGAGTGTGCACATTCGAGCTCAAAGTGGCACATTCCGATCTCGGGAAAATGAAGCGCGCCGCTCCGCGTCGCGCTTCATTTGCTTCCCTCGTTCGGAAATGTGCCACTTTTCGCTCGAATGCGCACAACCTCGTATTTATAGAATTTTTATACTTATTCTTTGCTCTTTCAAATCATAAATCTAAATTTAGTGTAGCAAATATTGATTCTATGTTCAAAAACGTATTTACCATAGCAATGAGTGGAAGGGAGCGAGAAGATACAGTAATCTTGTCAATGCAAGTGAGAGGGAACGATTAATATTATTCAATTAATTTTTAGAGCTAATTTATTGGGCTAAATTATTGTGAATCGTGCTGAAAATCGAGTGTGCACATTCGAGCACAAAGTGGTACATTCGATCTCGGGATAATGAAGCGCGCCGCTCCGCGCCGCGCTTCATTTGCTTCCCTCGCTCGAAAATGTGCTACTTTTCGCTCGAATGCGCACATCTTCGTATTTAAATATTTGTCCACTTTGTTCTTTTCACTCTTTCAAATCATAAATTTAAATTTACTTTAGCAAATATCGATTTTATTTTCTTATCATTTAACTGTCATTAAGTACAATTTTGTATATTTTATTTCATTTTATTTTCGGGGTATGACAAACCCCACCTAGTATGACATGTGACATTTAGTCACCTATACTTTGTCCGGCCAACAGAAATAGTTAAGCCACGCCCCACTAAATTGAACCAATGTATGCAGTGCCCAGTTTCACACGGTACAAATTATTAATCAAGTTTGTCCTCGTTCTTGCAGGACATAAATGTTACAGGAGTTTAGTTGAAGTTTGCGTTTTTTCAATAAAGAAAACACTTAATTCTCAAGGAATCTCAAAATTTTTATTCAAAGTATTGACCATTGGATTCTACACATTTTGCCCATCTTTCAGGCAAATCATGGATACCATTCAAAAACTTTTGTCTTTCGAGGCAAACCATTCGACGAGCCATTTTCGACTTCTTCAAAATTGGGAAGCGCTGCTCTGCAGTGAGTGTCCCATCGATGCGAAAAGGTGATAGTCGGACGGGGCGAGGTCTGGAGAGTACGGCGGGTGCGATAATATTTCCCAATTCAATGCTTTTAGAGTGTTCTTCACCACTTTAGCGGTATGAGACGGTGCGTTGTCATGTTGTAGGATAACTTTCCCATGTCTTCGGGCCCATTCCGGCCGTTTTTCGATCAACGCATGATTCAAATTGATAATTTGTTGTCGGTAGCGATCCGTATTCACCGTCTCACCAGGTTTAAATAACTCGAAGTACACCACACCAGACTGGTCCCACCAAACACAGAGCATTGTCTTACGGCCAAAGCGATTTGGCTTTGGAGTCGATGAGCCGGCCTCATCAGGTGAAAGCCATGATTTTTTCCGCTTCGGGTTCTCAAAATAAATCCATTTTTCGTCCCCCGTGACAATTCGATGCAGAAAAGATTTTCTTTCGAATCTTTGAAGCAGCATTTCACAAATGGTTTTTCGATTTTCCATTTGTCTATCGTTCAGTTGGTGTGGTATCCATTTTCCATACTTTTGGATCTTTCCCATGGCTTTTAAACGTTGGCAAATTGCTCCTCGGGTCACATGTAGTGTTTGTGCCAATTTTTGTTGCGATTGGATTGGATCTTCATCCAATAACGCCTGCAATTCCTCCTCTTCGAACTTTTTCGCTGCACCAGGATGTTCATTGTCTGTTAATTCGAAATCTCCACTTTTAAATTGACGAAACCATGTCTCACATGTTCTAATCACTGGAGCATGTTCACCATAAGTTTCTACCAGCAACCGATGAGCTTCAACTGCTTTTTTCTTTTGATGAAATAAGAAAAGCAACGAATGCCGCAAATGCGACTTACTTGGAACGAAACTCGACATATTCACTGACGTAAACAACTATGATGTTATTATTTTGGCAGACTGTAACTTGTATATTTTTTAAGGTTAATGTCAATAGAAAAATATGACATAGATGCCAAATCATAGCGATGTACACATATCTCTAGCGACATCTATGAGTAAAACCGGCAAATTTCAACTAACACCCCTGGTATATGGTTACTTGTGTTACGTGCTTTAAAAATTAAGTCACTAGAAAAAATTCTATTTAAATTTAGCGCACATTTGTGGGAGTGGCTTAACTATTTCTGTTCGCCGGACAGTGTATAGTATGCGGAAGGTTAAAAAAAGGTAAATGTTGACGAACAGATCGGTTTTGCCTATTTAGAAAAAAAAAGCGAAAATTATCGACCGTCTCGTTATTTAGATAGTTTTTTATAAATGTCTTGACATTTTAATGGTTCTACTGGTACAAACTTAAAAAAAAGTTTTCGCCTATTTTGTTTTAAGTTCTTCCACTTTTCCTAAATGCATGGGTTAAAAACTTTTTGCTACTGCTATAGCACGATAACTACCTTAAATACTGTTTGGTTAATTTAACAAAAAAAACAATAATTTTTATTTATATTTGGCAAGTGAATTTGTAATCATATATTGATAACAGATGCTTCAAATTTTGCTTGCCTTGGGGCGCCAGGTACGTTTGCACCGGCTCTGTTCTGAAGGTGTCGGAACTCCTCTCACTTTGGTGAGGTCAGAGTGTGCGTAAATTGTATAATAGGATTAAATAGTAGTAATAGTAGATTTTACAAATTTTGTATTACATTTGCAAGTCTTTTTTAATAAAATTAAGTTTTATTAAACTTAAATTAAAAAGCAAACTATAGCTTTTACCTGTTTTTACTTAACCTATATTAGTCACGATTGTCCAAATTAAATAGTCGAAAACGAGAGTAAATAAATTTAAAAAAAAGATATTCAACATTTGACATTGTGTCACGTTTCAATAGGAATTCAATCAATTTTGAAGATCCAAAGTGTTTTCTTAAGAACAAAGCTTTCTTTGTTTACTTCCATTGAATTTGGCATACTTTTAATAAACAGCAACAAAAGTCTTTCAAAGCATTAGGTCACCTTTAGGATCAATAGGAAAACTAGCACACCTTAATTTTCCAAGGACATAAAATTTAAAAATGAAACGATCTACTGCTACTAATTTTCATATATCTGCAGATATATTGTACTACCTTTCTTTCGGCATTTTCTTTATAAAAAGCATGGGTGTAAACAAAGGTGGTCTAAGTTATTGATAGATTAAAGTGCTGAGTAGTTGTCATAAAATCTATTCAAGTCAACAGTTTACATGAGGCCACGGTCCACCCCTATTAGGAAAGCTTTAATATTACTGGCGCCGCAGGATTATTGCGTCGTAGCGCCCCTATTTTCTGTGTCGCGCCATCAACTTAAATTGTTCCTGTCTAATAAGTAGAAGAATTTACTCGCTTGACGTTTGGACACTTCAGAAAACTTCATGTGTGTTTTATAAAATGATTATTCTTCAGTATTCTATGTTGACTTTACTTTGTATAGTTTCTTCAGTAAAAGTAGGTAAGCATGTACCAATACAATTTTTGTATCTATATTTAATGTTCTTTTACGTGTATTTACTTACATTGTACATATAAATATACACATTGATAAAAAAGAATGTAGATTATAGTTGTAAATAAATTAGGTATCGACACATGTTTGTATTCAGGCTTTGATTGAGTTAATAATTATAAATTGGGCTATTTAATCACATTTTCTTTGGTTTTATTATGGCTTTAGTTAGAAATTCTATTGGTTTATTTAACGATTTTTTAGTTTAAGCATAAAAGTTTAATAACGCACCTGAATACCTGTACTTAATTTTCTATTGATTTGCTTTATTGTATTTTTAATCAAAGTTATAAAATCTAGGAAGGTAATTCGCTTTTCGTGCAGCTATTTTAAGATACTTAAGTTATTCGATAAATGTGGTTTTGAAGGGTATAATTATTTTCCAATTTGAGACAAGTATTTCTACATAAATGATATAATGGATTAATAACTTTGTGGAAAAGCAGTTGGAAATTAAAATATTCTTTACTCCGAAGTACCTACACATAAAATTGAATAAACAATGATTGAACTATTGAACTATTGTTATAAATAATTACAATTGATACACTACCCATTATAGAAAAATTAAGAAAAATTATTAGTAAAGAAAATATTGGTTTATTGGTAAAAAATATAGATTTATTTAACAAACATTTCTTCTGTACAATATGTACATTGAAATGACATTGCAAAATGTCAAACAAAAAAATACGTAGGCGAGAGTAGTACACAGACGACAAAAAGGTTTTTAATGCCATACAACATATTTTTAATAATATGTGAAACTTCAGACATTTATTTTGGAGAATTTACCAGGAGTTACCTTTGGTTTTCTTATATTTTATCTTTTACCTGTGGTTTTTTTAATTGCATTATTTAGGATTTTTCTTGAAATTCTTTAAAACTGTAACAATTTTGAAAATTAATTTCTTTCACTTTTCCAAGCATATTCCTATTTTACATTTTATGAATAACACGTCAGCAAAAGTATTTTGCTACAACTTCAAAATAACACAAATAAGAATAAAATTTTAAAATTCTCGAGCCACGGTACTGACACGTTTATCCTCGGTACTGTCATGAAATAAGTTCATTAGAATACAATTAATGATAATTTTTTTTAAATAGACCTGCATATCAAAATTAACCATAACATTAATTAAGAAGTTTTATACCCATATCCAAGTAGGAATAAATGGTTGGGTAAGGCTTGAACCAAGTTTGGGCCAAGTGTCGCCAGTATTGGGCGACGTTTGGATCAAGCCTTGGATGATAACAATGTCCCAAGCCTTGGAAAACAAAAAACCAATGTTGGACCAAGCCTCGGGAAACAAAAAATCAGAGTTGTCCCATTTCTTAGGGAACAAAAATCCAGGGTTAATCCAAGCCTCGGAAAACAAAAATCTGGGGTTGATCTAAACCTTGGGAAATAAAAACTAGGGTCAATTCTAGTCTTAAAAAACAAAAATTCATGGTCAAACCAAATCTCAAAGAACGTAAAACTAGAGCTCGCCGTAACTAGCGTCGGACCAGACTTGGTCCAGTGGTGCCTTCCCAAAGCTGCGTTTTAAAATATCAAACCATTAGGCCAAGCCTTGGACCAGGTTTGGCTCTGTGGTAACTTCCAAGGCTTGGTTAATAGTATGATACTATCGGGCCAAACCTTGGGCCAAGATTGGCCCAACGGTGACAACTGGCCCAAGATTCGGCCAATTGTCAGTATTGGCAATTTCCACCTGGGTAGACCAAGAAAATAATTAATTGTACCGTAGAATAACACATGTCATATTCAAATTTCGGTACCGTATCACAGTTCTGAAATTTGAGTATGAAAAGCCATGTTTTGGCTTAAGTGCTGATAACTTCATGTGAAAAAATCAATGAAATACGTTGCGTAAGCCCGTATTACCATAGAAATTTTATTAATTGATTGATTATTGGTAACTAGTGAGAGCAAATAATGCCAGACATAAAAGTCACAGTTGTCTTTTTTAAACATACCAGTTTTTCAATTATCTTAGGCAGGTAATGAAGCTAACTTGGTTCTTCAAATTCATCCAATAATTTGAAAGAAATTTTATGACAAAAAAATGTCATCAGAATTTTCAGTGAAAAATTATTAACAAGTGGCTTATTACCCCAGCAGGCTGTATCTCCGAACTACTTTACGACAAGAGGTTTTTGAATGCAGGCCTTACTGTAGAATATAGAACTAGGGCAGAATTTCTTCAGAATTCAAAAGTTGGTGGAACCTATCTTGCTAATTCCTACTCTATTCTAAACAATCGTTTAATTATGTTCAATACTACCATTATCGACCTACCATCTGATTGTCAGTCATTTCCATCCGTGTATTGGCCAAACCACGATCTTCTTTAACCATGACATTCACACGATCAATATTCTCTTGAGTTATTTCAGAAATAGGTCGACTAGCTTCGCCATTTGCATGTTTGCAAATCATTTAATCGCACCTTACGGAAGTATTTAAAAAGAATTCGACTGAGATGGTCATGGAACAACACTATCACTGAAGCCAAGAAACAACTCGAGCACTTTAAAGAAATTGAAGTGAAAAGGCGCTATGTAGTTCAATAACTAAATTTAATCTTGATAACAATTCAATCTGGTCAAAGTTTTTTTTAATGTGTTAGCAAAAATTAATAGTACAATAACACACAACATACAACAATTAAGCGTCTATTGTACTCCTCGCAAAAATTAAGGGAGCAAAAAAAAATTCGAAATTTTTTAATGTTTTTTGACGGACTGTATTTAGGTGAACAATGGTGGTATTGAGGCCGCTAAAAAATCATTTTAAAGCTCCAAGATTCTAGTTTAAAGTTTTTGTTTTCCAAAATTTTTAAGATCAATGATTTTCACACGAAGATACCATATAGCGCGAAGAAAAAAATTTTCAAATTTTATGTATTTTATTTTTGGTCCACGGGTTTGTAAATTTTTATTTGAGCTAAATTATTTTATGCGTCAAATAGCCTGTTTATCCAGCTTTAATTTCTTTTTTAATTTTTTCTTCTACCTTGATTTGTCGCCGAGCTATCGGATTTTGAATGAAAAAGGATCCTTTTGTCTTCAACCACTGATATCTCAGCAACCAATGGGCGTATCAAAAATTTAAGGACAGTTTTAGAATCTGAAATAATTGTACTACAAGATTTCTTTATGACTTTTGAGAAAAAAAAAATTTCTACCCTCGGTATTCATCATCATCATCAGGCAGCCCTTTGCGTCCATTGTTGAACATAGGCCTCCCCTATTCTATTCCATTCGGTTCTATTCTGTGCTGTCTGAATCCAATTGTTGGTGATTCTTTTGATGTCGTCCGTCCAGCGTGTAGGCGGGCTTCCCCTCCTCGGTATTAAGTTACAAAAAGTGAAAAAAGTAACTTTTTTCCTTAGTTTGGTGAAACGACTGCATCTTTGCAAATATTGATGGAAAAGCTAATGTTTGGAGAAATTTTTACAGCTCAATACTGATATAATTATAAGTTGGATTCAATTAGATGTAGATAGATAAGGCCGAAAAATAATCCTGCATCAGGTAAAACTTACAGACCCTGCTATGGGTTATATAGGTATTTGTTTTTATGATATACTACAGTAAACAACAACAAAAAATTACATTAACAAATAGATACAAAAAATTCTAATTTTGATGAATTCAAATTATGTAGTTGAAACAATATTTGTTTTTTGTGCCATTAAACTTATGTACCTTTTTTTCAGCAACATCATTACAATGTTACGTATGCATAGCAAAAGAAAACTGTGGTGATCCATTTAATAAAACCGCACACGTAGCAGACATTTGCGACCATCCCGCTGCAGCATGTTTAAAACAAAAACTTACAGCAACTGGTAAGTAAACAGTTACGTTCGTACATATACATTTAAAGTACCAGCTGGGCCAAAAATCACCCCCAATGTTTTCAAAGTAGTAATTCTTTTAAAATTGACGCTCAAAAGTTTCTAATAATTGGCAGACGTGCACGGAAGAACTTCCTATTGTGTTGCCAACTGTTAAAAAGTCAAAATTGTAGGTATGTTCACGTTAATTCGCACACTACTGTAGATCTGTACCTATGAGCGTTGCCAAACTTTTTTTTCGGCCTCAAGAGACTAACGATCATTAACCTTAAAAAATATGGGATTTCTGTTTTTTATCGCGGACAAATAGAATTCATTCAATTTTTAGTTAAATTTCGTTTTATTAGAACTTAAAAACTTTGTTAAAGACTTTACTGCTTTTTTGTGATTTGACATGTATACAAAAAGCGATACAAACAAAATCGTAATTAAATACATATAGTAAGAAATTTGGATTTAATTTTCGGTGTGTATTTGTTACGAACATCAGTTTATTTTAGACTCATTTACAAAAATACCCTTTTGATAAAAGAATTTTAGATCGAAATGCTAAAAATGAAAGAAATTATTTGTGAAAAGGGTGATTATCTTTGTCTTCGACAAGAAGTGAATTTAACGAAAAATGTAACGAGACCTTTTTTGTAGATCGTCTAATTTCCTTCAAAAAGGTGTATTGTTCTCTTTGAGAAGCATATTGGTTTATCAGTAACAAAATTCCAAAGTTGGAAAATCAAATAGTAAACACAGATTAATTTGCAATAAGACCTTTTTAGTAGAGAATTTAATTTTCTTCAAAAATGTATATTTTTTATATTTTTCAGGTATATTGTTAATAAGATTTGAGTGAAAGATGCGTGTGTTGTAAAAAAATTGAAATTCTCGATGATAGACCTCTTAATATGTATTAAAATTAAGGGCTCAAATTTTTTTATCATCCTAAATAACATTTTCGTGTCCCTTTCAAAAAAAAATTGTGGACTTTTGGCCCAGTCTACAGTCCATGATATCATAAGTATTCTCCTATATAGCCATATCTCATAAGCGTCCAGTATTTGTTGGGTTGCTTCTGTTAATGTCCACAACCCCATCCCATAGTGGTAGTTTCCAATTTCCTGAAAATACGGTACACGGTCTGTCCCGACGGAATATTGAAATATGTATATGGACAAAATACAGGACGTCCCATGAAATACGGGACGATTGGCAACGCTAGTACCTATTTTTATTTTGATTAAAAATGTTGCTTAAAAGCATTGATTTAATTTATACATAAATACAATTGTTAATTAAGTTGTGTTCAAAGAGATTATTAACAACATTAATAAATTTTTGTATTACAGCATCGCATTCAGCAGCAACGCAGAGAAGCTGTGCCGACAAAGATCACTGTGCAGTCACCGAAAAGTCTGTCAAGCACTGTTCAGTGTGCTACAGTGACTTATGTAATTCTTCCTTCAGCAGATTGCCTTCTACTATTGTTTTTATCTTAATTTTTATTTTCTATTTTTATATGTATAAATAATATATCGAAGCTATATTTTAAACGCTGTGCCTTCATATTGTATAAGTAGATAAAAATATAGACACGATATACATAGACCTGCAAACTTTAAGAATCTGGCTTATTCCGCATCTGACAGGGAATTAAAAATAAACGTATTGCGTATTGTGTGGAGGTCCCACATGCATGTGTCTAGTTTAGTTTTATTTCACTTTAATTATTACTCTTAAATAGTTTATTATTTGAAATTAAAAGTTATTGAAAATGATAAAGTTATTGATCGCTGTTCTGTTTATCTTTGTATTTACGCTGGAATATGGTAAGTTAGGCCCGAAACATCTAAAGTCTATGAATTAAGCTATTATTTTTTACAAGGCTTGAATAGTTTGTGTTGCTTATTTAAATTTAAAAGGTTAGATTTAGTAAAACGTATTTTAGTTCAAAATCTATTTTCGTATCGAGATTGTAACGTTTAAAAACGATCTATTTTCAAAAAACTGGCGAAATTAAAATAACACGAATTCTAATCGGAAAAGTTTGTAGATTTTAATAATTAAATCATTTTGCAGCATTTATAATCTAATCTTTTACTAGCAATAAGTACCTAAACGTATTCCGTTTTTGTGAAATTTCATATTCTTTGTGATTTTAGGAACAGGACTGCAATGTTATGTGTGTAGCACGTTTAGAAATGTAAGCAACAATTGCACAGATCCTTTCGTAAAATCGCCGAAATTCATAGAAACATGTGATCTTCCAGATCCTGTGTGTTTAAAAGAAGTTCTAAGACCTGCAGGTAACTAGTAATTAATTAAATAAAATTGAATAATAACAAATAAAGCATTGGATAAAGTAAATTCATTTTGTAAGTGGGTGAACATGTAGGATTTTATAAACAATTTTTTGTACTCATAAATAACATTTTTTTTAATTACACTGTACAATGGTAATACGAGTGTATTGGTATTGTACCAGTATTAAACTATAATATTTTTCAAAGAAAGTTCTAAAATGTTACTTAAATAGTTTTTTTAATTAATTGAAAAAAAAATACAATTTATCATAGAAATTAAACGAGAATCGTGACGTATATATTTAGACAAATTACTCTAACCGATCAAACTCTTCGATAAATCTCGTTTTATTTCGTTTTCTTCTTCCGTGTCCTACAATACGAAAATCGCCCAAAATCGAATCTCCGAAATTCATCTCAAATACAATAATAAAGAATCATTTTTAGTGTGAATTGTGAATTTTAATTATTGTTTAATCGCCTAGTCATTATTAATTTAATCATTATCTATTTCATTAAGTTTCGTATACCTGGAATGATATAGAAGCTTAATGTTTACTGAAAAATATTACATTATTTTATAAATCAACTTATCTAATTGTATGTGAAATGGTATCTAAAGTGTTAATGAGCTTTTCAATTACTTTTTAGAGGGAAGCAACGATACACTACACAGAAACTGCATCACAAAAAAATATTGTAAAGACGAAGGAAAAAAATCGAAATACTGTTCCACGTGCGAAGCTGATCTGTGCAATTCAGCGTCCATGGGAGTGCCTTCATTTATCGCATTTTTCGTTCCTGTTTTTGGTTATTACGTTTACAATCACTGAGGCGGCTAGTTCTAAGATAAATTTGGAAAGACATCTTTCTTTTTACAGTATATGATGTAAAATGTATTAAAAGAACTTTAATTTTTCTAATACACCGTTTGTATTTTAAAAACAATATTTAATTTTAAATTCAATATATTTGTTATTTTAGTAATACTTTAATTCAAACTACAAGAACTGTAATTTAAAAATATTATTCTTAGAACAAACATTTCTATTGTATTGATATTCAACGTTGTTTTAATAGTTTAAAACGCTAATGTAAGATGTGTTGCATATTATAAACTAATTCAAAATATTGTTTATTGTCTTATCAAACAAAAAATAGGTTATTAATGAACAGTATAGGTTCTATGTAAATAAAAAAGAAATAAATTAAAAATATTTTATTATTCTAAAAGGGTAAAGCCCCTACGTTAGACCACTTAGGAAAAAAAATGGTGTAACGTAAGAAATGATTAAAGTAACATCAAGAAAACATATAAAATCATTGTAAAATGATAGTAAATATATACATTTATCAAAATCGAAAAAAACATTACCAGAGAATCTCAAATACCATCATTGATTCAATTTAAGAGACAGGTTCCTTAATTTGAACCATGTGTCTCCTAAATTGGACCTGGCCCACTTTATGTTATTTTTCATTAAATTACACGCAAAAAGTAAATATTCGCATTCGCAAATGTCTACAATCAAATATTCTTTACAATCCTAGTACTACCTAATATAAAAATATAAAAGCTTGAACAATAACAACATACATAAAATTAAGAAATTTTGCAGAATCTAGGCTTCTAGACGAATTGCATAAATCTTCATCGCAAACGATACAATGTTCCGAATACTCGTCAATTATACTGCAATAATATGGATCCATACAACCCCGTTGTGTCACTTCAGGATATTGACCTTCAAATCAAAAGTGCAAGTAATTAAAATTAACAACTAGATCATGGCTTAAGGATATCGACTAGTTTTATTTCTTATTGATTGTTGTACTTACTTACAGCTGGTGATTTATGTATGTAACAAACGTCATTCTTTCCATCACATTCGATTATTTCTATACCATCGGATTCGAAATCTTCTCCACATTCGTCATCTATCAAGTCAATACATTCGTAACATCGAACGGGATCAACTAGAAAAGCAAGACCAAGCTCCTAATATCTTAGTATATACGTTATTAACTACGCACCGCTTTGTATGAATTTTAAAATAATTAATAAAATAAGTAAATACGACATTTTGTTTAGCAACGTAAGGTTGACTTTTTGTATAATGACTAAATGTAATGTTTAACTTAAATTAACGTGCGTTTAACACGTTCATTTAAATTAATATTTCCTGTATCAACTTCATAATGTCTTTATTAGAAAAGAAAATAATAGTTATGCGACACCAAACTGAAATAATTGCGCTTATTTCGTTGTTTTTTTTACAAACGAAATTTGATTTATTTTAAACTAATAAATACGATCAAAAGAATCTCGCAATTTCTATAAGAAATGTAATACAGTACTCCCTCTGAATATTACGGGAATAAGGGGCCTTCGCAAAATTGTAAGATGCAGAATAAAAATTAGTTCCGGCCGTGTCTTTGGTCAAAGCATTGGTGCGAAGGATTGTAAGTGTGTATGTAAAAGTAGGTGAAACATACAATATAGAAAAGTTTTGTTAAGATGAAAATGTTCATTATTAGATTTAATTCTTTGTGTTTTAATGTTAAATTGAATTATTTGAATTGTAATTCAAATGGATACTTATCACACAGATAGACAGCTACACAAAACTACAAACTTGGACAACAATAAAAGGCCTCAGGTAGTCAGAATAGATCATAAGATTGTTAAAATTTGTAAGATTCTGAGGTCGTGGTACTGTAACTCATTCAAATTGTCATTTACACTAAATTATCTCCCTCTAATATTAAAAAATACTAATTACAATGTGACCGTACAACTTCCACGTGGTAATGCAAAAGCTGATGGTTAAAAAATAAAGCTTATAATCAAGTTGAAGCAACTAAAGATCATTTTCTCAAGAGTCCAGAACCTTTTCCAAAAAAAAATATTTAATTTTTAACAATTCTTTTGCGAAATTAAAATCACAATTTTTCCTTCAATTTACCCAATATCTAATGTACAATTGTAATAAAAGTGGAGAAATATACCTCTTATTTATTTTTAAAATGACTACGTAATATTTAAGACCAATAAACATTTTCCTTTAATTATTTTCAAAATTTTGATAATTTGAAACAAAAACATAGTTCGCTGGATCAACTTGTAAATGTACAGGGTTATTGTGGGTACCTGGAAAAATGTCTCTCGGCATTAGTGATTTCATCAATATTTGTAAATTAGCCATAAATTTTCTAAACAACCGTAAAAAACATATTTTTCAGCTTTTCCAAATTAATGTCAAGGATGAAAAAAAATATTTTTCAAAAAATTATGGTTAGTGTTTGTAGTGATTTAATTTACATTTTTAAAACCGTTTTTGAATTTATTGTGCAAAATTGTTTTGCTAATATATTGATAATTAAGAACAAAAGTGTCGTTTTTCATTCAACCATCGATATCTTGACTATCAGTAATTGTAGGGAGACTATTCACATAACAAATTGAATCTGAACAAATATATTAGCTGACCTATGCATTGATTGACTTCGAAAAATTTTTCCTGAATTCGTGAGCAGTTTTAAAGAAATAAAAAGTTTGGAAATTTTTTCTCTCTAAGTATCTCTTATGAGTTGCTCAAAAAAAAATGTTTGACCTGGAATCTAGAGACTTGACGCTTGAAAATGCTTTTTTGTTTACCTTGATACGGTCATTTTTCAATGACATACGGCGGTTAAAAAATCGCCAAAAAACTTAATAAAAATTTCTTGTTCTTTTAATTTTTTCCAGTAGTGTATTACAATTTATTAAAGAATTACCTATCTTGAAAAATTACGACAAACGTTTATTTTTAGCTTTTTACTTCAAACACGATGTGACGTTTCTGCCTAGATTTTCTTACGACTGAGGGGAACGGGAACAAATGGAACAAATTGCACAATGTATGCGTGTATGACGGGCCATTTGCGAGTACATTAGGGTATTCACATTGCCTGGGGCTATCCACTTTGCCCGGATCTCCCCTACATAATATGTAGGATAACACATTGATAAAAGAAATTACCCAATAAAGCTAACGTTTCAAGAATAGGTCCATATTTTGTAAAATTTTCAAATAACAATAACAATAACATCGCAATAATTATTTAATTATAATTACCACAATGCAACTAACAATAAGATGCAATTATAATTCAAATAGGGTATACACCGTCCATTCTGTGACTATCTATCAGTGAATGACCGTTAATAAAAATAATAACGGTTGTTTTAGGTTTATTAATTTGTCTACTATTTTTTACATTAAAATGGCTCTCGATGCAACAAATCGGTCATTTACTGAACGTTTTACTCTATTTTGGTTATAGTCATGACATATATTTTTGTAACACTAGCAAGTAGTGCATCGAGCGAAATGTGGTTTATTAGAAGTCTTATAAGTATATACCGGGTGTATTATTTAAAGTGCTACGAGTCCATAATTCCTAAAATAATAGAAATTCCAAAAAAAGTACAAGTATAAAAGTTTCTTTAATGTATTCGATTTTGTTCTACTTATGGTTTAACCAGAAATTGTGTCAACTTCCTTATCTTAAATAAAAGTCTATTATTTTTTTTTTAGATAATTAGAAAGAACACATCGAGTACTCCTCAAAAATGTAAAACAAGTTACCATTTGATTGATAAATCATTTTAAAATTTTCGATTACCATTATGTTTCATTAAAGTGCCACGGGCTTGTAATTTTAAAACTTTTTTTAAATCTTATTAATTTAATAAATAAAAGTTATTAGCTCGTGGCACTTTACTGAAACACGTTTATAAACCAAAAATTAAAAAAAATTGAAATAACTTATTTATTAAATAGTAACTTGTTATTAATTTTTGGAAAGGCCTTAGCGAGCTTTATTAAATTATAAAAAAAATTAATAGTCTTCTATTTAAGATAAGACAGTTGACACCATTTGCGGTTGAACCGAAAGTAATACAAATTTTATATTTATTCCAGTACACAGACTATAAATTATACAAACTTTTATATTAATTATATTTAATTTAATTTAATTAATTATATTTAGAACAGATGTCCACGGGTTCTTATCAAATGTCTGTTTAATAAAAAAAACATTCTAATTTTAGGTTATTGTAAAATGTTCGATAAGCGTTGCTTGGAAATCAAAAACGCGGACGTTTAATTGTAATAAAATAAATCCTGGTTACAACTAGATAAAACACGTAAAAAAGACGAGGGGTTATCTTCGAAGATCAAATGCCAAGGAACATTATACGATACTATTGAAATACTAAACTAAATTATTAGATATCAAATTTTATGGCAAATTTTTTAGACGTACTTACCTTATCAAATTAACCTTTCAACATTAAACCCATGTCGCATAACTGTACGCTATTTCAATTTTTTAGGCAAATGTGCGTATACATTAGGATACATATCTATCTAAACATTAGCTTCATACCAATTTAATGTTAGAAACAATTTTTTATTAAAAAGTTGTTAAAAAAAATGATTATGAGTACATTACAGCGAGTGCACATTTTTTATAAAAATCATAGAAGTAATAAATGATTCAAGTTAACCGGAAAGATAACTTCTTTCACTATGATAAGAACATAAATCTTTGAAACGCTTTTATCAGTCGGGGGGGAGATCGTTATGCAAAACCAAAAAAAAACTATAATCAAAGCGTATAAAATAAAAAATTTTCGATTCTCTTACAGAAACAGAAAGTTTTTGGATTGTATAAATTGTGTCTGTGAATTACCGAATTAAATACAACCACTTTAAAAAATATCTAAAATAATTAAATTGTGAAGAGAAAAAGATAATTGTTTATAAAAATTTATACGTTTAAATAAGAAATTTTTTGTCTTCTGAAGTGGTCGACCAAAAAAAGTGTTTTTAATACGATAACATAAAAATGCTAATTTTCTAAATAATTGTTATTAAAGTATTTTTGAAAACAGTTTAAACAATTAGTGAGTACGTAAATGTCCGGGCTCTGATAATTGAGCTAAAAATATTTAAGAGAAAAGTAAATTGGCGCCCAAGCCTGCGCAGATATTTTGAAGAGCGAGCGTATCTTCAGTTACATTAAAAATGTCTAATTATAAGTGTCAACTGTTGTTCTTTGCTCTTTTTCTATTTCCACTAATACAAAGAGGTGAGCTATACAATTCTTAATTGCTAAAGTCAATTGTTATTTAATTTCTATGTCAATATAGTTCAAGAATAATAAAATCGTTTAAAATTCTGCTATTTGTGTGCTAACTTCTGTTGGATACAAAATCAAATTCTTTAATGCTTCCGGCCTTGGCTTAGCGATACGAGTAATAAAAATAATTAAAAGGCACAGGTTTACCAAAACGGTTACCATTACGTAATGCAAATTACATGTAACTAAAAAAAAGGAACTAATTTTAAGGTGCTGTAAAGTTTGCGACCGAAAATTATTTTTTTTTGACAATATTGTTATCAATATTTTTATTAACATTGTTAACTTGCAAAAGAACTAATCTAAAAATTGCTCTTGTAACAAATTATATTTCTAGAAATCTGGTCGTTATAATTTGATTACCATTTAATGAATGGATATTACTAAAATGAATATTAAGAATAAGATTCGAAAATTTTTGAATGATTACCTTAGATTTTGAACAAATTAATTATAATAACTTTTGCTAATAATTTAAGTAACAAAGAAATTATTGTTGTTGTTACTAAAAGATCAATTACTCATATATAAATAACACAACACTCATTCAAAAACAGTGCTTTATAATGTTTTTTTTTAATTTTAATTTAATTGAATAAAATATTGCTTAATATTTAATTTCATTTGTTGAGTTCAAATATAACAAATTTACCGCATAACATTTCTTAAATTAAGATTAAAAATTAATTTAAATAAAATAATTTAGAGTATAACGTCCTGTAAATGGCCATTTTGTGCATCAAGAGCCAATTTAATGTAAAAATATAGCAAACAAATTAATAAACCCAAACCAAACCATTATAATTGAAATGAGATATTATTTTAGTTTATGAATTAATGAAAATATTATCACAATTTGATCATAAACTTTGTAAAATAGCTTCGTCTAAAGAATGACCGGGTATAGCCTAGTAAATGACCTATTAATTGATTCACCTATTAAAAACTAATAATTTATAAGATTTTGTAAAATTTATTTTAAACATTAGGCTGAGATTTTTTAATTAAAGTTCCTTATATATAAGATGTATAAGATTGCATAAATAAATATATTATGAATATAAATTATTTTTTTTAATTATTCATAAAACATTATTTCTGTAACGGTTATTCACTGGTAGCTGGCCACAGACTGGACATTTTACCCTATATCAAATTTAAGATCAAAGATTTCTTTTATTAAAAAAAGCTTTATTAATGTACCGGCATAGAAAGTAGTTCTAATTTTTGGGCAAATTAGAAGAATTTTTATAATATGAGAGAAAGTAAGTAGTTTTATTTAATCAGTACCTATTAGGCAAACAAATAATTTTATAAAACTTATCTGTTCACTTATGACCCTCTGTCACATGTGCTAAGAGTAAAGTTCAGTACATTTACGACAATACTTATCAATCTTGGTGGTAATTTCTGATACCTTTAATCATAATTTTGACTGAACTCTATTTAGCAGAAAATTTGATACGGTAGTTTACAGTTTTTTATGTCATTGAAATTTTTTAGTAACCCAATGAAATACACAGCTACAAATAATTAAAATTTTAACTTTTCCACATTTTCTTTTTGCAAGAAGAATATATTAAATAATATTGTAATTAATGTATAATGTGGTTGAAGCGTTTTTTAAGGCATATTAAGAATCAAAACATGATTGATGGAAATTTTCTTTAATGGTTCATGCATAACATGTACATATGCAAATAAAATCTAAATGAAATGTTGTATGCATTGCCAAAGCTTTAAAAAGGGTTTTAAATTTATAATTATGTCCAATTCTTGGTTTAACTCCAAAAGAAATAAACTTGCAGAATATGATTGCATTTGATATTAGTGACGAAAATGTTCTCAATAATTTTTATTTGAACTAACTTTGTCTTGAGGACTGATTTTTTTTAAATTGATTATTCACAATTGAACTTAATACGTAGGTACTCATTTTTGTAGTAAGAAAATGCAATAATTTAAATCCGATATAAACATTCTGGTTATAGTAGGCAAGTCAGACTCAACATTGGTTTAGGGGGTCGTTTAAAAATAACCGTTTAGCGTACGTGTTTTAAAAAAATTCTTTTAAAAGCAAAAACCTTGACATACTTGCATTCACCAAAATAATTTCAGGATTTTAAAAACTATATTAACTATTAAAAAAATATATTTATACATACTGATCTTTGTTATAAAAAAAAATTGTTTAAGCTTTTCATAAACCAATTAAGGTAGTATTAAGATTTAATAAAGGGAGGGGAGGAGTAAATATTGGTCCGTTCGTATTTAGGCTACATAATTGGGCCCATACCAATTAAGATAAAAAATGTATATAATTAGTATTTTATTTTTAATCGTTAGTTTGCTATATGTACAAAATTCTATTACCATAATTACTTTTGTATTAAAACTTTTTATTTACGATAATATTAATTTTTTCTAGCGAAAGCCGTAAAATGTTTCACATGCACCACATTGGTAAACGCAGCATGCAGGGATCCCTTTAACTCTTCACAAATTATGTTGGCCGAAGAATGTCGAATCGGTCAAGTTTGTTTGAAACAAAAAATCGCTCCAGCTTATTGTAAGTATAATTAATTTCTATTTATTAAACACTATTAAATCTGCATACATATCTATTTACTAAATTAAAGTGTAAATTAATTCTTAAATTAATAATTAAAAATTAATAATTAAATTAAAATATTGAACTGCAGTACATCAATGAGTATAAAAATTATTTTTTTAATTTTGTAAAACAAAAATTTAAAATAAAATGGTTATGTAGGTGTTGATGCAAAGTGCAACTGGACGATTGAGCACGAAATATAGTATTGCAAATTTTATCCAATAGCTTGATTTATTTTTTAATTTGTCATTATTCGAATGATATAGTCTATTTACCTAAATGCACTATGGGCCAGGGTCGACCAAAACAACTTTTATTCTAAAACATAGTTATTTCTACGTATTTGGCAATGAGGAAACGGATTTTGAAACTCCAATTTAAGTTTGGATTCTTCCCCCATATTTTTCATATTTTCGATAAATAATTAAAAATTCGTATTTTAAAAATTCCGAGTTAAAAACTCAATTTTATTTTTTTGTTTGAAAGTTGAAGTGTTTCTTTAAATTATAAAAAATACTCTTTTAGAAAATCAATACCGTTTCGGAGATATGATTTTTCAAAAATACCCGTTTTTGTCAATTGTTTTCGGTTTTTTTTGCAATAACTAAAGAACCACTTGACCGATTTTGACAAATAAATACATTCTAAAATCAGTAAAACGATTCTAAACATCGTAGTGCCTCAGATTTTTTAAAATCTTGCTAAATCCGAATTTTCGGGTTTTTCGGTTTTTCGGAATTATATTAAAAACTAACCCACCGATTTCAAAAATGTTTTCAAAATCGGTTTCCTCGTGGTCAAATACATAGAAATAACTATGTTTTAGAATAAAAGTTGTTTTGGTCGACCCTCGCCCATAGTGAAATGTTATAAAAAATTATTCAAGTTGTAACAATAAAACTTTAAGGGCAACCTTTTAAAAAAACAAACGATTAATATGAAATGGATTGTGATAATCTGTGCAATTTACTACAATTATTATTTTTAAGTTGATCACCAAAACAATTTGCAAATCGGTAACTGATTTAAAAATCCAATAAATACAATGCAAATATTTGAGATTATGAAAAATTCCTACATATTTTTTTTACAAAATTCGTTTTTTTTATTTAATAAAATTTTTGAGAACTTAATAAAAGCTTTATCAAGGGTCACGTGTACTTATACACTAATCGTTAACTTTCCGCATACTAGGTGACTAAATGTCACATGCCATACTAGGTGGGGTTTGCCGTACCCCAAGAATAAAATAAAATAAAATCCACAAAATTGTACTTTATGACAGTTAAATAACAAGAAATATATTTTAATAACCAATAATGAATAAGTTTAAGTAAAACACATATTTATTTATGCATTAGAATAGATTTTTATTAATAAAAATACAAAAACTTAACTTTTTCTGCAACTTATCAACTATTGAGTCTTTTCTTGAGTACTAAATTCCAGTGACATGTGTCAATTACGATACGAATATTAAGAAAACCTAACAAGAATTTCATTCTTGCTTCCTTATTGAAATATAAATTAATTTCACGGCAATTTCGTAATGATTCGCAATAATTTAGACCAATAAATTACACGAAAAATTAATAGAATAATATTCATTGATCCCTCTCACTTGCATTGACAAGATTACCGTATCTTCTCGCTCCCTTCCTCTCATTGCTATGGTAAATACGTTTTTCGAATATAAAATCGATATTTGGGTGGTTCCTAGATAACTGTGATTTTTATAACAAAATTTTTTTTGAAATTAAAAATGTTTTAAAACGCGTGTTTTCTGTCTCCAATTATACACAGAACTAAGCCTGTGCTGTAGTTCTACTACAACTACAACGAAGCGCAAACTATAACAAAATTTGAAAATTTTAATGCCACGGTACTGACATATAATAGTTCAAGCGGCGACCGTTAAAAGGGTGGTGAACCAAAATAAGTACAAAATGGACTTTATTACTTTTTAGATATTCGACAAAAAATAAACCAATTGTCCGGCGATCTGTAACTTGTCCAACTGTTTTTTTTTATAATTTTTTTTCCTAACTTTTTGTAAAAATGATGTATAAGACATAAGTACAATGTTTTACTATTCGAAGAAGTTTCGATCAGTAGAACATAAAAATTTAAGTCTGGCGCCCCTATTCTTGACACAACTGTTTGCCAGACTACCCTCAAAATATTTATTGCAATGATAAATTTTCTATATAAGGTATAAGAAAAAATTAAACGTCAAAATTTCTGTTTTTTATCCCTCTTTTGAATAGAATTGGGCTGGTACATTAATACTTGACCAAAATTCTGCTAGACCACGATTTAGAAAGTCCTTTGTTGCTACTTGTTGAGCGCCAGTTTTTTTGTTTTTTTGTAAAATTTACATTCAATTGTTATTCTGTCAAAAATTTTTAAGAAAACTATAACAAATAAATACAGAAATGAGTTAAAACATTGAGGAAAAAATAAATTAAAAAGTTATTTTCTATTTTTGCCATGGTAGTGACATCCACGGTTATGACATTTAAATTTGAAATAAACCTAACTTTATAATGCAGATAAATAAAATAATTTCCTAAATAATTTCGATTATTTACGTAAAAGTAAATAAAAATTTACTATAATTGATTCAAACATCGTATTAATAACCGTAAACTTCAATACCACGGTTTTGACATGTAATTTTATGACATACCTTTTTCAAAATAAAACAAATTAATTTAATTATATTTTTGAAACTTCAAAATAAATACACAGCTCTAAACATTGCACAAATAGTCCCTCCTGAAAATGCTGCCAGAAGGAGTGGATGAAACTAAATTAAGATGGCGATTAGGCGGCAAACATTTCAAATTTAAAAATTGAATAAAATTCCCGGACATAAATCAAAGACGATTATTTTTTTTACCAAACATTATTTTCGTATAATTGCAATATAATTTAATGGAGTATATATTAGACTTAAGTTATGAGAAGTAACTTTTAAATTACAAATCGAATATCGATAGAAATTTATACATTTAGTTTGAAAAATGAAAATCGGACAGCCACGGTTATGATATTTCGAGTATATTTTCGTAAGTTATGAGTAATCCAAGATTACTTATGTTCCAAAACCTAATGTAGGTTGAAGATAATTATCAGATTTATAATATTAATGATTTCTTAATAAGAAAAAACTATGTTGGATGATAAATAAAATACTGGACATAAAAAATCACAGTTATCTGAGAATCACCCATTTACTAAATTAAATTAAAATTTTTGATTTAAAGGAGCGCACGATAAATTATAGTAATATAATGAACACAAAGATGTGCGCATTCGAGCGAAAAGTGGCACATTTCCGAGCGAGGGAGGCAAATGAAGCGCGACGCGGAGCGGCGCGCTTCATTTTCCCGAGATCGGAATGTGCCACTTTGAGCTCGAATGTGCACACTCGGTTTTAAGCACGATTCACAATATTTTAGGCCAATAAATTAAACGAAAAATTAGTTGAATAATGTCAATCGGTCCCTCTCACTTACACCGACGAGATTATCGTATCTTTTCGCTACCTTCCACTCATTGCTATGGTAAATACGTTTTTCGAATATAACATCAATATTTACTAAATTAAATTAAAATTTTTGATTTAAAGGAGCGCACGATAAATTATAATAATATAATAAACACGAGGATGTGCGCATTCGAGCTCGAAGTGGCACATTTCCGAGCGAGGGAGACAAATGAAGCGCGACGCGGAGCGGCGCGCCATTCCAGATCGGAATGTGCCACTTTGAGCTCGAATGTGCACACTCGGTTTTAAGCTCGATTACCAAACGTCCCGTTTTAACAAAAAAAATTGTTCGCGTTAATTATACCCCACCTAGTACACGGAAGGTTAACAACATACCTTCAAATTTTTTTTGTTATTACTTAATTGTCATCTTGATTAAATGTAATTTAATGCTTTCAGATATGGTTCCAGAAGAATTAAAAAGGGGTTGCGTCGAAGAAGACTATTGCCTTTTCGAAGAACACAGATCGGAACATTGCACGACTTGCAGATTTAATTTATGCAACTCTGTCTCTACACTTGTACCTACCGTTACAGTAATTAGCTTATTATTAATTCCATTTCAATATTTAATACGATATTTAAATTAGTACATTTTTTTACGTTAAATGATACATTCAAATTAATATTTTTATATTCTTTCCAAATATTTTTATAAAAAAACATTATTTTACGTTGAAAACGCGCTTCATTGATAATGTTCTTTTTAATTATAAAAAAACGCTACTACGAAGTGAGTGTATCAATTAATATTTTCATGTGAGTCATGCGTATTACTATTAGCTATTAATGTATTAGGAATAAGGTCAACCGAAAATAGCATTTTGGATCTAAATAGACACATTACCATTTTCCATTCAGATTTAGAAAATTAGAAAGAACATTATTTAAAAAACAGGAAAAATATAAAACAAAAAACAATTAATCTATGTCAATGTGTATATTCATCTTCGTAGAAAACCGCGATGAGTTTTTTTTTAATATAAAGTTAATATGCACAAACTGTATAAAAATTAAGCTGTAACGTATGTATATATTTATTTAATTGTAATAATTGTTAAATCAATAATGTAAGAGCAATATTGTAGACAACAGTGATACTACTTATATTAGACATATAAAGATATATAGTTATTTGTGTTTTCGGTTATTTATTATTTTTATACAATCATCACTAGCAAGTCAGAGTTTTCTTTTTTTTTTTTTAAAAAAACCAACAAATTAAACCTTATTTATTTTTAATGAGTCACCGTACATAAAAACACATTCAACTTTTTATATTCCTCATCAGATCTGCAACCACATTTACAAGAAAATAATTATTTATTTAAGCAGTTAGCCTCCAAATTATGTTTATTAAGCAAGACATCAGTGTTTGTATTATATTACTTTAAAGTTTAATCCGAAATGGGTTTAATTAATTACGCATTTTTCTTGTTTGTTCTATTTGACATTACACAATTAGGTAAGAGAATTTTGATAAAATTAACGTTTTTTTTTAACTATTGACACTGAATATTAAACAACGAATATTTAAACCGTTGAATTTTAATTTTTAATAAACAAAAGATGAAAATTTTAAAATACCTATAAGAAAGTAAAGCAATAAATAATTACAATAATTATTATCAAAACTAGACCCAAAATACTTGGCAATATAGTTTGGTTATTTGTTAACGAGTTAGGTACACATTCTTGGTGCATCCTTGACATTTGAATCTAGTGTGAAATCAAAAGTATTTTGTTTATATTGTTGCTAATTTTTTAAGAGAATCTTTGTAAATATTATTTAAATAATATTTATAAATAATTTTAAGATTTGTATACCTATGAATGTGCGCGTACATACGAGGTGCATTGTAAAAGTAATTCGAATAGCTTTAATAGAAGTATGTTTTTCGCTCCAGGAAAAAAGTTTAGATCTTACCACGTATAATCAGATCTGATTCCGTAGATCTGGTCATTTCTTTAAGTTGTCTCTATCGGACGAGATCTGGCCAAATATAATCAGATATGACCAGATATAGTCTAAAAAGAAAACACGTTAGATATTAATCATAATGTTAACGTCCAATATCTTTTATTTTTTATTGTTGTCCAATTCCTGTTAACTTTAAATAATACATTAGATACATATCGAGAATCTGTGCAGATAAAGCCAAATATGGTGTCATTAGAAAAAAGATGGCATATAATCAGATCTGAACAAAAGAAAATAAACGGACACCAAACAGAAATGATTAAATTGATAACTAACGAGAAACAATATAGGAATGAATTACACGGAGAAAAAAATATTGTCAAAATGACCATACGTGTTGTCATTTTAGTTATACGTAGTATTAGTCATCTTTCACAGGGATACGCCGTATAGCTAATTTAGGTATACGGAGTTTCCTTATTGCGGATCGTCATAGTAACGATACGTATTATAGTTTTAGACATTCAAACGATTCTTGTCTTCATGATTAAACGGTTATGCACGGAGAAAAAAATATCGTCAAAGTGTTATTGGAGTATCCAACATGAAGACTTGGTTATCTTGGTCTGGTCGTTCCCCGTTTTGGTCCGGCCTCCTGGAGCATAACACTGCTGCACTCTTCGACGCATTCACGATGATCTTCCATTTCGGGAACTGTTTTTTGACCTCACAAACCTACATCTTTTTATACTGTGAAAGTCAGATTTGTATTTACGACTTTATCATCTACTGACCTTCTGTTGATTTTGTGTTCAATTAATAAATGACAGATTTGTGAGTTTACATGACAACATATTAATAATACATAAATATTTAAGAAACTTAATTACCTATTTATCAAATTTGGAAAAACACAAATAGGGTGGGTGTACCAGTCCCAAACCACGTACCAGTAGTTGACCACTCGCAAGTTCGATTGAATAAATTTAGAAATGGAGGGCATTTTTGAAGAATTCGACTGTTTTGTTACGTGGCCTAGAATGTTAACAACGTTCCAAACATATTTTAAAAATTTTGTGTTTATTTAAGTGCTATGAGCGCAGTGGTCAACATTAGGTGCATTACCGTTTTTGATATTGTTCACGAAATCTATAAAAAACTTAAATATTTAGATTCAAATAATTTATCAATATTGCAGCGTTAATAAACAATAAACAATTTTATATATACATTTCTACGTTAAAACTACATAATACCAGTTCAGAGCATTTCAAAGTCAAAATTTGTCCTTAACTGGTTTGGGACTGGTACACTCACCCTATGTTAAAAAAATAGATATCTGAAGATTAAAAGCTTTGATTTAAATCAGTTCGATCTAGGAGACTAATATATGACAAAATTGCAGATTCCTCTTGAGTAAGAACTTTAGCATATATGTATATGATCACATCTGATTACACATAAACAGATCTGCCTAGATATACTTTGATCTGAGCCCATATAATTATATATGTATTGTCAGATCTAAACTCTTTATCCCGGGTGATACGTCCAAGAATCCTAACTTGATGTTGTCCAATTCTTTTTTATATAGTAAACCCAAAATTATCTAAAAGAAGATAATTTTGAAAATATTCAGTCAGTTGCGACAAAATTTGAAAACAGTTTCACATATAATATATACCAGCACAGCAACTAAATATAGAAATTTCAATTGCACTAAAACAATTAAAAATTATAATTGATGTTTTTCAGGATTGTCAATAAAATGTTACAACTGCATAGATTCAGCAGACTGTGGCGATCCATTTAAAAAAGAGACGAGTGTAACTACATGCGACGAAACGGAAGTGTGTATTAAACACATAACAAAATACATAGGTACGTTTCTATTTCGCGAATAACATTATAATTGGCATTTAATAAAACGTTTTTGTAGAATTTACAATTCGCAATTGTGAAAAGCCGAATTATTGTGATGATGTAACGCATTTAGCAAAACACTGCTCCACTTGTTCTACAAATTTATGTAACGCCTCTTCTACTCTAACTTCTTCATTCGTTATTACATTATTAACAATCATAAAATGTTATTTTTAATTGTTCTATAATTTTTGTTTTAATTTAAGCTAAAGTTATTAAAACGGTGAAATGGGGCGCCTATAAGCAAGGACTGTAACATTGCATTTATAGCAATATTTTTGTGTAACTCCCATACAAACCGGATGTTATAGAAAAGAATGCAACGATAGTCCTTCGACCCGTTGAAGTATAAACTTTTATAAATTCTTTTTTATATTACAGTCGTGGAAATACTCATAACTAATATTTTATTGTGCAGAAAAGTTTGTTTTTCGGAAAAATTCTCACTAGTAACTTTTGACAAAGAAAGACATGCAGTAATTTCATCGCCAAAATAAACTAAACTGCAACACTGCAGTTTTTATCTGTATTTGTAAAAAAGCAAGCTGTGGGATGCATATAATGGGTTGGTTAGAAAGTTTGTTCGGTTTTCAATCTCAAATACCAAGCCATTTATTTTTGAATGTAAGCATCCATATCAAACGAAAAATGTATCCCATTCAACAACTTATAATACAGGCTGTATTGCTTAAGATTGCGTGATAACGGTGGCTCGTAAAAATTTTTGACTAAAAGATCTGAAAACTAGAATCTTGAAGCTTTAAAAAGCCTTTTTTAAATTTTTGATACGACCATTTTTTACTGAAATACAGCCTGTCAAAAATCACCAAAAGATTTAGGAAATTTTCTTGACCCTTCAATTTTTTCCTTTAGTGTAGAATCGCGATATCTCACGAATGGTGATTCTTGATCATACTATGAATTGTCAAATTGACTTATAAATATCGTTAAATTAGACATTCGAATCCTTGTCAGAACAATACGTCAATTGGGTATACGTTAGATAGTTATATTAAGGATATTTTTTTCTCCGTGTGGAGTTTAAACTTATGTAATTTTTAAACAATCCAGTAAATATTTTTCAAATTTTTCCGTGCACAGCTGCACGATTTTATTCCACCAGTCACTACAAATTAGTTCACAAGTTATTTGTATGAGAGAAAAGGTACGACCAAAAGTATTGCAAACTACCCAAATCATATTTATTGCAATAAATTTGTATATCACCAAAGTTACCTACAAATTTAAAAAGATGCACTTACAACAACATATATCTTTATTATTCTAACCTCTTCAGTTAATTCCATTACATCATTTTATTAAACGTTTTTAGAAAAACTTTTTCTTCTGTAATAATAGCGACATCCCCGTCTGTGTTTATGATATAGGTATAGCTCACACGATTTATTTTCTTTGCTTATACGAATCTCATGTCACTGATTTGTTGATCAATTGTGTTCATTAATTTAAATATTTATTTATCACTATCTTCCCAGTATATAAATGTATGAAAATTGTAAACAAAAATAAAGTTTATTATAAGTGTTGCATTGTTTGTGC
This sequence comes from Sinopyrophorus schimmeli, assembly GCA_036325965.1. Lineage (NCBI taxonomy): Eukaryota > Metazoa > Arthropoda > Insecta > Coleoptera > Elateridae > Sinopyrophorus > Sinopyrophorus schimmeli. The sequence continues at coordinate 1,967,972 of JARFIZ010000035.1, forward strand.
ATATGAAATTAATATGCGTTAATAAAAAATAGTAAAAATTTTTTTTCTCTTTTTTTCCCATTTTTTTAGTTGTTTGCACCCTCTCCTTTGAGTTAGTCAGCATTATAAGCGAATTTTATAAGATATAGCAATAACGTATCATAATTTGAGATGCACCTCGTAAAGCGCAGGAGTGCATTCAGAAAACAATTTAACACGATGATATAAACCTGCTGTCCTTCACCGCATTTAATAACAGTCAAAGCACGTTTAAAGTCAGTGTTGCTTACAATGGCTACGTACACGAGTCAAGTATTATTTGTTAGCTGTTTCTTAACGATTTTTGTACAATTAGGTAAGTTATTTTGCTTTTTACGTATATTTTTTCTTGTAATTATAAGTCGTCGTATTTTAATGAACGGGTTAAAGATTACTTTCACAGTTGTAGTTAAAATAAGTATGGAATTACATGAGTCAAGCGTTACACCTCATTCTGGCAAAATGTTGTGAATAACAAACTTTAAAAGGGTTCAATGACATAACCAGACGCGCTTAGATACAAGAAATTGATTTTCTATAAATTTATCCAAATTTCTATTAATTCAGTATTACAAAATGTAGATCTTATTTAAATTAAAAAGCTTAGGTTTCTTTTTGAAGTATGTATTAATAGTACCTACTTACATTTATTTTCAATTTTGCTGCTACGGACGATTAACTTGAGATTTGTGGTTGTAATGGTTTTTTTCCTCTACTTACTGCTTCTGTGGTTTTTACTGTATCGAAGAAGATAAAGTTTAAAGGAGTTTTATCATATTATTAGCTACACATATATAATTTTATGAAATGATTAATTGAAAAAGGCAATTCAAAAAGTATGAAAATTAGGTCCTATTGCAATTAGTATTGTGTAAATCAGTGATTCTCAACCTTTTTTTTGTTGCGGCACACTTTTAACAATTTCAAAATTTGGCGGCACACAAAGAAAAAGATGTTTAAAAATTATTTACATAGGTACCTATAACACACTGCGTAAAATAGTTATTTAATAATATTAACATAATTATACAGTGCAAACTCGGTTATCCGGACTAATTATTGTTGCAGCTCATTCGGATAATCGAAAATTCGGTTAATTGAATGTATAGAAAAAAACTATTTTTAGCTATATATATGACCATGCGTCCTGTTTTGAATGGGATTGTTCCGTTTTCAGATCATTTGTCCCGTTGTCCCCAAGCAATCATTCGGGAGGCCAAAATGTCCCGTTTTCAAATAATTGTCAATTACGATACCGCATATTAAAAAATCCTAACAAGAATTTCATTCTTGCCTCCGTATTTAAATACAAATTAATTTCACGGCAATTTCGCAATGAAAAAAATTTAAAATAATTAAAAATAAGCGAAGCCCAAAGGAGAGATTTTGAGAGCGCAATCTACATTGACGATCTACAGATGTAATCAATAAAAATACATTTTCCGCTCGATTAAAAATGTTTAAATGAGCAAGGTTTCAATCGAACACATTTGTTACAGTTTAATTATTTTAGGTAAATGCTTATGGCGGGATAAAGACCAGTACTAAACAATTTATCCATTTTTTAACAACCCATTTGTACACACATATAAGTAGGGGAGTGTTCCCGGGTATGAGACAGGCTCCAGATATGAGACAGTCAATTATTTTCATTATGCAATGTCAATATGGCCGATCTGATTACTGTCAAGTACTTCTTTGGTCATCAGTCAGTTTTTGTACTAACTCTGAAATGAATCGACGCATTGCTTATATCAACTGCAAACATCGTATGTAAAATTGAAGGTTAAAAACGTTTTTGATTTTTTTCAAAATGTTATTTTTTTCATGTAAATCAATTGAAAAAGGAAAGTGTAATGTATAGAATTTAGTGTTTTTCTTATATTTTACGATCCAATATTGGATTAGGCCAATATGTGGTTGGAAAACAATTTTTTTTTTAAATTCTCAATATGTCGTCATTGTCCGGGTGTGAGACACAGCATATTACCACCACCCAAGGGTTCCACAGCAAAAACATCATTAGTATAAAGTTGTTGTCGAACAAATTGAACGCTGTTAACAACATCAAATGCAATATTTGCAAACGGCCAGTTCTTTTGAAGTGCGCAACCACGTGTGCAAGCATCTACACATGCAAACATTGCGACGATTATGAAAAGGAAAGTGATAAATAAAAATTATGGAAAGCATAAAAAATTATAATTTTGAAATAGATATAAGGTTTTTACTTTATATTTTACAATTTTTAATGTAATTTTGTATGTGTCTCATTACCTAGATACAAATTTTTTTCTTGTCAAAAAACTGTCACTTAGAAAATTGGTCAGAAAATTTTGCATGTTAATGGAATCACAAAACTTTCTGCGGATAAAAGTTGTGCATTTTCATTACCTTTCCAACGATGAATAGAACACCCCACTTTATTTAACCAGTAAAAAATTTTGGCTCATAAACAAAACCCGTCTCACAACCGGGTACACTCCCTTACTATTTACTCAATTTATTGAATATCAAGATGAAATGAAAGCAAAAAAGATATTAACAAATTATATTTGTGTTAGTTTGTATTTTTATTCTAATTGTGTTATGCAACCACTGACGTATTAATTACCACAGCGATTTTTAGTTACCTTATTTAGCTTTTTACGCATTATTTTTAATGGTGTATTGTTTATTAGACAAAAAATTACACAGTACATTTTAAATTGATATGTACACAAGTAATAGAAATATAAAATAAGTGTATTATAACTATTAATTTTATAATCAGAATGAATTAAAAATAATATTTAAAAAGAACGTACTTATTACTTATTATGTATTTTGTTTACAATTAGTACTTGAACAAGAAAACTCATTTTCATATGACTCAAAAACTGAATGAAAAGTACCCATTCAAAATAGAATTGTCTTACAAAAGAAGCTTTAGTAAAAGTGCTAAAACAAACACAACAACTGTCAATTTTGCCTAACTAAATACATAGCCTTATGTTCCCCTTATGAGTTAGGTCATAAACTTCACAAATATGCACTTAATTGTTTTTCCTAATTATAGGTCATAGTTTACAATGTTATTCCTGCAGTTCTGGAAGAGAAGAAATATGCGATGACACATTTTCATTCCATGCCAAAAGTACAGTTCATTTAATGCCCTGCGAAAACAGTCCTCTCTTACCAATTCCAGGAGCTACACCTAATAGTCATTGTGGTAAAACAAAAAAGTTGCACGGCAGTAAGTTATTTAACAATTCAATTAATTTTTTACCGATAATCAACTATTGCTTTTAGATTCGCCCAATGATTACGTTTATCGAGGATGCGTTCCAGAAAATTATTGTCGACTAGTAAAGTCTGATGTTAGCGAGTGCTATGTCTGCGAGCACGATGGATGCAATTCGTCAACAACGTTAAAACCAGCTGCGATTTTAAGCTTTTTAACTATATTACTGTTTAAGTACATTTTATAGCATTTATTTATTTTAGCTAAATCAAATATGTAGCATTGAAAGTCTGAACTATCCGTCCTGTGGTTTAAATACTGTAGACTAGAATAAGAATCAGTCAAATAATTTAATAATAAGTCTAATATTAATTCAGCTAATGTAGCTGTATTTTTAATTATATTTGTGTTCCAAATTAAAATAACATGTTTATGTATTTGATTAGTACTTATATCATAATATGAGAAATTACGTAGTATAAGTGTTCCAAAACATCACACTACTTATATCTTTTCGTGCTAACAAACTAATTTTTATTATAATTTTTAGTAGGTATATTAGGGTGGTCTTTAGCAGGGGTGTTTTCGAATTTCTTTGCACACAGGGGCTCAAATGCTTCCAAAGTAATAAAAAAATTCCCTAAAAATTTGAGCTCTTAATATTAACTCTAAGATAGCGCGCATTCCAACCAAAGTTTGTTATTGAAATAACATGGGAAACATATATTTTGTTCTTGGAATTTTACAACTCGACGACAAATGAATTTTACTATAAGATTTTAAACGGAACCCTAACCTTTTCTCGCTATAACCGATGTTCTAAACAGTTTCAAAAATAAAAATATGATGATAGTTTGGTTGCCTAAATCTCGAAAAATTATGCACTAAAATTATATTTTCACCTTTTTAAACACACATGAAAAGTGGGTAGCAATTTAATTACTTGTTTGAATATTTATAAGTAACGCTATAAATAACTAAATTACAAACATTATGCTATTTTTATCTAAATATTTGTGATAAATATGTATATTATACAATTGCAATTAAATATAGAAAACAAATATTATCGAGTGTTAGTTTTTGGAATCGCATCTTCGTAAAATATCCGTGGTACAAAAATACATCAATATTTTAACTATTTCAACGCTAGTATATGATCATCGATAAAAAAAATTATCGTTAGAAATGTAGTCTTGCAATTAATTTTAGGCACACTTTATAATAACTTGGCTCAAATACAAAAAATGACTCACTAAATTTTATTTAGAGCATCGTTCAACGACAATCAAAATAAAAACATGAAATTTGAATGAATATAAGTACCGAAATATGCAAAATTATATGTATTTTGTTTGATTTATAAAGAAATTACTAAAGTATATAAATTTGCTAATAACACTTACAAAAGAAATAAAACGTGCTTAAAGAATTATTTTAGAAAATTAATTGGCCGATTTTAAACTTTTATAAAAAAATTTCATAAAAACATTTGTTTTGTAAGATCGTATTTAACAAAGTTTTAGCATAAGTATTTGATTTTTTAATGATTATTACTGTTAAGAGCGTAACGTAAAATATAAGTTGCAAAAGATCGGTATCCTTTAAAGTTATTAAATAATTTCGTTAACCCACAACATAAGATAACCAAATACATGAAAGATCTAACGAAAAGTATACAATTTTATCAGTTTCGGAATATAAATTGTACAGTAGAGCTGCAATCATCTGACCTTTGATGTATCAACTTCTTAAATCAATCAAGCCAGAATAGAAAAGAGCACTCGTGTATTTCTACAACAGATATTTTCAGAAAGAAGACAATATAGATGAGCATGACTAATATTATACTTAATTTATAAAATATTTATAATAGTTATTTATGTTGTCTCAGAAAATTCGAATATTTTTTAAGCTATCATTATTAAAATACGATTTAGTGTTGTTTTAATTAATAAACTTTAGCTGATTTAAAGAACTATATGTACCTTAGACTGGGCCGAAAAAATCGAGTATGTTTTTTAATGGAATACCAAAAATAAAAAAAAGTTAACGTCAAAATTTGAGACTTTAATTTTAATATTAAGAGGTTATCACAGAGAATTTCAATATTTTTACACCACATGCATCTTCAATCAAATCTTCTTAACCATATACGTCAAAAATATAAATAATACACATTTTCAAAGAAAATTATACTCTCTACAAAAAAGGTCTGATTGCACGTTAAATGTTTTTATCATCCTAAATAATATTTGCGGTATTTCATTCAAAAAAACAAATTTCCACTGACAGGTAAGTGTTTGTTTTCGTTTAAAAAGTCACGTGGTCCCCAGTCCTCTTAAGACCGAATGAAATGAGAGTATTAGGATACATAGCGGAAAAATCACTAAAGTTACCAATTTTTTGTTTTAATTTGATGCATGTTTTAACTTGATTAACAGATTTATAACAAAAAATTAATTTTCTGAATTGAAAAATTAAAGCAAAACATGCAGATGATCTGTAATAAACACTTCATTTATCGTCAAATAAATCAACCTTGATCATTCTGTTATTTTAATCTGAATATTCGAGATCAAACTTTTATTAATACGAAATGATTTAATATTTTTATTGTCCTGCTATTCTTAGAATAAGTTTTGCCGCATACGATTGCATAAAAGTTTATTGGACAAATGGGAATCCAAAAATATTTTTGTTTTCTAAAACCAACACTAACAATGCTTTTTCTATGTGCATGGCAAATTAACTAATTAATGACCTAGAAATAACTTATTTTTTTATGTACTTACATATGTATGTATTTCAAAGTCACTCCTAACAATTATTCCATTTATAATTAATAAAATTAATAGCATTAAATAAAACCACGTGTTGTTTAATATTAGCGATTAATAGAACCAAGTATAATTGATTGGCTTGTTAATATTGTAAATAAAGATGTTTAGTGTTGAGGTACAAAAAAGCATAAATCTCTCGCGAAATTGTTCAAAAAAGACTAGGTATTTTGTAAGTCACTACTTACGAATGTCAGAATTTTTTAAATCCGTTACTTAGTTTTAAAACAGCGGCATTTAAAATTTTGCAAAGGTTGTTTTGATGCAACAATTCCTTTAATTGAAAAGATATTTTACAAATATTGGTTGCATATTGAAGAGCAAAACAAAATTAATTGTACCGTAGTATTGTTATTAAGAGTAAAATTAATTAGAGTCTTAAAAATTTCAAATTATGTTATGAAAAGAGACAACCGCGAGTTTCCTAAGAATCGCAATGTAGTGCAGAAATAGCTTAACCTTACCTAGTACTTCGACAATTATTAGGAAGCGGCAAATAACATACACATCTAACTATCATTTATAATTATATATAGTTGTCTAAATAATAAATGCAGTACATATAACTGTATTGATATCATACTTGCTATTTTACAAACATTCTTCCGATTTATAATATGTTATAATATATATTATAATATTATCAATAAGTTTTTCGCTGAAATCAACATCGTCATCATCTTCAGCTTGCAAATTAATAATTACAGGTTCTACGGCAATTTTACTTCAAAACTTATTATTGCTAAATTAAGAAACAATTTCTAAACATATTCAATGTAAATATCAAATTGAAAAGAAACTGTTCAAAATTTTTTTGGAAAATCAAAGTGATAAATAATTCGATATGTGGTTTGCGCTGACCGGTAGCATGATACAGATAATTCAGAGCGATGCTATTTTCACTCGCTTTAATAATAACTTTGCATTAAAAACAATAATGAAATATTATTTAAACAAAATAATGAAACAATTATTGTTAGATAACTTATGTGTATTATATGATACAAGTTTTTTTTTTAAATTTGATGCTATATATTACAAATTGCGATGACTTGATATTTTGTTATCTACAAAGCCGAACTAACAAAATAATTAAAATCTCTTGCATGTCTTTAAGAAGGTTTCGTTTACATTCTTTCCAAATTGCATATCATTTGGTTTAGAAATAATCGATTTATAACATTTGAAAGTTACATAAAATTAAACATGTAGCAAAATATGGGAGTTTTTTAATACATAACTTACAAAATTTCCTATATAGCCCTATGTATATTACATAGGGCCATTTACCAAATTTACACGTTACGAGAATAAAGGGTCCATAGATAAGCCGTTAAATTTTACTAAAATTAAGGCCTTCTGTTTTGGATATATGGTCTTTTAAATTGAGGTGATAATATTTTTACTTCGATGATAGTGACGCCACTGCTCAGTCGATTTAACATGCTTATATTGCTTGGAAGATGCAAAAATAACAAAATAAAAAATTATTAATTGGCAACAATCTTTGAGAATTAGATCAAAAGAACACCAGTTGTATAATAAAAAAAATATGCAGATAATGTTTAAATTATTTGACCTTGTTGTAAACAACAGGATAACATGTATATTTTTTATTTTGGCATCATACATGCATACATTCATCGGTATTGTTTTAAAATGTAAATGTACACACTATCACAGTGGTGCACTCGCAGAAAGAGCAAACCATTTCTTTTGTAAAGAATTATAATTTTGCAACACTCAAATTTTCGTACCTAATTTCAAACTGTGTTGTACTTGACAGACATATCTTGTTTTACAAAATTTTTATACAGATTGTATATGTATATATAGCATAAAAAAAGTATTAATTAGGGTATTCTTTCATGTTACAACATTGTATTGTTATGGTTTTATTTATAAGCTTTCTATTTAAAGAGCACTTGAAATATTACAACTGTTAAACACATTAAAACACGTAGATACCATTTTATTGTTACTCTAATTCGGTTGCGGTGATTGTAAATTTACATAAAAATAATCTATTTATAGACATTTCATAGATTGAAAGATTTAACTACTGCATTATAATTTAAATGTGTTTGCAGTTTTTTTAAAAACAGTTTAGAATTTGCATTATTTTGTTTCGCAGCTAATGCTACTATCTCACCCTCGTTATGTTGCTTTAACCTTTCTTCTTCAACTAGAAGTCTTGCTGTGAGGTTTTCCATACTCTGCATTTCTTTTGAAGCCGATTCCCACGCTGAGATGAAATGCGAATACTTTCTTGGTAGTGACATCAATATCTTCGTTATTAACGCTTGTTCTTGCACTTCTTCCCCAAGTTGGTCTAGTTTGCTTTTCAGTTCTTGCATTCTTGCTAAGAAATTTGCTATATTTCCATCTTCCAATTTGCTTGATAAAACTGTTGTTGTACTATATGCAGTGACGTATTACACTTCATTTCTAGTATGCTTTTCAGTTTTCGCCAAATCTCTTCAGCAGTCTTGCAATTTATTATATGTAATAGTACCTTTTCGCCCATTCTCGAAACTATTAAACTTTGAGCTTTGGCATCTTTTATCTCCCATTCCACTTTGGTCTTTCCATCTACTTCTGGTTTTTTTTCTTCGCCATCAACTAGCTTCATTAATCCCAAACCTTTTAATATTACTGCAACCTGGAACTTCCACACTGTCCAGTTCTCAACACCTTCTAACTTGATGCCTTGCATTTGCTCCATTTTTCACTTAGCTATTATTCTTACTCTTCCAGAACTTAACCACTGGCCTCTGCTACCATGTTAAATATATGATCGGTTCTGTATTAAATTAATTCTTTATTAATATATAATAGCCTTTTTTCTTCACAACTCTAACTACCACTTTCATTAATAACGTACTCACACATTTAATAACTAACTCTCAACTATTTCTATATCACTATGACTACTTGAACTACTAACTTGATTATTCTCTTATTGTTTTTTCCAACATATTTGATTTTTTAATGATTATTACTGTTAAGAGCGTAACGTAAAATATAAGTTGCAAAAGATCGGTATCCTTTAAAGTTATTAAATAATTTCGTTAACCCACAACATAAGATAACCAAATACATGAAAGATCTAACGAAAAGTATACAATTTTATCAGTTTCGGAATATAAATTGTACAGTAGAGCTGCAATCATCTGACCTTTGATGTATCAACTTCTTAAAAATCAATCAAGCCAGAATAGAAAAGAGCACTCGTGTATTTCTACAACAGATATTTTCAGAAAGAAGACAATATAGATGAGCATGACTAATATTATACTTAATTTATAAAATATTTATAATAGTTATTTATGTTGTCTCAGAAAATTCGAATATTTTTTAAGCTATCATTATTAAAATACGATTTAGTGTTGTTTTAATTAATAAACTTTAGCTGATTTAAAGAACTATATGTACCTTAGACTGGGCCGAAAAAATCAGTATGTTTTTAATGGAATACCAAAATAAAAAAGTTAACGTCAAAATTTGAGACTTTAATTTTAATATTAAGAGGTTATCACAGAGAATTTAAATATTTTTACACCACATGCATCTTCAATCAAATCTTCTTAACCATATACGTCAAAAATATAAATAATACACATTTTCAAAGAAAATTATACTCTCTACAAAAAAGGTCTGATTGCACGTTAAATGTTTTTATCATCCTAAATAATATTTGCGGTATTTCATTCAAAAAAACAAATTTCCACTGACAGGTAAGTGTTTGTTTTCATTTAAAAAGTCACGTGGCCCCCAGTCCTCTTAAGACCGAATGAAATGAGAGTATTAGGAAACATAGCGGAAAAATCACTAAAGTTACCAATTTTTTGTTTTAATTTGATGTATGTTTTAACTTGATTAACAGATTTATAACAAAAAATTAATTTTCTGAATTGAAAAATTAAAGCAAAACATGCAGAGGATCTGTAATAAACACTTCATTTATCGTCAAATAAATCAACCTTGATCATTCTGTTATTTTAATCTGAATATTCGAGATCAAACTTTTATTAATACGAAATGATTTAATATTTTTATTGTCCTGCTATTCTTAGAATAAGTTTTGCCGCATACGATTGCATAAAAGTTTATTGGACAAATGGGAATCCAAAAATATTTTTGTTTTCTAAAACCAACACTAACAATGCTTTTTCTATGTGCATGGCAAATTAACTAATTAATGACCTAGAAATAACTTATTTTTTTATGTACTTACATATGTATGTATTTCAAAGTCACTCCTAACAATTATTCCATTTATAATTAATAAAATTAATAGCATTAAATAAATCCACGTGTTGTTTAATATTAGCGATTAATAGAACCAAGTATAATTGATTGGCTTGTTAATATTGTAAATAAAGATGTTTAGTGTTGAGGTACAAAAAAGCATAAATCTCTCGCGAAATTGTTCAAAAAAGACTAGGTATTTTGTAAGTCACCTCTTGCGAATGTCTAAATAATAAATGCAGTACATATAACTGTATTGATATCATACTTGCTATTTTACAAACATTCTTCCGATTTATAATATATTATAATATATTATAATATATATTATAATATTATCAATAAGTTTTTCGCTGAAATCAACATCGTCATCATCTTCAGCTTGCAAATTAATTACAGGTTCTACGGCAATTTTACTTCAAAACTTATTATTGCTAAATTAAGAAACAATTTCTAAACATATTCAATGTAAATATCAAATTGAAAAGAAACTGTTCAAAATTTTTTTGGAAAATCAAAGTGATAAATAATTCGATATGTGGTTTGCCGCTGACCCGGTAGCATGATACAGATAATTCAGAGCGATGCTATTTTCACTCGCTTTAATAATAACTTTGTATTAAAAACAATAATGAAATATTATTTAAACAAAATAATGAAACAATTATTGTTAGATAACTTATGTGTATTATATGAAACAAGTTTTTTTTTTAAATTTGATGCTATATATTACAAATTGCGATGACTTGACATTTTGTTATCTACAAAGCCGAACTAACAAAATAATTAAAATCTCTTGCATGTCTTTAAGAAGGTTTCGTTTACATTCTTTCCAAATTGCATATCATTTGGTTTAGAAATAATCGATTTATAACATTTGAAAGTTACATAAAATTAAACATGTAGCAAAATATGGGAGTTTTTTAATACATAACTTACAAAATTTCCTATATAGCCCTATGTATATTACATAGGGCCATTTACCAAATTTACACGTTACGAGAATAAAGGGTCCATAGATAAGCCGTTAAATTTTACTAAAATTAAGGCCTTCTGTTTTGGATATATGGTCTTTTAAATTGAGGTGATAATATTTTTTTACTTCGATGATAGTGACGCCACTGCTCAGTCGATTTAACATGCTTATATTGCTTGGAAGATGCAAAAAATAACAAAATAAAAACTTATTAATTGGCAACAATCTTTGAGAATTAGATCAAAAAGAACACCAGTTGTATAATAAAAAAAAAATATGCAGATAATGTTTAAATTATTTGACCTTGTTGTAAACAACAGGATAACATGTTGTATATTTTTTATTTTGGCATCATACATACATACATTCATCGGTATTGTTTTAAAATGTAAATGTACACACTATCACAGTGGTGCACTCGCAGAAAGAGCAAACCATTTCTTTTGTAAAGAATTATAATTTTGCAACACTCAAATTTTCGTACCTAATTTCAGATTATGTTGTACTTGACAGACATATCTTGTTTTACAAAATTTTTATACAGATTGTATATGTATATATAGCATAAAAAAAGTATTAATTAGGGTATTCTTTCATGTTACAACATTGTATTGTTATGGTTTTATTTATAAGCTTTCTATTTAAAGAGCACTTGAAATATTACAACTGTTAAACACATTAAAACACGTAGATACCATTTTATTGTTACTCTAATTCGGTTGCGGTGATTGTAAATTTACATAAAAATAATCTATTTATAGACATTTCATAGATTGAAAGATTTAACTACTGCATTATAATTTAAATGTGTTTGCAGTTTTTTTAAATACAGTTTAGAATTTGCATTATTTTGTTTCGTAAACATACCTGCTAAATTCTTTTATACTTTTTATAGAATATAATACTATTTATTGACCTCCAAATTATAATCAGTGACATAACAAAATAAAAAATTTACAAGATATGGATTATAATTCTTCTTCGAAGTTAAATGACAATTCAGGATAGTATTTTCTAAATTGGACTTGTCCAGTTTTGAGAAAAACGCAAAAAACTTCTCGCCCGGTTTCTATTACATGTAAGTACATAGAGTGCTGAGAATAAGTATTGGGAATTAAAAATCTAGTGAGAAAAACGCAAATAATAAAATAATTTAGGTAAAAATATTAAAAAAATATTCTTATTATATATTGAAAAGTTAATAATATTAAACATATTACACTAATCATTTAAACACATTACTTAACTATTATATTTGGCACTTTATTCCAGCAAAATCTCCCCATTTTGGAGGTCTATGGGAGGCTGGTGTAAAAAGCGTGAAATTTCACCTAAAAATAAGCTTGGGTAACACTCATTTAACGTTTGCACAATTAAACACACTATTGACGCAAATTGAAGCGATCCTCAACTCTCGACTTTGTGTTCCCAAACGTCCGATCCCAATGACTACCTTCCTCTCACCAAAGCACATTTTCCAATAGGTAGTACGCTCATATCACCTGCGGAGCCAAACCTACTGGATGTGCCGACAAATAGATTAAGCAAACACCAGCACATCCCAAAGAAAACACAAGATTTTAGGAAACGATAGAGCAAAGAATATCTTTCTGGACCTCAGGGACGAATAAAGTGGCAAAAAGAAAAAGATGATCAACTATCCGTTGGAACTTTAGTAATCGTCAAAAAGACGATCTTCTACCTTTGAAATGGGCCCTCGCTAGAGGTACTTCTAGACATACTGGACCTGACAACGTAAGCAGGGTGGTATCGATAAGCTACGCCAACAGACACGCGATAAAAGCCAATTCAACAAAAATATGGGTGCTGCAAGTGTCATAAAAGAAACTTTAGTAAATAAGAAGAGGCAATTTAATATTAGTCTGCGTAATTGGATTACTCATTTGAAAGTCAGACCTTTCAACAGGGGGCGGCATGTTGGATCCAAGAACGGGTACCGGTCTAGCATGCTCCTACCTAAGTTCATACCCTTCAAGTCGTCATTTTGTAAATAGAAGATAAAAACGGACAATTACAAATGTACCCTCGAAGAGAATAAAGCTTAAAAACACAAAAATTATTTCTTATGCTGAAACGGTATTGTAACAAACGCGATGAATGAATGTAGCCGCCGCAATAGATTAACTGAATCGAACGCGACATTAATGTAAGCGAATAAGAGATACATTAATCTGTAACACACCTTGAATGTTGATATAGCTAGAGATGAGAATAATCTACACTTTACTAAAAGCTTGATAATTGATAACACGACACACATATAAGCGTAGCCGACTCCCGTAATAGGCAGTTTAAGACAGTTTGTTTTCGTTCAAGTGTCAGTGATCTCTTTAACACATTGTATAGATAAATGTCATATATAAATAAATATTTTAAACAAATAAGAGTGTAAATCAAATAGTTTAGCAAATTAAAACTGTAAGTAAATTAGTTTGTAAATTAAATAGTTATTAAGTAAATGTATGTACTAGTATTTAAGTTATTGGTGTAGGTAAATTGGTTAATTATTTGGTTAAATAAATTGTAGTTGTAATTAAAATAGGTGGCCGACTGTTATTATTCGCAACCCTAGTGCGAACCCTAGTGAAAACGTCACAGTATTCTAACTCTCAATAAACAGCCATTTCACCCAATATTAAAGATTTTATTATTTAGAAGTAAACAAGCCATTTTAACCTTAAAATTTTTTTTATTTATTTTTTTACTCTACCACACAAGTGTTCATTATTTCGACCAATATTATGTTTTAAAAGAAACAAAATACAATAGAGGAAGCGTGGCGCAAGTGCTTTAGTATTTGGGCTGCTGCGCTAGCGAAGTGGGTCGGAAGTGGTTTGAATCCCCGCGCCGACCATCGAAAATTTCACGGCTCCTCTTCTTTTCGCAAGGCTGAGCACCTGGCAAGAGTAAAACTGCTCGAAAATTTCCCTAGAAATTGCCGTGGTTCGGAACCCACGTAAAACTTGTAGATCCCTTGAATCTTTGAAACACTGCAACATTCACAACAAAGTTACAAGCGGGAAAATCGTCTAAACTGATACAGGTTATATAAAAAGGCGCAAGACAAAATATAATTTAATGATGTGAACTCAGTTTTAACTTTTCGAAAGAAATCTTACAAAATTAATGAATTATGTTATATTTGATTATTTAATGGATTAATTTAAAATATTTTTTGTAAAATACTTACCTAAATTGAATTGTTTGTTTAGTTTTCAATCTATTGTTTTTACTTATTACGTAATCAACTTTCTCTTCCATTGACACCGCGCCTTGAAGCATTTTCGTTCAACAAACAAAGACCGAATTATCAATGTTTGACTGTAGTTCCTTTTTTGTTCGAATTTATCCGCCAAAGCAAACTATTAACAATTTTTGTTGTTTGAAAAAAGTCCAAGCCTAGATTCAAGTAATTGGACTAATAAAACCGAATAAATCAAGCAGGTGCCTTTAGACAACTTGTTCTTATAAAGAAAATGGATATTTCTAGCAGAAGTCGCAAATAAAATAGCCGTGTGCTGCATCACAACTAGCACCTATTTAATATGACCACTTCTGATATTAATCACACTTGACTCCTTGTCAAGTATCTTTCGATTTCCAGCGCAATGTAGCTCATTCACTTTTTACTCCTTTTTCAAACTATCTCAAGTAAATACTTTTTTATTTGTGGTGTTTATCTTTAATTCAAATTCTATCTTCTTCCAACACATTCACAACAGATTGTTTTTGAAAGAGATCATTGTTAATATATGTAATACACCCATACCTCACTTTGCGTCGGAGTTACGTTCCAAAAAAACACGACGCAAATTGAAAAGACGCAATGTGAATTAAGAAAAAATTAGAAAAAAAAGTGGAGCCGTCTGTTAAGACTCGAACCCAAAACAACGCAACCTCGAAAACCTAACGACGTACGGTGAAAATTAGTACTAATTAAGCAGCGACGCAACTTCGAAAAAAACGCAAAAAGAAACGACGCAAAGCGAGGTACGGGTGTACATAGCATTTTATTCTTTGAGATAATAATTAAAAATAAGATATTATAAAGATAAATGAACTTTTTATATTGTAAAAACCACATTTGATTAAATTACACTCGCCCCTACAACTACTCATTGTTAGTCTTGTTTATATTAAAAAGTTTAATTTATGATTATAAATCAGTTGTTTTATTTACGTTTACGTTTTATTTACTCGCAGTCTTAATTACGTTGCTGCAATACCCATTGTGAAAGTTTGATTTTCGAGCGCCGTGCGGCGGGTGTAAAGAAGTTGATTTCTCCATGTCAGAATAGAATAGGAAGAAGTCCCCTAACGCTGAAAGGCATATAGTACCGGACACTATCAAAATCTGTGTTTTTAATAAAAACAGAAGAATTGTTTTATGTCCAGGAAAATAGTAGACATGGACAGAAATCTATGTACGTTACAATAAGACTGAATCAGCAGTTCGTATTTCCGGAGAGTCTTGGATTGTGATTTTTGACATATGGGAGACATCAATCAAACACATTGCATTCCATAATTTAATAGGTGATATATTTGCCAAGTTATCGAACACTTTATATTTATGAAGTACCGTATTTTTTAAACCGAAATATTTAGCAAAAGCTGAAAACTGCATGTTAAAAGTAGAGACAAAAAATGGCAATCAAATTCAAGAATTGTGTAGTTTGTATAAAATACTTTGAAGAGTGAGATCCCATGTTAATATTGACACTAATAGTGCTAGGAAGCTTGTGGCGATATCCCAGAATTATATGCAAACTGAAACTTGCGAAACGTCGGCATAATGTTACAAAAAGACGCGGCATCCATCCGGAAGCCTCATCTAGTGTTGGTGTCGGAAATCGGGTTAGTGTTAGTGACAGTGCTAGTACCATCTCCAGAGGGTCCATCATCGATTCTGGTAAGTGTTTTAATTTTATTATTGATAGCTGGACCGCCCGACTTCGCACGGGTGACAAAAACGTTTCCGTGGAAATTAATTTTGTTCTATCGTCAATAGTTTTCGCAGTGTACGCGATGTAAGGAATTTTATGAGTAATTTTTTTTACACCTTGGGTTACATTATTTGAGATTTCGTACGAAACCCTAAACTTTTTGAAAATCCAATATAGCCTATGTTACTCACGAAGAATGTAGCTTTCTAATGGTAAAAGAATTTTTAAAATCGGCCCAGTAGTTTCTGAGCCTATTCGTTGCAAACAAACTTACAAATCTTCCCTCTTTATAATATTAGTATAGATAACCGCAAAAGCCAAAAATAACTATTATGTTTCTTTAATTTGATCCAAATATGCTATAGGTAAGTATTAGGGTGGTCGTTAACAATTAAATTTCTTCCAACGCCCCAAAAATAACCTTCCTTTTAATGAAAAAATACTGGGGAATTTTTTTAACAAAAATAACACGTGCCTCAAGACAATCAAAATTAATTTTTTGATAAAATTGTAGTGTTTTGTAAGTATCCCTTAAAGTATACGGATTTGAGAAAAAGTTATAGGAGTATTTTGTAGGAAATTCAATTCTCTAAAAAAAAAGGTCTTTTCCATTTTCTTTATTAATTTCATATTTATAGAGATATTCTCAATAATAAATTCCTTAACTTCATATAGTCAACATTTTAAGACCCTCAAACGTCATTATTTCTGAAATATATATAAATTCGTAAAACTATAATAAATTCTAGTTGTTCCAAATTTTTTTAATTTCAGAAAAAACTACGTTTGTGTGTATTAAAATGTTGACTATATGGATTTAATAAATTTATTATTGAGAATATGTCCATAAATATAAATTTCATGAAGAAAATGAAAAACACCTTTTTATAGAGATTTTAATTTCCTACAAAATTGTTCCTATAACTTTTTCTCAAATCTGTATACTTTAAAAGATACTTACAAAAAACTACGATTTTATCAAAAAATGAACTTATACATATTGTCTTGAGGCACGTGTTATTCTTGTTAAAAAATTCCTTCGTACTTATTCATTAAAAGGAAAGTTTTTTTGGGGCGTCGGAAGAAATATAATTTTTAACGACCACCCTAATAAGTATTCATAAATGACAAAATTTAAAAAAAAAAAACGTAGATTTACTTTTATTAAAAAAAAAGCTTAAGCGACCGTCACTAGGAGACTTTCCTCTATAGTTTCGTTTTTTCTTTATAAACGTGTGTGGAAAGTGCGCACTTTCGCTTTGCTCCCTTCCACTTTTGCTTCCTCTTCTGTATTTTAAAGCACTAGAGTTCGTTTGACAAAAAAGAGGCACAAATCAAAAAAAATATTTTTTGTAGAATTCTTTAAGTCTTATGAGAAAACTACAAAAAAAGATGATTGACTTCGATGTGTCAAATGCTCAAAATGACTTCATGAATCTTGTACGATGTATATAGATATGCGTAATGTATGTCTCAGAGCTCAACTACGAGAAAATAACTAGAAACCACAAAAATTATAAGTGCGGCATCTATCCTTTTTTAATGCGGCGTCTCTACTAAGCACGAGGAAGAGGCGCCACATTATTAGCTTTTTTGTTTTTAATTTTAGGAATATTTCTGAATGGAATTTTTATTTAGTTTTACATTTATATTAAAGTATTATATACTAATTAGAATCTGTTAAAATATTATCGTATGAAACGAAATATTGCCAAAGTTTTACATTTTTTTGGAAATGTGCAGCATCTTTCCCGTATTTACACCCTAGATGTATTAACGAAAACAATTACGTTTTAACAACATGATAATTAATAAGATTAATATTAAAACAACTGTATAATTATAATATGTACTGACAAAATTAGCAATACAAACGCTTGTGACAAGATAAAATACATAAACCTGTAACAAAAAAAATTGCTAAAAAGAATTTTACAAAAATTAAAAACATTTAATAAAACTGTTCTAAAAATCTTTTGCGCCTTTCATAAAATCAAAAATTTCTATTTTCTATGATAATAAATGTAATATTGTAAAATAAAGCTAATTAAGTACTGATCAAGTTAAAACATTAACTTTATAAGCTATTTTGTAAAATCCGCAAAGCTTAAGTTATTTGTCTTGGTAACGAAGCAAACGAGAGAAAATAACAGGGTGGAAATCTTTCTCATCGGACAATGAACTTACGCGAAGCTCGTCGGCGTACAGTCAAACCTCGCATAACGAGCACCTCGCATAACGAGTAATTCGCATAACGAGCAATATAAATTCGAAAAAAATGACTCGCTTAACAAGCGATGTTACGCTTAACGAGCGAGGTTTCGCATAACAACAAAGCAACAATCGTCTGGCGAAATGCTCAAATCATGGTAAACTGTAGCTTCAACTGTACTTCGTACATTGACAGGCATCACCCTAATAAGGCAGTGACTATGCGCGTTAGAAATTTAATTAATGCTAATTTGATGTCGCTTTTTTACCTAATTTTGAAGAATAGTCAAAAACAAATGTCTCGACAGATTTTTAGTAAAAAGGAAATCGGTATGTTACTGAGAAAAGATGAAGATGAATCAAGCTTCTTAACAATTTATATGTATTTTTCTTTGAACAAATGCCACACATAACGTTTTCTTGAGTATTTTTTTCGGCATCGTATTTTACATCAATTTATATGGTAAAAATTGTTTCGCTTAACGAGTGTTTCGCATTACGAGTAAGACTCCGGAACGAATTATGCTCGTTATGCGAGGTTTGACTGTATTTCTAAGCCAAAGCTGCAAGTTGTTTGTCTAGGGCTTTACTTGTCGCCATGTAAACTTATAGAATTATTCCTAATTGAGAATTAATCCGAGAAATATCATTATCTTCGATGTTCCATTTTAACAAATTTCCCTTACAAAGAACGATCGACGTGTAATATCAAAAAGAAAGCCCTCAAGAGCTTTTAATAAAAGCTCACGAATCGATGTAGGTCGTGAAATAGTGATAAAATTGCAACTGCGAAGCACCAATCGATTCACGTATTATTTCCTTTTTACGGCCACTTTTCGCGCTAGTAAATTAAGAATGGACGCTCGGTGCAAACAGACGAAACCGAAATTTAGCTAATTTTTTTAACGGTCATGGGTGGTAGATCATGGTCAATTTCGTGTCGTCACGGCAAAGCGATTCGCGTGCGCCTCCCAAAACCTTGGTAGTATAATTAGTGTTTCTTCCGCGCGACGGCAAATAAAATCCATAACGAAAGAAATCCTCCGTTGCGAACGTAGTTGTTGTAGTTTTTCGCCAGCATTGTGTTCGCCGATAATCCAGGCGAAGTTAAGGCGGGCGGTTTTTTTTTAAATTCGGACGTTCAATATGGATCTCTCCATGTGAATACGTAATTAACTTTTGTGCTACAACCTTGGGGGATTTGTAAATATAGTAATCGCCACATTAAATAACAAATCGTTGCAATGGCTGTTTGCATTTCCCAGTTTGCGTGTTTACTTGTATTCTTTCTAGCCTATTTACAATTAGGTGAGTACCGTTTTTTTTCTTTATCTAAAATTCGCCGTAATTTGTTTAAACTTTCGAAAGTGGCACGCGTTCTACCAATGTACATTTTTGAGAGTTTAATGTTTCGGAATAATGGTGTTGCGCTTATTGCCCTTTTTTTTTAAATGTAAATAAAATTGAAACGTAACCCAATTTTGAATGTCGGCGACATACAGTCGCGCTCATCCTCTGAAACGATATTTATCGTTGCCCACGATACAAAAGGTGATGTCAGTGATTTCATAATTTTGTTGTAGGTAAAATTAGTTGCAGTTATTTTTGTATATTAATGTGCCTTTATTCGATAAAATAAATCGTTCGAAGCCTGGCGTTTTAATTGGCCCAACGAAGAGGCCGTTTCCAATGTCAAAATGTTAAATTACGCGATCATTTTGACGTACTCACATGAGCAAAGTATATATTTTTTTTTAAACAAAATTGTGTTTTTGAATTGATCTTCAAGCGGGAGTCTGCGCTTTGGCGCGTAGTATTTACTAATGTTGGGCTGTGCGCATTTTTTTTCCGTTACATTTAAATTAAATGAAACGAAATTTTTTGAAGCGTAACTATGTTTGGTTTATCGCAAAATTTAATTATGCAATCGTTCGCTAAAATTGTTTTAAATTATTTTTAACTTGTTAGAAAGTTGTTCGTATACTGGTTTTTGGTTGGCCAATTTGTTGTAATATTCGGTATTTTTTTTGTCAATTTCGTAAGCTCATTAAAGTATACGTTCAATAATAAAGGCTGGTTAAAAAATCGTAGTTTTAACATTGCATATTTAAATTCTATTACAATTAACTGTTTATTGGAGGAGTAATAATTTAGATTAAAATGATTTGTAAATTTAAGTACATAATTGTTATTCAACAAATTTTTGGTTGTTTGTGGAGCAAAATGGCAAAAAGAATTAAGAATATTGAGAACCGACCTACTAAACCAAATCACGTATTCTTTTCAAGTGTCTAAATATTCGACATTTTCTTTTGTATTTAACTATATATGTACTTGAAATAGCCAATGAAAATTAAAAAGTTTAATTATAAGGAAATACAAATAGTTGGCAATTAGAGATTCGTATGTAACGTTTCTTGATTGGTATGTTTAAAATTATTTATTATGATTAAAGTTAAATTAATATTAATAACAAACAGGAATTCAAGAAGATTAAGCCCAATAATAAAAATTCTTTGCCCTTAAAATATTATTGTTAGTTGAACAAACCCACTTGTGTATAGGGTATAGCTAACAGGTAGTCAGTGGATCGTACCAAATCGAAAGAATTTGACCTGTTTCTTTTAAAGTTTGCGTCACAACCTCCCTTTTGGAAGGTTATTGTCTCAAAATTTAGGATTACTGTTAGATTACAGAATATTAAACATTTACTTCCAGTAAGTTTAAAAAATAAATTCCCAACATATACATTTTTAATTATTGATTTTCAAAATATTGTTCTAAACACCGAAAAAGAAATTCTTACAAAAATTTCAGCACTTAATTTTAATTCAATTATCTATATTTCTGCTGCAATTTCTGCAATTGTCTTACTCTCAACGGCAAATTGTAAGGAAAATATTAATCTTTAAAAGTGCCCATAGATAGATCTACAGTATTGGCCATTATTATAGCAACTTTATTTAAATTTTTGAAAACATAAAATTACTGACGCTAATTACAATTTTTTTGTTCATAAGATATAATAGGAAATGCTTAACTATCACTTAAGGCAGGGGTGGGCAAAAGCCGGCCGCGGGCCGGATCCGGCCCTTTTGCTTACTTTATCCGGCCTGTTGAAAAATCCCACATGCAATTTTTTTAATCTCTTTTATGCGATTTTGTTAAAATCAATAGTATTAGTGTGCATAGTGTACATATAAATAATGAAATATACGTAGGGGGAAAGTGGCATGAAACAGCCAGTTTTAAAAAAAGGGATAAATAATATAGAAGGACATAAATAAATCAATTTTTTTTTTTAAATCTGTAATTGTTCATGCATTTATGTACGTAATGTCATAAAACATTTTTCGAAATTAACGATATTTTTCGACTTCTAATCATTTATAAAAAAAATAAAATTTGGCTTTTACGCCACAGGATTTATATGCCCAACCATTACAATTTTGCATCGGTACCACTCTTGATTGCTGTTACTACAATTATTATTGCATTTTATGCAATTAAAAGATGGCTCTTTTATTACACTGCAGTCCGGCTCTTTCAAAACATATTCTCTCAAGAAACAAAATCTCGAAAATTATTATGAAATCAAAGATTAGTCTACAAAATATATACGTTATTAGAAGGCCTAATATATCTATAAAATTATAGTGTAATCATATTATTATTAGTTTTGTACGTATAGGCGTTAGAAAACAAATAAACTGAACTCAAGACCTTACTGTTTGACGACAAAATCTTCAATACGTCGTATCGGCCCCGTTTATTGACGGTGAACGGTCAAATTTTTGTGGGGGATATCTGGCTAGTGTTGCTATCTTAAAATAATAATACATAAACGATTCGTATGAAAACTACCGCGTAATTGATAATGGCTCTTTCAAAACTTGGCTGTTTCATGCCACTTTCCCCCTATAACTGATTTATTTAATGACCAATAATTTAATATAATGGATCATATTTCTTTAAAAATTACGTGACATATTTTAATGGGCACAAATTGTTCGCATGTACACCCAAGTAAGACAATTTATTATTACTATTATCTATTATTAACTGTCACTTTGTCTAAATGCTTTAAAATTATATTTATAGTGTTTTTGTCAAAAAAAAATTCTTGGGCAGGGAAAAAACTCCACCCAAAACATTCGCGTGTGCACAGCGTACGTGATATAGTCCTCCGGCCCGGAAGACATTTTGAAAATTAAGGGAACTTAAGGGATTGATTAAAGCTTCCAAAAATTCCGAAAATTTAAACGGCAAAATTTATTATCAAATTCTTATTAAAAGCATATATAATTCTATTGATCATAAGTATAACATCTTTTTAAAATAAATATTTAATATTAACAGAAAAACATAAACAATTAGAATTTAGTATACTACCTTTGTATCTTGATGGCTTTGCACACCGTATTGGCATTGATTCTATTAATTTATTAATGGTATCAATAGATATCGTTTCCCCAGTACTTGCAAAAGCTGCTTACAAATGTTTGAGATTTTTATAATTCTTTTCACGAACTTTTTTGTCAACAAATTCCCACAAGTTTTCTAATAGATTTAAATGCAGGGATTGAGATGGCCAAAGCAAAATTTTGACCTTTTCCTCCATTAACGAATCCTTTACAACCTTTAAGGAACGCTTAGTATCGTTATGTTGAAATATAAATTTTAATAACATTATATCATCAATATATGTAGGCAATATAAGAATGCCATTATATATAATCCAATCTATTATACCATTAAAATGATATAGAAGTCCTATGCCAAAATTCAAAAAGCATCCCCATATCATAATTCATCCTTCTCCATACTTTACTGTTGACAAAACATATTTGGGATCCAGTATTTTTCCTGGACGTCTTCATATTCTGGTTTTTCCTTCACTTCTCAATAAATCGTACTTTGATTCGTCGCTAAAACCACTTTTTTCCAATACTTAGTGATACAGAGTACATGGTCTTTGGCTGGACGACCACTAAGTAAATTGCTTTCAACTAACTTTCTTCAAACAGTCCTGTCACTAACATTTAATGGATTAGTTTTATTCAAAGTTAATAAAATTCTGGCAGATGATTGGAAAGAAGCTTTCTTGCAAGTTTTCAAAATTTGTATATCCTCTCTGGGTATTGTTTTCTTAGGTTTTCCAGACTTTTTGACTGCAGCCATATCTTTTCTCTGTTTGTACATGTACAGTAATAATTCTGAACATAATTGATTTTTTAAAATCTAATACTTTAGAAATTTTAATTTGGGATGCACTATCAAGATACATTTTAAGAATGCGTTGTCTTAATTCAAATGAACTGTTTTGGCGTGATCCATTGTGAAAACTATTTCCTTAGAATTTTACATGATCTAGATGACTTTACACTATGAAATTAAAACAAGAACTTGATAAATAGGGCTCAAGAGAAAAATTGCTATAATTATGTCCAAACGAAATTCTAGGAATTGCACTTAAAACCGAGATAAGATGTTGCATTGCCTTAAATTTTGGAAATAGAATACCTAGTAGTTACAACATATTTTATAGATATTTTTTTTCCTAGAACTTTGATAAGCGATTTTCTAAAAATTTGATGGAGTTGCTATAATAATGGTCTCAATTGTCAAATCGAGAAAAATTAAGTTTTTTGAGTGGAAAACCGTTCAATAATCGAAAATTTAGTTGACAAATTCCTTCAATGTTTTTGCAATGTTTGTTCTAGTGGACACTTGTTCTTAAAATTTGCAAGCTGAACTGGTTTTATTCTGCTGTCCATTACAGAGAGAGCAAATATACTAAACACTGAGCTTAATAGAATGCGGACAGGTGTCCGCATCCGTTACAGAGAGTCTCCGCTAGACAAAGGTTTAAAATAAATAAAACCCATTACTAACCAACCGGGGAATGAAAAAATATCCGTTACAAGGAAAAGTCCATTAGAAAGAAGTGTTCGTTAGGAGAAGTTTTACTGTAATATTTTTTTTAATATCTATGCATAGGGAAAAGAAATGAGGTGAATTTTTCAAATAAGAATTGCTTTGTCTGGTTTTATTTAAATGACTTTTATTTGCTTTCTTACTGCAAACAAATACAAAATAAAATTAATTATATGCATTTTATTTAACCACAGATTATAAATCAAATGCTGCAGTATCAATAAAAATTATGAAAAATAAATTATCAAATTTAATGTTACATAATGAGAACATTTTTTAAAAAAGTTCATTAATCTGAGACACGTGTGCCAAATATAACACGTGGATCTTTTTTAATTCGGTGCATATTTTCGATTAAACGTAGTTAAAAGTTAGTTACAAAAAGCATTTATTTATCTAGTCAAAAATTGATTGACGCTTATGACCTTAATGTATTTAGATTTAAAAATACTTGGAAAAATAATTATGTTGTATGTCCAATATGTGTGTACCTACATTTTCCTAATTCTATATATGAAGTTAGAACTATTGGATTTTGAACGATCATTTTTTTAACATATGAAATTTTTAAACATTGGTCAAATTTTTATAAATAAATATCCGAAATTACAATACTTACAATTATTGAAATATGAAAAGAAAATCACCTGTTAATGAAAAGAAAATACTTTGTGGGAAAAATGACATTTAGAAAAAATTACTTTAATTATTATTGACATATCTAAAACAAAATTAGTTCTGTATTAGTTTTGCGTAAAAGAATGACAAATTGAACCACCGTTCATTAGACAGGAAAATTTTGTAGAAGGCTACTGTAAAAGTTTTTGATACAAGTAAAAACTTAAAAACACCATCATTTTGACATGGCACTCGTTGTTTTAAAATTATGGCACATTATAGAACATCTATTGTAAGGATAATAATATTAATTGCATAAAAATAAAATTGAATCTTATAAAATAAAATATTCTAATTGCATTTATTACCTGCATAAATCGCATAGGAATGCAAGTGCGCATCTAATTTATTTAGATATGGTAAAAATTAATGTTTCTAGTGCATTAAATTTTATGGGTTCCATAACAGGTTAGTTTTTTACAAATCAATTATCACTTAATTATAGAAATAAAAAGATATGATACGTAATTAATGATAAATTCTAATTATGTAGTTTGTAATGTATATTAACTCGTTTTTTTTTGTTATTGCATTACCTAATTCTTAAGTCTTATGCATAAAAATGAATTGCCGCATGTATGACGGAGCGTCACTTGATAACCGATTTGGCTGATTTTTTTTTGTTGTGTTCGTAATTGTAAGGACAAGGTTTGTACGAAAGAAAATTTTTGAAAAATCCATGGAAAAAGTCATAATTTTGATGGTATTTTTATATGAAAAAAAACTGAAAAACGCAAAGAAGTCGCAACGCGGTGGGCCTGTGGACAAGGGCCGCTGGGGATATCGTCCACCAGGTGCGTGCAACGATGGAGATGCCGTCCACCAGGTTTTAAATTAAACGGCGGGTGAAACCGCCGGGCACGGCTAGTTTTTAATAAAAGTTAAAAAATCATCGATTTAAAGAATAAAATTTATTTTATCTGATCTTTGTTTAAAGAGACGATTATTACATTCTTCGTTGGACAATGGCTTTAGTCAAATAATGAATTTCGTGCCGATGTCATTTTCTCAAGTATCAATGAACTTAAGGTTAATTGTTTTAAATGTACTCACTTACATAAACGAGTAAACACTCCAAGCCTTCCATCTGGCAGCTTTTTATAATTTGGATGTTTCATAAAGTAAATATTATTTAATAGATCCGCATTTGCTATTTTTATAATTACAAAGCTTTGTAATTGCAACATTTGCAATTGTATTAATTGATCAACCTATTAGAGTTTGTTTAATTTAGAAACGATTGTGACTAATAGATAGTCAATATTGACTTATAATTACTATATAAAAAATTCTGGGAAAGTTTTTAAATCTTTAAAGATAATTGTATATTTTTGGATTGCTCATACCCATTATTAAGGAATTAGACTCAATTTAACAAATGAACTCTTGTCACAGGGTTTATTTCACAGTAGATGAAAAAAGACGCTTCTTAAGATAGAATTGGTCGACTACTACTGATATATCATTTAATGATTTTTTTTCTTGTTTCAAATTCTACTCACGGTTGTATTGAATGTACTGAATTCATCGAAAGTAGTGTTGATTAAAGTGAGCCATTCTTTAGCTCGACGCTCTCAGTGAGCTTTAACAATAGTTGATAGAGGGTTTGCCGTATGCTTGGAGCGAAATGATGTTCATTCTAACAATTTGGAGTCAAAACATCGTTTAAACTATTCTTATTTGGAAAAAACCGGAGTTTGAAATTTTCCGTTAAAAAATCAGTTTTCGACGAAACACTTTTCCCTTATGAATAAGGGAAATAAGTTTAGTTTTGTTTACAAATTAATAATCTTATTTTAGAAAATCTGATAATTATTTGTCACTAATCAAGAATGCTTTATTTCATTTTTTATTAAATCTCAAATCGAACACTTATTTCTAGACGGAGATTGTACGAGATCTGTGCAGAAAATAATCGAACTTTATTTTTGTAAACTTTATTATCAATTTTACAGATTATTGACCCTCGTCTCGTTCAAAGTACTCCCCTCCCCTATTGCCACATTTTTCCCAGCGGTGTTTCCATTTCACGAAGCAGTCGTGGATAGATTCATTTGAGTTGGCTTTTAACGTCTGTGACGAATTTGCTTTGATGTCATCAATACTCTGAAAACGCAAGGAACCAGACCTGACGAGTGAGGAAAATACCGGAAGATTGCCTACATAATTTTTTGGAAGAAAACTGACTAATTGACAAACTGAGTGTGCGGGCGGATTATCGCGATGCAAGAACCGTAAGATGTCTCGGCGCAACTCTGGTCTCTTTTTGCGGATTTTTTTACTTAAATGTTGTAAAGCGCGTTGATAGTATACAGGATTCCGTATTTCACTTTGAGACAAGAAGACAAAATGCCAATTCCCTTAAGTCGAAAAAAACAATGAGCATCACTTTGACTGATGTGCTTCCTTGGGACGTAGAAATCTTTTACCAATCCTTTGTGATAATTAAACTATTGTCTCAATGTTGTAGTCGTAAACTCAGCCGTCATCTCAGGTTATGATCCTTTGCATTGACTTGTTTAAGGAGTAACCGACAAACGTGCACTCTATTTTCTTTCTGTTGCTCGGTCATCAAACGGGGGAAAAAATCTTCTGCAATTCGATGTATGTTTAATTTTTTAGTCAAAATATCATGGCATAACCCAGTTGCGATGCCAATCTCTTCAGCAAGTTCTCTGACAGTCAATCGGCGATTTCCACGGACCACGTCGTTAATTTTCTGAATATAGATGTTGACGACCACTTTTAAATCGTGAAAACCATTCGTAACGTTGCATACGACCCAGATCATTATCTGCGTAAGCTCGTTTCAAAAGTTGAAAAGTTTTCCCCAGTTTCGCGCAATATTCTACGTTGCATCGTTACTCCAGAAAACCGCACATTTCAGAAATCGGCAGTATCATTTAAACATGTTGCACTCAAATAACAATAGAACGAAAACTAAACAATATATCAACAATCCCTAAACATGTGGTTACAAATGAGGTTATGCGCAAGGCAGTGCTGCCAACCGCATATCGCTAAATATATCCGTTGGTGCCTAATTCAAAATGTTCGGTTATATCCTGAACAGACCTCGTATATTATTTTATTACATTCTGATTTACTGAAATATTTAAATATTACACAATTTCGAAATCTGAAATTAAATACTTTGTTCGAAATACAAATGTTGCAAATACAACTTAATTAGATTACCGAATTTTTTCAATTTTTTTAAATAATTTTTTGATATTCTAAAACTCAATTATTTTAATTAGTGAACTTTTTAGTTCTGTTGTGTATCTTTCCATGCTTTTATAAATTTTACTAATAAATATTTATTTTGCATGTTTTTGTAAATTTTTAACCAAAGGATTCGAGTTTTTTTTTTAATAAAAATGTATCAACGAATTCTTTTGAATATAAATAAAATAATATCATTATTATTAAAATAATACAGTGTCTAAATGTTTTTTTAATGGATGCCTATTTTTTTGAAATCGACATTAATATACACTGTGGACGAATGTATTACAAATACATTTTATATAAAAAGAACAATTAAGTACATATTGTTCAGTATTATTGTCATTTTTCTTTTAAATCTGTTTATTAATTAAATGCACAGTTTTACTACGGTTGACATAAATTAATATATAATTCAAGGTTTAATAAAATAAATGTGTTCCACAGATGCTGTTGAATGAAAACAATAACAACAAATTCACGCCAAAATTGTCAAGTGTAACTTCGAGCTCTTTCATTACGCAGTATGATTCATGTAGTTTTAAACCTTGAAAAAAATTTACTTTATTTTATAATTGCATTTGTTTCAGTTACTTTGTTGTACATTTTAAATTTTATTTTTTTTTAGATGTTTTAACGATGTTCACTGGCGCTTTGATTATTACATTAATATTTGTTGAAATACTAAGAACAATATGCAAAATAAGCATTATAAAACGTATTTGCAAAAATTTATAGGTTATCCAGGTAGTAGCACTAGAAGACAAATAATTACCTAAATAAACTTTTGTTTAGTTTTTTCACAAGAGTTGAGGTAAGACGGACTCATATAAATTTTCAACGTAAAGATTTTTTTTAGAAACACGTACCAGTTTGTCCTCTTTCTGCAAATATCTATACTTATGATAAAAGAATTTGTGGTAAAAGTAGAAGTCTTTAACACTAATTCAATAAGTTTTGAATTACATATGTACCTAATTACGTATGGATGTTTTTCGCTATGTTGAATTTTTATAAAATGTCATTGTAACGTTTCCGGTTCTACAGGAAATGCAGAGCACATTTCGTAAAATTGCGTTGTTATATTTTTTTGCAGATTTGGCGTAGATAAGTAAATTTACCTATACCTGTTAGATATGAATTATACCATGTCTAAATGATTTCCATGAGATTAAAAAAAATTAAGAAATGCAAGTTATTAACTAACATGATACGAAAAACAAGAACAATATAACTTGTTTATGTGCGACATTCTTAATTAAACAGAACAATTTACTTATTATCTCTAAATTCTGAACATTTTTTGTGCGACCATGCGCTATTTTATTTGCAATGTTTGAGGTTAAGGATAAA
Source organism: Sinopyrophorus schimmeli (assembly GCA_036325965.1). Taxonomy (NCBI): domain Eukaryota; kingdom Metazoa; phylum Arthropoda; class Insecta; order Coleoptera; family Elateridae; genus Sinopyrophorus; species Sinopyrophorus schimmeli. Next base: position 1,997,654 of record JARFIZ010000035.1, read on the forward strand.
AGTATGTATAATGGCATATTTGTAAAATTATTATCCAAAGTCTGATGTATGTCTGAAGCGCAAAAACTTAATTGTTATGTATTTTAAATTATGTTTTTTAAGTAGTGTTGCTATAATTGTTTTTTATACATTATTGGCATTTTTTACATTTATAAATTCTTTTTTAGAGTAAACACATAAATATGTAAATTTTGAAAAATATAAATCGATCTAAAATACTTTTTATTTGTTATTGGTTCGTTTTGTAAAAAACCTAGGCATTTTATGAAAAGCCGGCATAACGAAATGCGTTAGTGTCAACTCGCATTATGCTGATCACGCTTACAATGTAGTGAGATTATAGGGGCGTTGTGTATTTTGAGTTGCTTCCAATGAACCATCGATTAATTAGGATGTTTAATGCTAACAACTGCCGAAATTGAGGAAGCAATCAAATGTAAACGAGAAGAATTGCTTAATTCTAAAGGCATTATGTTGCACCATGACAACGTTCAATCTTATACATTTTTAGATTCGTCAAAAATAGGAACAGATGTCGCATCCAGTATTTCGAACTTTAGAAACCTTTTTAAATGATAAAAATTTCAGTAATGATGAATTCGCTCTTGGTTCGATTTTTTGCTGATAAGGACCAGAAGTTCTACGAATGTCGAATCATAAAGTTGCCAAAAGGACATTGAATTAAATGGTAAATTTACAGTTGATTAAAATCCAGTTTTTCTATAAAAAAATTGGGTTTTAAAGTAAAAAACTAAAATTACATACTTTCTTGCAAATCCGATATTTATAGCTACCAAACACTCAAAAATATTGCCCATATGATTTGAGATACATTTTTTTAGTTTAGGATCATGATGTATTAACAGTTTCAGTTGTAGTATTTATATAGGGTTCAACCTGTATGTTAATTGTGTTCAAAATTGACATTTACGATAAATACGTAAATGCTCAACTTAAGCAATGTCTAACTTTTAATACCAAAAAGAAATTAAATAAATTTTATAACACCATCAATTTGCTCGAAATGTCTAAATAATGTAATTAATTTGAGTAAAAATTCAAATAAAACTTCTACTAGATTACGCTAATGTATTTAATAGTTCTGGGAGCGCCCTAGTTTCCTTTTAACCAAGAAATTTAGCAAAGAGAATTGGCGTGTTCATAATAGTTTGTGCTGACTATATAATAGTTATATATTACATATATTATTTAATTTTAGTAGTTGTAGGTTTAACTACTGATACGCATAGGACGGAAATATTTAATTTAAGTATGTTTGACACTTTTCTATTTTTAGGTCAAAACTATTTTTGTTCCAGTTTCTTAAGTAGATGTCTACGTTTCTGTTTATATTATAATAATTTTAGATGATACTTGTTTTAAAGTAGCATGAAAAATTTTGAAGAATCTAAACAAAGTGTAGGTGTTTATATTTTTGCACACAGAATAATACTACGACGATGAAAGTGATTCGATACCAAAAAATACTATTTACTACGTATTTACTTGAATATTTTATAAATTAAATCATATTTTATAAAAATTTGGATATTAGATTAATTATTTTCGTTAATAATAATAGAATTAATTTGAAAGAAATAGTTACATTTAACTTTGTTAAACAGAACATTTAGAATACTTACAAGAAAGAGTAAAACAATTATTATTATTGATCAGCTCATGATTATAATTCTTAATTTGAGACTTTAATGTATTTTTTTAACATTTTTCTTGCTCAATTAAAATACTTTGTACAAAAATTTAAAATTGGTAACAAATAGCTGAAATTATCTTAAATATTTATGGACATGTTTGTAGTACACATTTTACGTCAATTAATTTATGACATATATCTTCAATTGCTATAAAATTGTGTATAGCATCTCTATCATTATATGTGAAGGATAAATTCTGAAAATGGCCTTGACACAGTCAATTAATAACTTATGTATACACCTCCGTATTGTGTTTCATATAACTACAAATATGATTTATTAATTGATTGTTAAATGTGCATAAGTCTAAATATATTTAAACTTTTTAATAAGTTATTATTATTAGTTACGTAGGTATTTATTGATTAATTAATTCTATAGCTTATACGAGGGCGATTTTGAAAAACTCATTGCCTGGTTATAAAACAACACAATTTGTGTTTTTAAATTACTTTTATTTTTTAAGATGCTCTTTCTAAACTTTAATATTTTTGGTAATACTTCACTGCTTGTACGAGGCCTGTTCAGAAAATAACCGAACTTTATTTTTTTAAACTTTATTATTAATTTTACAGATTGTTGGTTCTTGTCCCCTTCAAAGTACACCCTTTGTTTACTGAGGGGGCTTTCAAGTATTACGTAAGCAGATTTATTACAATTATTAACCCCCGCTTACGTAAACATTAGTTAGGAATCCCCGAATATGCGTTTCGTTTTCAAGCATAGACAATGTGTGGGTTGCCGTATGTGTAAAAAAGTAAATATCTACTGCTGACGTAATCACCATCTAGACCCACTCCCCATGTCATCAAAAATAAGCAAAGCAAAGACCCCCCCGCCCCCCTATAGTGCTTACGTAATACTTGAACGGCCCCTGACTCACTTTTCCAGGGAGTCTTTATTTATATTTATAACACAAAAAATAACATATCGCAGATTTCAAAAATGGCCACTAACGCTTAAACACGCTGCACTCAAATACCAATAGCACGAAAAATAAACGACATAACAACAATCCATGTGTGGTCACAAAAGAGGTTGCGCGCAAGCCAGTGCTGCCAACCGCGTATCAATGAAGATCTCCGTTGGCGCGTAATTTTAAATAATAGGTTATTTTCCGAACGGACCTCGTACATATACCATTCTGCAAATTCTTTTTGGAGGCGTTTAAAATTTGCATGTACAGACTTGGTTACAATAATGGAAAATAACCTCTTAGTTTAATTACCTCGGAACATGTACCTTTGTTAAGCTGCACTTTTTTCATATAACCCTCGTAAATACTTTTGTATCTTACGCGTTTAACGCAGATGTTTCCAGCTGCTCTCTTGTCAGAGTAGGCGAAAGTAATATTTTATCGAACTCTATTATTAAAATTCAATGAAACAAGTAAAAAGTTAGGATAAAAGATTGTTTAAAAAAATTAATGAATTTACTGACTATTCACAGCTTTGTTTCAAACATGAAAATACTAAAATGCAAAACTAATTTAAGGGTCCAGTTTACCCACTTTTCGGCCAATGTATTTTAAATTAAAACTTTTATACAATTTTTAATGATAAAAATTGAAATTTTTTGGAGATATAGAGAATGTACATCTTTAAAAAAGTACGATTTTGAATATTTGATAAACTAACGGGTTTTGCTTATAAAAAATTAATAGAGCGAAAATAACGTAAAGTTTTAAGATTTCGTGTACCTTAAAAAATAAAGATATCGATCAATTTTTTACTCGTCGAACGAGCTAGCTTGCGAAATTCTGATACTTTTTTGATTTTTTTTATAACTATTTTAATGATATAGTTATAAGCAATTTAAGTATGCCTATTTTGCTAAAAATTAGAGATATTATCAAATAATTGACAGTTTGTAAGTTGTTTAAAGATTTCTTATCAAAAATCCCTTTAAGAACTTAAAAAATCATTAAATAGAAAACAATTAAAATAGGAAGGCTTTGTTCGTTCGAACCCTTATTTAGATTACTGCTTGTATACTTTTAAGCACGTTAAAATCTGTCAATCATTCAAAATATCTCTAATTTTTAACAAAATTGGCATACTTCAATTGCTATTTAATTAAAATTTAAAAAGTATCAGTAGGATTTATTGGGGGGCACTAGTTCAATCAGTACTTCGCAACCAAACTTGTTCAATTGGTAAAAAATTAAAATCAATATTTTTATTTATGAAGGTACACCAAGGTTTAGAAATTTACGTTGTTTTTTTCTTTTATTAAAACCCGATGGTTTATCAAAAATCCAATATCGTACTTTTTTTAAGACCTGCGTTCTCTATATCTACTAAAAAGTTCAATTGTTTATCTTTCAAAATACGGCTTAAAAATTTGTACCAAAGTTTGCATTTAAAATATATTGGGCGAAATATGGGTAGACTTGACCCTTAATAAGTATAATTTTTAATTGTAAAAAATTGTTCTAATTAAGTTTAATTTTTTTTAGGAACATCTTTAAAATGCTATACTTGTAAGTCAACGTTCAACGGCGATTGCGACGATGTAAAAGGAAAACATATAGCAGAAGAAACATGTGAAAATTCAAAATTAGTTCAAGCATTTCCACAAGCTGGTGCGCAATATGTCTGTGTCCTGCATCGCATGGTACAGAAAGGTATGTATAAATTTAATATAGCTTTAAAATATTTTTTACTGTAGGTATACCTAACTTCATAGATACTATTACTAAATCGCTCATTCAAACTGTAGACAAAAACACTTGCACTAACGAGGAAGTTCAAGAGCTATATTAAAATCCAATTAAATTATTTTTGAGTTTTTAAAGGTGTTTATGCGAAGAAAATTAAAAATTAAATTAATACGTAATTCGTTTTATTTCGAAGCAATTTGTCATATCCTAATTGATATAAATTCGACTTGAGGTTGACAATAATTTTTCTATAAAATTTTAATGACTTTTTCTTGATTAATCAACCGCGTATTTTCATATTTCAAAACATATGCGGGAGAGAATGTATTCAAGAACACGTTTTACATTATTTATGGTCTCTCAAATAATAAAAAAGAAAGTAATATTTAGTTTAAAAAGTACAAGCTAAAATTACTGTGTTTCACGAATTTCTCATGTCTTATTTTTTCAAAAACATATTTTTAATAAATAGAACACTCTTGTCCCGTATTTTTTCAAAATACCTATATTCTTTCTTGAAACACCCTGTATATTAAAATTATACAGAGGTTTCTGTGTTAATTGTACCTATAGATACTTCTTACATATTGGCTAAAAATGAGACTTTTTTTTTATTTATCCCTTTTCTCTACAATTCATATTAGTTCAGATAGGTAATTTATACTCTACTGCACTAACAATAAACCCTCTTTATTGAAATTAAATTAAACAATTAATTAAAACTGTTAGTACAGAAATGAACATATATTGAATGAAGTTGTTTAAAGATACCTATATGTATGCACAGATACAAAGCATATGCACTGAATTTACTTTTTAAAGATATTTGTTTATAAAATATTTTCAATTTATGTACCTATTTAAAGTTTTTAAATATAAAAGTGGTGTGTAGTTTGTACCATTTTTGAGTGCGTATTGAATTACATACATGTTTATTTTCAAACGCAATTCCATTAACGATCCTTGAAATATAAACTAAAGCAATTGACCTACTACACAATATTTAATTAATAAAATATGAATTCTAATAAAGGATTAAATGACAAAAATTCAACCTAAAAAATTTAAAAACATTTTTTAATTAATGAAAAGGACAAGAAAAACATATTTAAGTTTTAATGCTTGCATTTTAGGTAGTCATTATAGGAAAGAGCGACAGCGGATAAGCACAAGGTCCTGGCCTAAAGTTCAGAATGGTCCAAAAGTGGTCCTACGTGGTTCATGAGACGGTAAAATACATGTTCTATTGTGACCTGCCCCCTGAAAAACCTGAACTTGGCCGTTGGTCTGCGAAAATACTCCAAATGAACAATTACACATATAAATTCACAAAATATTAAATAATTTATTAAAATATCTATCAGAAAACATATTTATTAGGGTGTCCGTGATTTTCCAAAATGATTTTTTTTTGCTGCCGCCCCATAAATTTTTACTATTTGATCCTAAAAAAAAATATCCAACCCAAAAAAAACTCTTATTAGTTTTAAATTAAACCGTGCCGAAATCATGTTACATTTCCTATTTAAATAACATGGGAATTTCGAACTTTTTGCATTTAATTTTTTTTCTCTAAAACAAATAGTAATACGGCAATGACCATATATATTTTTATAGAAAATTGAACGCTCTACAAAAAAGGTCTCTTATGATTTTTGATAATTTCACTCCTTAGAAAGTTATTCAAGATTAAAGTTGGGTTCATGGTTAATTTTATAATTTTTATCGTTCTCTTTACTTTCAAGAACGATTTGTGGTACTTGAATGCTGAAACTGCTGCTTTGACTCTTTTTAATCCGAATGTGTCATCTCCCATAAATCGTAAAATGATTAAAGCATTAAAAGCTAATGTAGATTTAGATTTCGATTCCCCTAAACGCTTTATAATAATCACAGATAGTGAAATTCGCAATTTACAAAAGAAAGATAATGATTTTTTCATTAATTTAGATTCGATGAAATTTTTTGATCGATTCTCTATAAATAAAAACTTTTTAGAATTCAATGTTGAGACGTGGACTACCAATGACGATTATTTGGAAGGCTTAAACATTGTTAATACCCTGCAATGCATTAATGATGTAGTTGAAAGAGCAGTTCAATTGACTCAAGAGTATATGAACATTTTAACTACTAAAGAAGAACAAAAACAGTATTTACTTTAAGTTATAAGTGAATACAAAGCTAACTATCCCAATGCGACTAAAAGTTGCTTAATAAATAAAAACGTAAATAAAGCAAAAACAGAAATAAATCTTTTTTTAATATTATTTACAATGTATTGTTTGCCTTATTGTAACTATTAAGTTTTTAAATTATTATAGATTAGTTGAATGATTTTATTAAAAAAGAATCATAGCAAAACTTGAAAAACTGTAATATTCACTATAGACAAAACTTTAATCTTAAATAAGTTTAGAAGAAGTGAAATTATCAAAAACTCATAAGAGACCTGTTTTGTAGAGCGTTTAATTCTCTATAAAACTTTATATTGGCCATTGCCGTATCGTTATTTGTTTCAGAAAAAAAAATTAAATGCAAAAAGTCGGAAATCCGATTTTATTTAAATGGGAAATGTATCATGATTTCGGCACGGTTTAATTTAAAAACTAAGAGTTTTTTTTGGAATGGATTTTTTTTTGGGGCAAAAACAAAAAATTAATGGGGCGCCAGCAAAAAAAAATCAAGTTGGGAAATAACGGACAGCCTAATATTTATATTGTGTGTTTAATCGCAGGTGACTCTGTTTTACTCAAATTTTTATCTTGAAGTCGCTTTAATTTAATTTACTTTTGTTGTGGTTCTATTGAAAAAAGTATTAATATTTTAAATACCGCATTTTTAAAAATGTGTTATTCAAATTTAATTATTTTTACATGCAATAATAGCTTAAACGAGGGGTCGGCAACCTGTGGCGCCAAAGCCGCATATGGCCCTTTTACTTATTTTACGCGACTCTTTGAATTTTCAAACATTTTACTTATTAATTATGCAATAGAAGATTTTTAAGTGTACAGCCCTACTTTATTTCAAATAAATAAGTTTATATTAAATATATGGGTGTGGTGCGGCTCTTTAGACAATTTTTTAGCCTAAATAAATCTCAAAATCGATCTTTAATAAAAAAATTGACAAATGATTATTTTTAAATAGAAAAGAATTAAATTTACTGACATTAACACAATTTTAACATACAGAATTGGTGTTTTGGCATTAATTTTGTTTATTTAGTATATCAAACTTAACATTATCTTTTAAAAAAGTTGTGTTTTTGTACAGTTGTCGTAAAATTGTTGTCTTCGACTCATTACGCAATTAACTTTCTCTTCCATTGACACCGCTCTTTGAAGCATAAATTTAATTCAATAAACAAATTAGCGTTTTAATAATGCATGTGGCGTAACGGAATTTTATTTTGTTTTTTACCCTTAAAATAAATAACAATAGATAACAATACTAATCACAATTATCTGTGTGACGCTTTTCTAGACTGTACCGTTACACAATACAGTACTTATAGTTAAAAAGGCTATGGCGTTATTTGTTATAAAAATATATCTATTATACAGTTCACGTTCGTTATTGTATTTTGTAGTTTTATATCTAAAGATCCAGATAGATATCTTTGAAGCTTTTAACGCTCTCAAGTTTTGTGAAAGTAAATACAGGTATATCGTATTTGTTCAAAAAAAACTTCGGATAATTACATTCTAACGAACATAATTTCAATGTTACGGTGATTTGCAATCTTTCAATTGTAGTTAATTAAACGTTATGTAATATTCAAAATGTTCCAACTTCAATTACTGTACTTAAATAACTTATAATATTGTCGAATTTTCTTCGGTTAGTTAGGTACCCTATAATTGAGCACTTGAATTTATTGCAGCAACACCTTCAATAAAATCTGATTTATAGGATTTGGTGACTAATTTCAATTATTCATTTAATACTCGATGGGAATGTTTAGGAATTTTACGAATTTACTTATAAACATATTTATCACTTTGATGAATCATTATTATTCGTATTATCATATGGGTAACTACATGTAATATTTAGATTTGTGTAATTAACATATGTTTATTATTCTTTTGCGGTAGGTAAATCGTTTTTTAATACGTAGTTATGCTATCAAAATAATAATTTAGAATCCGTTAAATTCTAAATGTTAATCCATTCAACTTTGCATTAAAATTTCTAATACGTAGTACAATACCTAAAAGGTGAATCTTTAGTTTTTAACGTTAAACTGTTATTTTTGATTAAATAACCTAAACGTGTACGTTTCGTAATGAGCAAATTTGTACGTAGGTGTGTAATACATGTTAAAATCTAATTAGTATAGATGAAACGTTAAAGTTTAAATAAATGTTTAGCGTTAAGAACAGTGGTTTTCAACCTTATTCGGCCAGGGACCATTTTGATTTCATTATTATTAGCAGGGACCACAAGGTTAAAAAATAAACTGTATCAATCTAAAAATAAACTTTATTCGAAACGTTTAACCTAAGTAATCGTAAAATTCTAAAGTAACATTCAAAGTTTGAAATCTTGTGTTGACCATATTTTAGGTCTTACGGATCACTGGTTAGGAACCACTGATTAAAACGAATCAAGTAGAATCATTTATATTTCTATTAGAGTTATGAAAATTAATCAAGTTGTATAAGATTGTTACAGGGGTCCCTCGATTTACGCAGTACATTTTGTATGTGATAAATTGGCCTTCGGTTGCTTAGTACTTTTTATGCACTATATCAATTTGCGGGATCTCTTTTTACGCGTTCGGGAAATACAGGGTGTCCCGGATGAGTAGGTTACCATGAGTAGCTTTCTTATTAGTGAAGATAGAGATGTGGTTAAATGGAAAATTTTTTGGATCTTTATATGGTGAATCCGATTCTGTTGGGAAAATTTGAAAATTCCGAATGCTTCCTATATTATGTTAAATTAAACTGAAAGCCCATATTTTCTTTCATGTCATCATATAACTTCGTAGTTATAAGAAATATAAAAAAAAGTTTAATATAAAAGTTGCTAGATTTTTTAAAATACAGCTGAAAAGTTAAGTCAAAATTATATTCAAGATGGCGGCTTTCAAAATATTCATAACAACTTTTTTTCAATAAACGTCATATTGAATTTTTAACTCTCCATTAATCACCTGGTCTACAATCGTAGACCACTTCCATTGACTTAACATGGTACGATATTTCAGGTGACTAACGGAGGGTTAAACTGAAATAATATTTTCTTTTTTTCATTTCAACCATGTATCTCAACCCATATTTAAATTAAAAAATCTTTAAGAAATTTCACGCTTTTATGTTAAATAATGGATTTTACATTGTCGATTAAAACTAATTTTATGCATGATGTCCTAGTAAAAAGAATCGTTTTTGATATTTTTTCTACACTTGATATTTTATATTTATATATCGAACTACAATTTATCTCCCCTGAAAATATGGATTTGTCGATATTTTTTTGCCATACCTAGTTCAAAGAATTATCAGTAACATGTATAATCACCTAATGATTTTTAATTTTGTACCAAAAATGTTTTAATCCGATTAACTCGGCGTTCGTCAGATTTTAATCTTGGTTGCGTAGCTGTATGTTATGTTTATGTTTCTGAAAAAACTTTGGTACTTATAGAAGAAAGAACCTAAGAATTACAATTTAAGAAGCATGTGTTAATTATTTTTTTTATTTGTAAATGTTATTTTACAAAAAAATAGTGATAAAAGTTGATTTTATAGATAGAGTTGCGAAATATAAAGATTTGAATTAATCTCTTAAATTAAAAACTATGTAATTCTTATCAATTCAATGTATTTCGTACGTTAAAAAACAACTTTTCTGTAACACTATACAACATCTATCATGTCTAACTGATGTTGACTATCACAAGTATTGATTTATCAGATTTTTTAATATCTTGGTCTTCCAAGGTTTTAGATAGAATTTTTATTAAATTAGTTTATTATTTTTTAAACTGCAGTCATGTAAAAGAAGTACTATAATTAAACAAACCTTTATTCTGAAGTCATCATGATTAAAAAGTCGTATTATAGGAAGATTTACTATTTTCTCTGATAGTTAACTTACTATATGTTCTATTATAAAATTTAATTACTTTTTAGTTTAATTATAATAATTACTATTATTTTCTATGTTAAAAGTTCCTTCCTTAAACATTTAATTTATTTAATTTGAATTTTAAAAGGTTGATTTAATTTTTAATTTTTTATGCTTCGAACCTTATTTTTCTTACAGGAAATATTGTAATACAATAGCTAAACTCATGTCAGCTGTTTTACTGAAATTGTTAACTTGACTACCTCCATATATAATTTTATGTTTTTTATAATACTTCAATTATAATACCTTATATGCTAAATTAGTCAGCTACAGCTACATAGCCCATTTGGCTGACTGAATTCCGAGAAAAATATTTGGTTAAAGAAAGAATATAATGGTTGAAAAAGTTCAGAACATACCCCGCAAAAGAATCATCTAAAATATCTTTTTTGTTCTAATATGGTTTGAAAATTAATGAAAAATTCTGTATAGCACAACTTCAGAATTAAGGAAACAGAACATGTTCTTTTGTCAAAACAAATCTTTATTTATGTAGATAATAATGTTGATCAATTACTATTATTTGAATATGAAATTATTTAAAATTTTAAAAAGTTTTTGGAACATAACTTTATTTTTGTACTAATATCACGAATTTAAAATCAAACGAACTTACCTTAAGTGAAGTTCGATTGTAATTATATGAGAGTCTCGTTCGACATGATTACATTGTAGTACCGCTACTTCAACTAGTTCTTACCACAAGTTTAGAGAATAAATTCAAAATATTGCGGGCTCCCATCCCGCGCTCCTGCTCTGCACCCTACCGGTCATTCTTCATATAGTTTAAAGCTTCTCATAATATTAAGGAATTAAGCTATATTTTTTTTTTTTTTTTTTTTTTTTGTATTTGGGTGGGAAGACACTTTTTAGGAATAAAAAGAAGGGCGGGATGTAATCATCTCGAACGAGACTCTCATATAATTACAATCGAACTTCACTTAAGGTAAGTTCGTTTGATTTTAAATTATATTTCGAGTCTCGTTCTTCGAGATTACATTGTAGATGTTTAGAGCACGATGTCTTATTAATTTGTCTATTTGAAACTGTTAATTTTATTTATTATATATAATTGACATAGAGCTTAATGACATAATATCCGTATCAAAAAATTTTATTTGTTTTTTACTCTTTTTTGATGCGAAAAGAGTGCTTTAACAAATAATTCATTTCCTGGTTCTATTGGTCGTTTGTAAAAATTTGCAAAAACTTGTGAATTTACTGACCATCCCGCAGTGCTTTTTATGATGTTCACGTCTAAGCCCTTTAATTCCGCAGCAGATGTAGCTGCGTGTCTTGTGCTGTGAGCGGTGTACTTTGGGTCCACACCCGCTTCTATTAAACAACTTTTTATCCATCTGCTTATAGATTGTGAGGTTGCTCTATGATATGGCTTTTTAAAAGTTATAAATAAATAATCTTCGTCTCGTCTTAGAGATTTGGTTCTGTCCAAATAGTACAGTAAAATCCTAGACACACAAGCACTTTTCGGTTCTTAAAGAAAGGTAGAATAAAGGATGGTTGTGATGCTCCGACTCGAGACGTTTTATCCGATCCGTTATTTGGAGGAGAATATTATTTTAGATATTACAATATTACTTATCTTTATTAGTGACAACGTTTGCACTCTGTGTGCTGTAGCTAATGCTAATAGAGATACCAATTTAAATGTGAGCAACCTCAAATCCAAATAATCAAGCGGTTCAAGAGCTTCTGCCCAGTTTAAGACTGTTTCTGTACTCCAAATTGAGTTATATTTTGGCCTCGATGGTCTGCTTTTATAGACTCCTTTGAAAAAACGACTGATCAAAGCATCACGACCTAAGTCTATTGTACTTATTAAATTAATAGCAGATCTTTCGAAATTCAATGTACCATATGAAGCATTTTGGTTGAACCGAAAGGTTAAGTATTTTAGCACAAGATAGACATCCGGTTGTAGTGGATCTCTATTGACAACCTCGCAATAGCACCACCAATTCTTAAGAGCTGAATGATATTGTTTAATTGTAGATTCTGTTAGCGATGAAATTAAAATTTCTACTGATTCTTTTGGTACTGATTTTTGTCGATAGGAATTCCTGAGAGCCTCCCTGCAACCAGGGAAAGATGTTTCACCAGCGGATGACTCAATAACCTGCAGGGAGATAACAATAAATCGATTTAAACATTTCAGATTTAGTATAAATCTTTTTGATCCATCAGGTTTAGGTACAAGAAAATATGGCGATAAGAATTGATCTACTATGGTTTCACATTCTTCTACTGCCTTAATAGATAATAACTTATTAATTTCAACCTCTAACAATCTTTCATCTTCTGGTGAAAATTGTAGTTCTTTAGTAAAGCTCAGAGATTGTGGTGGACAAGCATTGAAAGGAATTTCATATCCTTTTATGCAATTTAAGATAAAAACATCTTTGGTGATATTTTTCCATTCCTGGAAAAAATCACTTAGACGCCCTGCTAATGCCCTCACCTTGTTGTCTACTTTTTCTTGCCTAAATATGATGCCCGTTGCGATTTGTTGAGTGATTTGGGGGTATTGTTGTACGAGCTTTTGCTGTTGCACTGATTTGATTGAGGACGTCTCGGCTGATAGAATTTCGGGCTCTGATACGAGGTCCCCGGCCTCATATTCTGGCCCCGCCAGTTTAAATTGCGTGATGCTAATGGTTTGGGGAATTTTTTCCCCGCAGAGGAAGTCGAATTAAGAGTCGAAGTTTTGATTTCTTTACCAATCTTTTCTATCGATTTTGCGGCCTTAATTTTTTCACTCAGCTTTTCCCCATATAGCAAAGATCCCGGCTTGGTCTTTTGTAACAGATCCTTCATCGGTTTTGTAAGACTTGGAGAAATAAACCCTCTTCTAGCTGAAGAGACTTGAAAATGTAGCTGAGATATAAGTTTGCCTGCATCGGCTAACTTTTCTAATAATTCTAGGCGATCTAGGGCTCTTCCTCATCATTTAATATCATTGTGATGCCCTGCCCCAATGCTGACAAGGCCGAACCGGCTAAATTTTGTTCAATGACGAATAACTGATCTCTTTTGACACCTGTTTCGTTTAACGTCGGCACTATTTCGTCGTTCAACTCTGGTGCTTCAAGAGAAATATTTCCACTACGTGGATATTTATCAATAACGATATCTTTAATATCTTTTGGTAACCCTTCTGTCAACCAGGAAGACCATCTGGATACCAGACTTTGGTGTAGTTCCACTTGTCTCTGGTTTTTTGCTTTGGGATCATCTCCCAGAACCAGTTCTACCTCGTCGTCTAATCTTTTAGTCTCAGTCTCATCCTTATCACCAGCTAAACTTATTTCGTCATTACCTTCCCTTTGTATGCACCCGTTATGGAATGCCCCCTGAGTTCTGGTCATCATCTTCCGAATCTGACGATTCTCTAACATGAATCTCTTTATTTTGTGGAAACTCGTCCATATTTTCCTTATTAGCATTATTTTGATTGTCATCTGCAAGAAAATTTTCCAAAATAATGCCAGATGATAATCAACAGCACTAGTAGTTATTGCCTCCTACGTGCAAAAGTCACTAGCCTGAAACGCCCGTCCAGCCTCATTCATATTGAGTACCAGACGTCGTGTACTTTTTTAAATGATATAAGCTATGCTTTTAATTATTATCCTGTTAAATTTACCTGTCTTTTTTGCCTTGGTTATAGTATCCGCTAAGCATAACACCATTTTTTCCAACCTTCGTAACCGTTTGTTATTATCCTTTTCTTCCTCTCTGTCTCTACTACGTTTCCTGTTTTTTTCCCATATTTACTCCACTTAGCCTTTATTAATTGTTAAACTCCTTTGTAAAATTAATTTCTTATAACCTCAAAACATGTGGCTTTGCCTAGCACAAAGAACGTTATGAAGAATGACCGGTAGGGTGCAGAGCAGGAGCGCGGGATGGGAGCCCGCAATATTTTGAATTTATTCTCTAAACTTGTGGTAAGAACTAGTTGAAGTAGCGGTACTACAATGTAATCTCGAAGAACGAGACTCGAAATATAATTTACATAACATGGCTGCTCTGTTATACGCGGGCTACCTCTACTTATGAAATGTTTTCGCAATTAAATTAAACAAATTAAATGCATACACATTCTTAAATGCGAAAACAATGGAATATATGTATTTAATTTTGAGAACATATTTATTTAAATCTAATATTTTGTAAAGTACAAGCACTCAAAATTATTCAATTTGTGTGTCACCTGGTGCCCTTGAAAGGCAATTTTACAAATAAACCCAAAACAACTCTTACAGTTGAAACGAGATATAAATTTTGTTTATGAATTAATAAAAACATTGTTTGGCCATTAACTTTGTAAAATTAACTATAAAATGTAAAAAATGAGGAGTCCAGTAAATGACGTTTTCGTCTAAATAACTTTTAATATTTGGTATCCTTAATTGTTTTTTAACATTAAATGGGATCTTAAGATTCTTACACACTGCCCATAATAATTTAGAAATAAATGCAATTGAATATTAATTTTTAAAATTAAAAAAACTATACAGTCAAATCTCGTTAGTATTGTACCCTATTAGTTTGAACTCCTCGTTGGTATGAACAAAACCATCCGAACAAACATGTTCATAATATTGAGGTTCGATTGTATTACCAAAAAATAGCATAATTTGTATTTATACCCAGTAACAGAAATTGCAACACCAAAAAGGACTAGAAATTTTTTGATGAAATTGGGCAGAAACCATTTTCTACTAGTCCTTTCGGTCACTTTATGCCGGTGCCACAGTGCTTTTAAATACCATATTTTGTCTAATCGATCAGGTGTGCAGTCTGAAAAGATTTCTAGTGTATCTGGTTTTGATTAAGTCGATAAAAATTTCTAAACTCTAAAATTTCTAACTCAACTAACGATATATAAGCTTAAGACAGCTTAAAATTTTAATCAATCTAAATCAATTGAGATAAATAATACAATAAAACTGGCTAAATCCAAAGAGCTAATTTGAATGATACAAAAAGATAATCATCAGTTGTGCTTGACAAATACTCTTAGGTACTAACCGTTTTTAAAACAAAGAGTGTCATTTATTAAAGTTTTTGTTAAAGCTAAAAGTATTTATTAGAAAGGAAAATAAATTGATAAAACTCCAGAAGGCTTCGTAAAAGTAAAGTAAAAAAGGTTTCTTTTATATTAATACAGTGACACAGTTTTGTTAGTATCACGGTATATTATTTGTTTACCAATTAACTTTAATCTATAAGTGTCTATTTGATTAGATATCTTTCTTCTTAATAATATTTAATTTAAAAATTAACGGAATTATTTTCAATGTTTTAGATGAACCCACACTGAGCGTTGTCAGAGGATGCGCACCAGAAAACTACTGTAGTTCCTTCGATGGATCCAAAGAATGTTTAACATGTGCCACTGATTTGTGTAACTCGTCTTCTCTAATGGTGCCTTCCATTATATTCTGCATTATTAGTTTTATTGTTGCTAAATGTTATTTATAAATATTTAAGCTTAAGCCTTAATATTTAAGAGCTTTTATAATCGGCCTTACATATTTATACAGATATTTGGATGTATTATATTTATACAGTACTTTAATATTTAATAGATTCTAATTGTAAGATGTGTAATTAGTACTTTTATTTGTAAATTAATTGCTACCTCCGTATTACAAACTAATGTTGATTTTATGAACCTGATTTTAACATTAAGATATTTTTTCAGTCATTTAAAACAAAGTTTTTAGCATAGATTAATGTTAAGTTATAATTGTTAATTATTTTTAAATGCAATAGAAAATTGTTTATTGGTCAATAAAAAAATAATATATAATATTAATATTCTCATTTGCATATTAGGCGATAGCAGAATCAAAATGGCAAAAATTACATTTTCATAAGAGGTATAAAAATTAAATGAACAAAAAATATTTAAAATAAGATACGTTTGTGTTAAAAAGAATCTATACAAATCAATTTATCTCAAAAGTGAGATAGAAAAGACAATCTTTACATTTTAAAAGTAATTTTCGAGAAAACAAAATATAAGTTGCATTTAAAACTTATTCTTTAAAAATGTGATTTGTAATAATTTGCTTCTGATAGGATCGTTTATTAAATTATATTGTTTTAAAATTGGATTTATTAGAAAACAAGTTACAAATTATTAAAATTTTATTGTAGGTAAAAGTATATTAAATAAATTTATTTTTTAAAATTGCATCGTTTAATAAGAGATTTTAAATAGAGAAGTTATATTCTCCAGGAAACATAATATGTAGTAATTTTTCAATTAGCAAAGTTTTGTATTTTTTAATTACTATTCAAATATAAAATATTTACTTTAAAAATATGTATTTGTTTTTGAAAATCTAATATCATTGAAACAGCAAAATATTTAAAAGCAAAAAGGTATTTATTATAGTTATTAATTTTCTAATTTAGTTTGTTGCAATAAATAAATAATTATGAAAATCATATATTTAAATATAAGTAACCGATTTGTAAAGTTTAAAAAAATAATTAAGAGTTTTTTTTATACATTTAATGCATTGTAAACATCGAGAGAACTGTAATTGAAAATTGTTTTAATAGCACCATTAAGTGACGCCGATAAAAAAGAGTAAATTTAAAAAAAAAAGGCAATTAAGAATGACATTACCAATACACTTTATGGAGGTATCATCCAAAAAATAGGTCACGATGTGACAAGGAAGGTGAGAATTTACAAAGCAAACAACTGACAGGATGTAAGGTAAAATGAAATATAAACCTTTCATAAAATGTCCCTGATTTATCGACAAAAGAGTTACTTATTTGTGATTTATTATCTTTGGACGAATGCAGATGGAATTATTTGAAATGAGCCTTCTGCATAAACTGACGACAATTTTTTAACAATCAAAAAAAACCTGTACTGGTGTTTTATTTAAAATTAATAGTAGGGGTAAACAGTACAGTGATTGGCCCTTTTATTAAACAACATAGTTATTGTCCATATAAATATAGTAATTGACTAGTGAATTTACAGTGATCGGCCAATATTTTCTAATTAAAATAAGATATAGTAAATTAACAAAAAAAACGAACCATTTATTAGAAATTATATATTAGGAAATATAGATTTTTTATAAAATAATTTTTTAAATATGGCCAATCATTGTCGACTGGCCAACAACTGTACTGTTTACCCCTACTGTTCAATATAAAAATGGTACGAAAACTAATTTATTAAAAATGGTTGCCTGGAAATAACTAACAAACATATTACTAAGGCTGGTCGATAATACAAAAACATCGATGTAGGATAAATAGCGAAAGGAAAACATCAATATTTTGGGTGCTAAAATAAACAGAATCTATTATTGTAATTATATTATGCAAATTAGAAAATAGAAGTAAGATTCCCAATATTTTTTCGGGACATTCTTGACAAACAAAATATTTCCATTATCCCTTTGGGTAAGGAACGAAAAGAAATCTGTAGTACAGATTATTTATTCGCACAGCCAAGCCTGACTGATTTGATTGATATGTAGCGATTCACAATCAGAAATTTTGACTTCTGCGACGATATAAAAGTAGGCGCATTTTTGCCAAGGAAACTAAGAAAAGAGAACAACGAAGAATAAATAGTAAATAAACTACGTTTCTCATGGAGATACGTAATTTTCTTTGCTCTTGTAATATTTATAAATTATATTAAATATTAGAATAAAATGTGGATTAAATACCAATTAATTATCCACAAATTGGTGACCCCGAAGTTTAAAAATAAATACAAACAAAAAAATACTAAAAAAGTGCACAAAACATTGCCAAGGAAACTAAGAAAAGAAAACAACGAAAAATAAATAGTAAATAAAGTGTGTATCTCATGGAGACACGTCATTTTCTTTGCTCTTGTAATATTTATAAATTATATTAAATATTTAAACAAATAAAGTTATATTAGAATAAATTGTGGATAAACAACAATTAATCATCCACAGATAACGTTAGTTAGCGACATCTAGTGTAAGTTGCGTAAATTACATTAGTACTTTTTTAATAGGTTTTTAGGTTGGACATCCTGGTGAAAATCGCCGATTTTTATTAGATTAACTATTAAATGTGGAAATATCGATGTTTGGATATTAATTTCATACCATCGATATGTCTATGTTTTGAAAAACTTAACATTGATGTTTAGCACATCGATAAATATCGCTCATCCCTACATTGGACATGTATAGAAGGACAATCTCTGGACAGCGCGTTCACCATATGATTAAATTCTGGTTGAAAATAAGAGTACATAGAATAAACGACGTGGCGCTGATTGATACAAAGTTAAATGTTGGGGTTTGGTACATTTATTGTATCTAAAACTATCCTCAGACTCAAGATTGGCAATAGAATTGTGTTGTGGGTAATATAAAAAAAATTAATAAATGATTTTTTTCTTTGGTAATTCAATAACTTAAACAGTAATTACAGGATACTGCTAGTCCCGCTTTCTCCAGCGATTTTTCAAATTTTTGCGCAACGGTAACTTGCGTTTAACAACGCCACTTGTATTTTCTCCCAAGATCAGCTCACATTATCTAACCCTAAGATATTTTTCCTTCTAAACATTCTATGGATTTTTAAATAACTGTCACAAATTATCAATTTTTCGGTCTACCAACTACTCTTTTGTACTTTTTGATATCTTACTATATCTTTAGTAATTTTATAATAAAATGCACATGTAGTATTTGCTTATAACAATATAAAAGATAAAATACAATCAACAATTTTGGTTCTAATTTAATTATTGATATTGTATGTATGGTATGTTTTTATAAAGAAATATCATAAATAACAAATATATTTTTAACTACGGAAGAATATCAAAATACTTATAAGGTAATATTAATTCTGACATTTAGGATGTTGAAGTTCAAAGCAAGTATCATACATTAACCTTTACCTTTTCTAAAGCATTTCAAGGAAGGAAACCGTTACGTTATAAGTTTAATTGAATGATTCTAATATTTTGATACAAAAATACCTATCTACTGCTTAACTTACGTAAGTAAAACATTTTTTATAACGTTACTAGTAATACATAAATAATATACGATTATGATTCACTTATATTTCAATAATTTTTCAAATATATATTAGAAAAATATTCGCACAAATTTACACCACATTTTTAAACAATTTCAGTTTTATCTAATCAGTTACACTTGACATTTTGTGATTAGAAATACAGTAAGACCCCGTTTAATTAATAGATACTAATTTGTTATGATAGACTTTGTATCATGATTTATTTATAATAAATAATTTTAATTATTTTTGTCGTAGTTTAACTTCTGCAGTAAATACTGTGGTACCGAAAGCTATCGTTAAAAATATAAAATCATTGTTTGATAAGACTGTCAAATTGCAGTTGCATTAGTTGATAGGAAGAGTAGTCCAAAAACCATTGACAGTGACGAGTATAGTTTACTGCCTGTTTCAATGCTCGGACAAGTTATTACACTCCGAGCATTCAGTTTTAAATGTTTTTCTAGAGACAAGAATTTACCTTAACTTTGTCCACCAGATTTTTGTAAATCCAATTTTTTGGTTAGCAATCGGAGGCCCCATTTTGTAAGACTGCAGGAGTGTAATTATCACGTAATACAAATATCAATAAATTTCCTACTATTAGCGTTCTGAAATGGCCGTTTACTTTTGAATTGATTAAATGGGACACCCTGTATAATATATATAAATATTATGGTTAATTATATATAAATGTAGTATCGGATGCAGTTCGGGAACGGGTATCTAGGATAGATTATTAAGGGTTGAGTATAATCAGAAGGGCTAAAAAAAAAAAGGAGGACTATAAGTAAATGGAAACGAGAAAAGTTTGACGGGATTGGAAAATAAATTGTGATTACTAAAAGAACTCCTACATATTTTTGGGGCTCGTCCGGGATTGAATTGAAAGCCAAAAATTGAAAGGTGTTTAAGTTGAAGTCATGGTAGATGAAGTTGGGCAAATCGCCGAAAGAATAAACGTTGATCTGCTGGAAGATTCTGAAATCAGCAGAATGAAGATAAGTGAACTGAAAGAAGAGTTACGACGAAGGAAATTACGAATTTCTGGTAAAAAACACGAGTTAGTTGCACGCTTAAAAGCAGCTACATTGCTTGAACGTGATTGCATTCAAGCAAACGACGAAGACGAATATCAAAACGAAGATGAAGATAGCAATAATCAAGACGGCAAACGTAATGACGGATACGGTTGCAAAAGAATAGAAATTGCTACTGATAGTGACACTGACGAACAAAACGACGACGCACGGCAAATAACGACTTCAAGACCATCCAGACGAACAAAATTATATAAACAAAGTATTCAAAAGTTAATAATGAACAAAGTTAGTTAAGACCGCTACCGGTTGTTGTACTGTCTATCAGTTTCGCTTATAGCTGTCACTGGGATGAACAATTAAAGTCGCTTAAAGTCCTCTAAAAGAGATGCAATAAGGATAAACTGTTTTCCCTGTATGCAGTAATAGCAAAGGCCGATGAGCTCAGCATGCCGTTGAGATCTTCGGGCTGGCCTTTTAAATATGCTCTCAAATAACGTTCTTGCGTCTTAAGTCGTTGACGACATCTGTTGTGTGGTGCAGTAACTCGCGTTAGGGATACCTTCTTAATGTTTCAGCGTAGGAGTGCGTCTTGGGTGTTACAGACTCCCCCTCTGAACTCGAAAGGCGTCCCGACGAAGGGTTCAGGACACGAAATGACTTTATTTTCTCTTGGGCGGTCGGCCTCGTCTACGAATGGGGTTTACCGCTGATGGAACTCCGCCATTTGTTGTCCTGTAGAGTTGAAGGGCTGATGAATGGTCCCTTGTTTCTATGCGATGTTTTCCGTAGGAAGTCGACTCTCCCCCTACTTCGAAGATGTCACTGTTTTGAAGAAGGAGTTGTACCACCTGCTCCTTCTCGGTGGTAGAATGGAGGTGCGCTTCTTCATGACCTAGTCGCAACTCTTCTATTGTGAGGGTGGCCAGGTTAATTTTCTTTGTGGGCGAATGAGGGAAGACGATGGGGTTCGGAACTGAACAGCTCTTTTGGGTGGTAGGGTACAGAGACGAGATCGAGTCACTAAATATTCTGAACGTCTCGGTCTGCAGCAGGTCTTCTACCTTTGGTTCGACATAGGTTTCCTCTTCCGGCTCGGGCCCAAACAGTGCCATAGAGCGGTCTTCCAAACTACGTCTTTGGAAGGTGGGTGCAGTCCTGGCGTTGTTTGCGTAAGAATTGTTTTGTGGTTTTCTCGAAACCGGTACAAAATGGTTGGCTTCTCGTTGAAATGCCAGTGGTTGTTTGCCAAGTTTAGCACCATGCTTGCGCTTCTTAAAAGTCAATTCCGAGAAGCGTTCGGTTTTGTGCTTCGGTAGCACCAGAAACTCGGTCGAAATAGTTTTGGGGCCTAGCGTGACTAGTGCGTTGCCCATTAGAACTTGTTTGACTTGGTCCTTACCATCTGCAAGGACGAGGTTTACCTTTTCTTCACGGAATATTGTTCCGTGTTTTTCAGGATGCCGTATAAGACGCTACCAGCGACACTTTTCTTTGCGCCGGTGTCAGGTATGCGCCTCCAAGTACACCGAATACGGAAATGTTTACTATCGGCCTGGACGTAGGTTGCGGAAGTGCGGTTGCTTCTGATAGGAACAGTCCTACTTCGCTTTGTGGGTTTTGACATTTAGTGCAGTTTGCTCGGATTACCCTGGTTCTCCACAGCCGTAGCAAGATATCGTTGTGGGTTTACTTGGTGCTGCCTCTGGTTTTTGGAAGTTCATTTTGCTTTCTTTTCTGCATTCTTCTTTAGTGTGACCAGAGAAGCGACAATAAGTGCATTTTACTTCTTGGTAGTTGCTTTTTCCGCGGGTTGTTGGGGCGTAGATTTTGGATTTCTATCCTCTTCTTCGAGTTTTCGAAGTTCGCAGAAAAAGTTCTGGAATGTGTTGAACCGGCTCCTCGGGATAAGTCGTCGGATGTCGCGATGTAGCAATCCGTAGACCATGTCCAGCTGGAGTTGTTCGGTGGGTTGATCTCTTGGCGGGATTTGGGCGATTAATGCCCTTTTCTCGCAAACGAATAGTTCAGTGGGTGCATTTGCGTTTTGCTCTGTCGCAAATATTTCCCGAAGAATCTGATAGGTGGGCTTGCTGGAACCAAACGTTTGTTTTAGCGCATCCAATGCGCTATTCCATGAAAGGATGGACGCCTTGACTCCTTGCCACCACGTGCTCGCTTGGTCTTCAAGCAGCATTGACAAGCCTTTGAGGGCGTTCTCGTCGCTTATTCTTTCGCAATCCTGGTATACGGAGATGGCGTCGATAAAGGCGTTGACGTCTGTCGTTCCGTTGTACCTAGATGTACATCTTGAAAACGAGCCCTCGTTTGGTTGGCTGCTTCTTGCGGGTGAAGATAAGCTGGTGAGTTGACTCAATAACATTTGAAGCTGCTCCATTGTAAATTGGACGGGTTGTTGATTTTCCATCTCTCTCCGTGCTCTGGATCTCGTTCTTGGGCCTGACGTTATGCCGGATTTAAAGTCCACTAGTTGGGCGCCAGTTGTAGGGGGGTTGGTTTTTAACTTAACCCTTTTTGGGATCTAACTTTAACTCACACACGTTAGGATTTGAACAATACAAAGATGTGGCGGAAAAATATATAATTATACAGTATCAGAGATACAAAGAGAAACAAAAATCCAAGTATACAGAAACAATCAAAAGTTAACAATAAACAAAGTATTCAAAAGTTAATAATGAACAAAGTTAGTTAAGACCGCTACCGGTTGTTGTACTGTCTATCAGTTTCGCTTATAGCTGTCACTGGGATGAACAATTAAAGTCGCTTAAAGTCCTCTAAAAGAGATGCAATAAGGATAAACTGTTTTCCCTGTATGCAGTAATAGCAAAGGCCGATGAGCTCAGCATGCCGTTGAGATCTTCGGGCTGGCCTTTTAAATATGCTCTCAAATAACGTTCTTGCGTCTTAAGTCGTTGACGACATCTGTTGTGTGGTGCAGTAACTCGCGTTAGGGATACCTTCTTAATGTTTCAGCGTAGGAGTGCGTCTTGGGTGTTACAACTTGTATTTTCTCCCAAGATCAGCTCACATTATCTAACCCTAAGATATTTTTCCTTCTAAACATTCTATGGATTTTTAAATAACTGTCACAAATTATCAATTTTTCGGTCTACCAACTACTCTTTTGTACTTTTTGATATCTTACTATATCTTTAGTAATTTTATAATAAAATGCACATGTAGTATTTGCTTATAACAATATAAAAGATAAAATACAATCAACAATTGTGGTTCTAATTTAATTATTGATATTGTATGTATGGTATGTTTTTATAAAGAAATATCATAAATAACAAATATATTTTTAACTACGGAAGAATATCAAAATACTTATAAGGTAATATTAATTCTGACATTTAGGATGTTGAAGTTCAAAGCAAGTATCATACATTAACCTTTACCTTTTCTAAAGCATTTCAAGGAAGGAAACCGTTACGTTATAAGTTTAATTGAATGATTCTAATATTTTGATACAAAAATACCTATCTACTGCTTAACTTACGTAAGTAAAACATTTTTTATAACGTTACTAGTAATACATAAATAATATACGATTATGATTCACTTATATTTTAATAATTTTTCAAATATATATTAGAAAAATATTCGCACAAATTTACACCACATTTTTAAACAATTTCAGTTTTATCTAATCAGTTACACTTGACATTTTGTGATTAGAAATACAGTAAGACCCCGTTTAATTAATAGATACTAATTTGTTATGATAGACTTTGTATCATGATTTATTTATAATAAATAATTTTAATTATTTTTGTCGTAGTTTAACTTCTGCAGTAAATACTGTGGTACCGAAAGCTATCGTTAAAAATATAAAATCATTGTTTGATAAGACTGTCAAATTGCAGTTGCATTAGTTGATAGGAAGAGTAGTCCAAAAACCATTGACAGTGACGAGTATAGTTTACTGCCTGTTTCAATGCTCGGACAAGTTATTACACTCCGAGCATTCAGTTTTAAATGTTTTTCTAGAGACAAGAATTTACCTTAACTTTGTCCACCAGATTTTTGTAAATCCAATTTTTTGGTTAGCAATCGGAGGCCCCATTTTGTAAGACTGCAGGAGTGTAATTATCACGTAATACAAATATCAATAAATTTCCTACTATTAGCGTTCTGAAATGGCCGTTTACTTTTGAATTGATTAAATGGGACACCCTGTATAATATATATAAATATTATGGTTAATTATATATACAGTAGCGCCCAAAAGTGAGTGCCTAAATGATTTTTCGAGAAGAACTTTTTAAAATATGAGCCATTTTACTTCATTTTTGAGTATGTTATACAGTTTTGTATGAGAAAAAAAATTATTATGTTTAAAACGTGATAAACAAAAATTTACGGAAGTTAAACGAGCTCAGACTTATTTGTGTAAAAAACGCATTTTTCAGAACAGAACACTAAGAACGATTTAATGAAAAATAACTGTATAACAATACACTAAAACAATTTTATAATCATAAAAATGCCTAATACTTAGTTGGGAAACCACGAGATTTTATAACTGCCTGACAGCGAGATGGCATTGGATCAATAAGATTTTCAAAGACTGAATCAGGCATTGCATTCCATTCCTTGTCCAATTCGGCAAATTTTTCATCTTTATTCTTAATGTTTTGTTTCGACAACGTCTTGCCAGCTCTTTCCACAAGTGTTCTATCGGGTTGAGGTCGGGAGATTGACTGGGCCACTGAAGAATCCTGATTTGTTGCTGCTGCAATGAAGTCTTGACAATCGAGGAGGTGTGCTTAGGATCGTTATCCTGTTGTAGAATCCATCTAGGAGGCATATTTGTATGGGCCCATGGTAAGACGACATTAGTCAGCATATCTTTGTAACTTTGGCCAGTCATTATTCCGTTAATTTTAATGATGGGGCCCATGCCATTACGAGAGAAGGCTCCATAAACCATAACTGATCCACCTCCATGTTTTACTGTCGGTTTTATGTATTTTGAATTGTATCTTTCTCCAGCAGGACGTCTTATGTATTGTATTCCGTCGCTTCCAAATAGATTGAACTTAGATTCATCTGTGAAAAGTACTTGACTCCACTCGGCTGCTGTCCAATGCAAGTGCCGCTTTGCAAAATCCACGCGATCCTTTCGATTCTTGAGTTTGATGAAAGGTTTTTTAGCTGGACGTCTGCCATTCAAACCAGCATCACTCAATCTTCGGGAAACTGTCATTCGACTAATATTTAGACCTTCACTTTGATTGAATTCTGCTGCCAGATCCACAGCTGAGAGAATCGGATCCGCTTTGGAGCGACGAACAATGCGTGTATCCAGCCGGGAAGAAGTAACACGTGGTCTACCAGTTCTTTTATCATTCTCAACAGAATTTCTCTGATCAAACCTTTGAATAATTCTTGAGACAGTACGAGCTGGCATCTTTAGAATCCGTGAAATGGCAGCTGCCTTCATGCCAGAGTTTTTCATATCTATAATTGCTTTCCGAATGGCTGGAGAAGTTTCAACCCTTGGCATTGTTAAAACTTGGTCAATTGTTACTGAACACAAAAAAAATAACCCAAATATTCAAGAAAAAACCAATAATGTGACGGCGCGGAATATGTAAAAAATGACTATTGCAGTAGAAATGGAACATAACCTAAAATACCGTATCTGCGCAACAGTTAACTATTAATAATATTTTCCAACATCAAACTGTACAATATACTGAAATTTGAAGTAAATTGGCCGAGATTGCAAAAAGTTATGCGTGAAAAACGGTTTCGGCACTCACTTTTGGGCGCTACTGTAAATGTAGTATCGGATGCAGTTCGGGAACGGGTATCTAGGATAGATTATTAAGGGTTGAGTATAATCAGAAGGGCTAAAAAAAAAAGGAGGACTATAAGTAAATGGAAACGAGAAAAGTTTGACGGGATTGGAAAATAAATTGTGATTACTAAAAGAACTCCTACATATTTTTGGGGGCTCGTCCGGGATTGAATTGAAAGCCAAAAATTGAAAGGTGTTTAAGTTGAAGTCATGGTAGATGAAGTTGGGCAAATCGCCGAAAGAATAAACGTTGATCTGCTGGAAGATTCTGAAATCAGCAGAATGAAGATAAGTGAACTGAAAGAAGAGTTACGACGAAGGAAATTACGAATTTCTGGTAAAAAACACGAGTTAGTTGCACGCTTAAAAGCAGCTACATTGCTTGAACGTGATTGCATTCAAGCAAACGACGAAGACGAATATCAAAACGAAGATGAAGATAGCAATAATCAAGACGGCAAACGTAATGACGGATACGGTTGCAAAAGAATAGAAATTGCTACTGATAGTGACACTGACGAACAAAACGACGACGCACGGCAAATAACGACTTCAAGACCATCCAGACGAACAAAATTATATAAACCTTTACTGATGTTTAAAGATGTTGAAGAATCTTTGGAGAAATTTAGCGGTGATAATCATACAAGTGTTAAACGTTGGATAGAAGACTTCGAGGAAATGGCGCAGATTTGTGAATGGACCGATATGCAAAAAATAACTTATGCAAAGCGTTTACTCGAGGGTTCTGCTAAACTATTTGTTAGATTTGAAAAATGTTCGAAGACTTGGAATACACTTAAAAGATGTTTGATAGACGAATTTTCAGCAACGGTTGATAGTTATCAAGTACATCGAGAGCTGTGCAATAGAAAGAAGAAACCAGATGAAACGCACCAACAGTATGTGTACAGAATGTTGGAATTAGCAAGCCAAGCAGATGTTGAAGTTCAAGCAGTAATCCGATATATTATTGAAGGTATTCAAGATGATCCCGTAAATAAGTCAATGCTGTACGGAGCTAAAACTATTAAAGATCTCAAAGAAAAATTTATACACTATGAAAACATGAAGAGCGAAGTAAAATATAAAGTCAAAAACAATGAAAACAAAGATGGAAGATCTAGGTGGTATGGTGCAAAAGACGATAAAAGAAAAATAATGGTAAACATTTCTAATAAAGTGAAACGCTGTTTTAACTGTGGTGACAAAGATCACTTGAGTGCTGATTGCAAGTCAAAGGATCAGGGGCCGAAGTGTTTTAAGTGTAACACATATGGACACATCTCTACGAAGTGCATGCAGCAGTTGAGCAGCAAGAACGAAGCCAATGTGGTCTTACAGCCGACAACTATGAAGCATTTCAAAGAAGTGAAGATTGGTGACTTTAATTTTAAGGCTTTAGTTGATACAGGTAGTCATCTCACATTTATGAGTTTAGATGTTTATAAATGTATAGGGTCACCGCCACTTTATGCAACAGAGGTGAAATTTAGTGGAATGGGTTCTCCCGAATTAAATACTATGGGTAAGTTTAGAACAAATGTAACAATTGACGGAGAAACGTATAATGTTAATTTTTTTGTACTCCCAAGTGAGTTACTTAAGTACAGCTTGCTTTTAGGTACTGATTTTTTAGATTTTGTTGACTTACAGGTGCGAAGTGGTGAAGTTAAAATAAAAAAGATAGATAAAAAGTCGTTAACAGAATTAAACCAGCCAGATATATTCCAAATTAATTTAATTAACGATGCAAACGAATTAGATCTTTCTCATGTTGCGCAGCCGTTTTACCGTAAAGAAATTAAAAACTTGATTAACAACTATATTCCCGAAAAAACCGAAGACGTTGGAGTTTCAATGAAAATTATTCTAAAAGATGATATACCAGTTAGTTCGAGACCGCGAAGACTTTCGCCGCACGAACGAAAAGAAGTTGAGGACCTTTTAAAAATTTGGTTAGATGAGGGCATAATCCGTTTATCTAATTCAGAGTATGCTAGTCCGATCGTGTTAGTTAAAAGAAAGACGGTTCTACGCGTATTTGTATCGATTATAGGGGACTTAATAAAAATTGTTAGGCCACGCTTTCGCTGCCGCTGATCGAAGATCAGATTGATCAATTACAAGCTGCTGTAGTTTTCATTACAATAGATTTAAAGAATGGATTTTTCATGTGTTAGTTGACGAAGAAAGTAGAAAATATACGGCTTTTGTGACCCCAAGTGGTCAATACGAATTTCTAAGAGTTCCATTTGGTAAGTAGTGTCAGCAGTTTTTCAAAAATTTATTTTCGGGGTATTTGGGAATTTATACCGAAAATTGAAATTTGGGCCACTAAAATTTACTTAAGGTAGTATGACGTTTAATTTTAGAGCAAGTAAATGAATTTGAAAAGTTAAAAGTTTCACTTAAAAATTTGCAAGCAGTTTTAAAAATTTATGTTCAACCTAAACTGAGTACATATGACGCGTCACAGTTGGGGTTCGGAAGATTTTGAATACCGAGAGATCCTAATATACTAAATTTCATCCTGTTTAAATTAAAGCAGCATGAAGCTACGCCCGCAGAAGAAAAGTATTCTAGTTATAAGTTAGAAGTTCTGGCTATCGTAAAAGCGTTAGAGAAATTTAGAGTGTACTTATTAGGCATACCTTTTACGATCGTAACGGACTGTCAAGCGTTCACGATGACGATGAACAAAAAGAATTTATGTGTTAAGGTAGCTAGATGGGCTCTTGCACTTGAAGAGTTCCAATATGTAATAGTTCATAGGCCGGGTAAAAACATGTCGCATGTGGACGCATTAAGTCGTAGCCCCTTGCCACATGTTTTGCTTTTAGAAGAAAGTGTGGATGGTATAATCCCACAAATTAGTCGCGCACAGCAAGAAGACGCTGAGTTAAAAACGATATACCAAGCTATAAAAGACGCTAAGACGATGGACTACGTGTTAAAAAACGATTTATTGTATAAGTTAGTTGATAAGGAATATGTTATTGTTGTGCCGAAATGCATGCAAACCCAAATAATCAAACAAGCACACGGACGTGGACACTTTGGAATAAGTAAGACGGAAGCATTAGTTCGAAGAGACTTTTGGTTTAAGAGTTTACGAGAAAAAGTTAAATATGTAGTGCGTAATTGTGTTGACTGTATTTTGTCCGAAAGGAAAGTGGAGAAGCCGGAAGGATTTTTGAATACAATTAATAAGGGTAGTACTCCTTTTGACACGTATCACGTAGACCACCTTGGGCAGATTCCTTCGACGAAAAAATCATACAGACACATATTTTTGGTAGTAGATGGTTTTTCTAAATTCGTGTGGTTATACGCAACACGATCCACGGATGCTGCAGAAGTAATTCAAAGATTAAAGAAGCAATCAACGATATTTGGGAATCCAAGAAGAATAGTATCTGATCGTGGAACGGCATTCACGTCGAATGCTTTTGTCGATTATTGCAAAGAGGAAAAAATTGAACATGTGTTAATTACAGCTAGTGTACCGAGAGGTAATGGTCAAGTGGAAAGGGTGAACCGAACGGTTATTCCAATGCTTACTAAATTATCCTCTCCAAAACCTGAAGAATGGTACAAACACTTAGAGGACGTACAAAAATACTTAAATGCAACACCGAACCGAAGCACGGGGAAGTCACCATTTAATATACTGTTTGGAACTCGTATGCGGTTGAAGGACGATCCACAAATAAGAGAAATGATAGAAGAAGAATGGATTCAGATGTTTGATGAAGAACGAGATGAAATTCGACGAGAAGCCAGAGAACAAATTGGTAGAGTGCAAACAGAAAACAGGAAAACCTATAACAAAAAACGTAAAGTAGCAGTCAAATATAACGTAGGCGAAATGGTAGCAATAAAGCGAACACAGCAAGGACCAGGTCTTAAGGTTCGTTTTAAGTTTCTGGGTCCATATCAAATTACAAAAGTATTGCGAAATGATCGATATTTAGTAGAGAAAATGGGTACTGAAGAGGGTCCGTACCAGACGTCGACATCGGCAGATCACATGAAACCATGGGGTAAGCCGCTTGATCAAGACGACGACTATAGTGAAAATTTAGATGAAATAAACACATCTGAGGGCAGATGTGCTAGCAGGATGGCCGAATGTAGTATCGGATGCAGTTCGGGAACGGGTATCTAGGATAGATTATTAAGGGTTGAGTATAATCAGAAGGGCTAAAAAAAAAAGGAAGACTATAAGTAAATGGAAACGAGAAAAGTTTGACGGGATTGGAAAATAAATTGTGATTACTAAAAGAACTCCTACATAAATTACCCAAAAAAAATTAGAAGAATTGTGAACATGAACCTGCTCTGGGGCCCGACATAAATTACATAACGCACTACATGGCGGGGGAGGGGGGTCTATACTTTGTTACTGAGCGGGGAGCTGGTTCGAAAATAATGTCACGTAATTCAAATAAATTTTGGCTTGCACAATTTTTTTATCTTTGAATTAAGCGCATCTTGTTTGAAAGTCAGATGGCGCTTATTAGTTTGTTTCTGCAGCATCACAAACGGTTGCCAACTGTCTGACGCTTACGCACTTGCTGAATGGATTTTAAGTAAATTAATTTTGTAGAAATGGCTCATATAAGTCACCTCGCGGTTATTTTTCTACATCGTCAGTTTTATGTTCTAGCTGAAAACAAATTTGTGACCAACGTTTAGTTTGGTACTAGTTTGCATAAAAGTTTCCAAACCTATTATGTTCCTCAAATTAGTGGAGAAAATGTGATACAGTCCAAATATGGTGCAGCCCTGTTTACATCTGTTCTCGTTGATAGAAATGGTCCAAATTTTAATCATTTTTCAGTACAACATACTGAAGCAATATAAGAAGCCAAGGCAAATATCATTAGACAAAAATCGTTAGAAAAAGACACATCTATTGAAAAAACGTATAGTTAGGTAAAGAAGACATTAATGATATTGTAAATAATATTCTTGCAGACAAATTATGTGAAACAACTATTATTGAAAATATTTCAAATTGGCTAGAAAGCAAATGGACAATAAAATAAATGAAAAATTTATTCAGATAATTGTTCAACAATATCAAATATTATATTATAACTTGACATGAACTTCATTATTACATCTTTGCATTATATTATATCTGCTTTATAATAAATGTAATTCTTATTTTATTTTTACTTCTGTATAGGTAGTTTCTTTCAATATTATGTTGAATTTTTTTGCAATATCTTAAGAATTCATTTTGTTATGTAATGCGGGAACGGGGCCGGGGGTGTAAAATTGTTAGCTAGTATTGCGTGGGGGTTATTAAAACGTACCAAAATAGGGAATAGCCCCCTATTAAAGAAAGTTTTTAAACGAATCTATAACAAAATAACAAACTAAACATTATTATACCGGGTGTTTCATTTAAAGTGTCACGAGCTTTTAACTCCTAAAATAATAAAAATTTCAAAAAAGTACAAGTATAAAAGTTTCTTTAATTTATACAATCTATTTACTGGCGTAAATATAAATTTTTCATTATTTCCAGTTTAACCGGAAATCATGTCAACTGTCTTATCTTAAATAGAACGGTATTAATCTTTTTATAATTTTATTATATTTTATATAAAAAATTTATATAACTTATACACTTATATAAGTTTATATAAAGTTTATAAACTTTTGTTCTTTAGATTTTTATATGAAATTGAAGAACCTTGCTTTGTAGTTATGGCACATATATTAACAAAAATATGCAACGTCAGAATTTCTACATATAAGTACACGTCACAACTTTAAAATTCATCCTCAAAAAATTTCAAATTTACTTCACGAGGTTCAAAATGTACATGTTACATAACTTTTAAGTAACTGATGTTTCTAAATTAATTTCTCAGCAGTATCGAATTCTACTTACCGTTTAGTATCACTCATAATTCTTTGGCAATGATAATTTCTCGTAAAATACCTATGTTACCTTTGATTGCGTTAGTCTAATCTACAGAATCAAATTCGACGAACAACTTATGTTGTTATCATAAATACTGGATTTAGTATTAAAATTCTTTCGAGACAATGGAAGATAATGGTTCTCAATATTTTATTATTTAAACCACAACTCATTATATCATATCTTGTAATTTTTTTTAAATTTTGGTTTTAATGGTTTTTTCAATTTCTGTATCTTTTTTTACGTCTATGCGTCTCCTCTATTATAAAGAATTGTACTTACGTATTTAGCTCGCTACATATTTATCTCCAAGAGAAACTATTTAAGTAAATACTTGAAATATGTGATAACCAAGATAATTTAAAAATTATAATTTTATATATAAAGCATTATGTTACAGTCATGTCTAAACAACTATTAAAAAGAACTTTAAAGGTCCAATTAAACGAAATTGCTATCGATCATTGTTAAGAGAATCGCACTTGCAATTGACTCACACGACAGACTTTTGTCAAGTGCTGGACATGCTTATCATCGTTATCAGTTTGTTTAAATTTATTGGTACTAATAAAGCCTTGGAAAAAAATTAATTTTTATTAAATAACTTATTGTTAATTTATTATTTAGTACGAAAAACTTTTCTACTTTATATAAATTAATGAGATACAAGTTACATATTTAATTTCAAATACATAACTATAAAGTAATTCAGAAAAGATAGAAAAGTATGTCAATTAATTAAAACAATTATCGTCCTAAAAGAATCATTTGCGGAAAGTTACCACAATGGATCCATAAACAATGATTATAATTATTGTTTGTTTTACCAACATTTTAAAATTTTGTACAATGATTGATCTTTATTGCTATTAAAAATTTGATATTTAGACTTTATTTTACGATTGTTTAAATTTCTTATTTATTTACGTTTTGTTTATTGACTACTTAATAAGGGCGGTCAAAATGTAGTTCTCTTTTTTTTAAGCTTGAGCAAGAAAAAATTTAAAATTTTCAGTGTTTTTTGACGGGGTGTATTTAGGTGAAAAATGATCGTATTGAGGTCGTTAAAAAACCTTTTTAAAGCTTCAAAATTTTAGTTTTTAGATTAGGTTTTTAAAAATTTTTAGGAGCAATGGTTTTCAAGTGAAGATACCAAATAGCACGCAGAATTTTTTTTCCAATTTTATGCATTTTGGTTGTAGGTCCACGGGCTTGGAAAATTTTTTTTGAGTTTATACAGCTTTAATTTCTTTTTTAATATTTTTCTAGTGTAGAATTTTTTTTCCAAAAGTCATGAAAGAATCTTATAGGCCAATTATTCCAGATTCCAAAACTGTCTTTAAATTTTTGATACGGCCACTGGTTGCTGAGATATCAGCAGTTGAAGACAAAATAATCCTTTTTTGTTCAAAATCCGATAGCTCCGCGATAAATCAACGTAAAAAATAATTAAAAAAATGAAATTATAGCATGATAAACATGCTATGTGACACATGTAATGGTTTAGCTCAAAAAAAATTTTCCAGCGCGTGGACCAAAAATAAAATACATAAAATTTTAAAATAAATTATCTTCGCGCTATTTAGTATCTTCACGTGAAAGCCGATGCTCCTAATAATTTTTGAAAACAAAATCTGAACACTAGAATCTTGAAACTTCAATATGCTTTTATAACGACCTCGATACGACCATTTTTCACCTAAATACAGTCTGTCAAAAAACACCGAAAAATAGGAAATTTTTTCTTGCTCTTTTAATTTTTGCGAGAAGTGTATTTTGATTTTAGTTAAATACATCTCACGGACCAGAGGTTCCCAACCGTTTTAAAAATAGGGCCGCATTATAGATTAACATTATTAAGTGGGTCGTATTAAAAAAAAACATTTACATAAAAATGATCATAAATTATAGATAAATTTTATATGTGTAATACATAAGTAATGTTTTGAAAATTATTAATGGCCCGCAATTTGTGAACCCTCCTATCTGGCCGAAAACCTAATTTTAAATCGCGACGATTAAAACTTTTTTGTTGTTTAACGTAAGTAAGAATTGTAATCTTTGTAAGTGACGAACGAAGTACACTTTTACAATGTAAATGCTCTTCACAACTAACTAAAGATGAAATTATTTGAGTGGTTCGACGTTTTTCGATAAACGGATTTATATTATTTGACTTACAAAACTATTTTTTTTTGTTGTGAAGGGACCAACCAATTCAGGAAGGTATTACATATAAATTTATTTTTAGGTATTTTTTATTACTCATTCGCTTGTTCACGAATAGGAGATAAGCCTTATTGATTAATTGATATTATTCTAACCAATCCAAAACTTTTTTTTATCAATAACCACTTAACCTGTAAGCCGACTATAAAAAGCAATGTGTATCAAAAATCTTAATTAGAGTTTTACAATGGCATCATTACGTACTTTATTTGTTCTTGTTGTAGTGCTCTTCGCTGTTATCCATACAAGTAAGTTTAATTGAGTTACATTTTTAGGGTCAACTAAAATTTAAAATTGTTTTCCACTAGGTACGGCTGCTCTTAGCTGTTATACATGTAATACAAAAGAAGCATGCAGCAAGACTGAAGGTTTAATAAAGAAGCCTTGTGCTACTGATGCTGAAAAATGCAGCAAACTCAACGATCGCAGTGGTAAGTTGAAATTTTTTGCTAATAATATAATAATAAATATTAATAACGTACGTTTTTTTATAAAGGTAACACTATCGAAAAAGGATGCATGACAGAAGATAATTGCAAATTATACTACGATTGTAACACCTGTTCCAAGGACGATTGCAACTCATCTTCTGTAGTTATGCCGTCCTTCCTAGTCTTTGGAGTTGCTGCTGTAATTCTCGCCAAATATTGTTTGTAAAATGCAATTAGTTAATTTACTTGTATAACTTCAATAAATTGGGAGTAAAACTGACCACCAACAAAAAATACTTCTTGTATGTATCTTAGGCGTTGTTATAAACCTTAAGATATTTTATGTAATTTGTAATGTAAATAATTTATAATTTAAATAAAATTACTACATTTTTTAGACAGTAGATGATAATAGGTAGATGCATGCAGAAATTGAAATAGAAAACATACGGGTTTTAATTAAAGTAAATCAACCAATGAATCTTATATCAACGGTCTTCTACAATCCACGAAATAAAATTGATTTTGCCATTTTTTTAAATAGATAACATGTTCATAGAATTGATCAAAGAAAAGTAAAAATTATGAGAGAAAATACAAATAGGACCCATATGCTACGTAGGTACATATTATTAAAAGAGCAGACCACAGGTGCACAAAGTTGCCGTGAATCGTATTAAAGGTGGGCCATTTCGTCCTGCCAATGATCGAATAAATATTAGGTGGAACGATCTGGACCAAACAAATATTTTAAAATGATTGGTAAACTATGTTTTTGCGGCCTGGTAATTGCATTGGAAAAAATCATTTAATTCATATCTAGGCGTACTTCTTTATAAATTAAATATTTTATGGACCATTTATCTAACTTTAGACCTAACTTCAAATTTTTTATAAAGAACTTTGTTCAAAAAAAAAGCTTCAGCTGAAGTGTCGGAAAAAATATTTATAGATTTCTAATCAGATCACATACATCAATACAAGATAGCTTATCATGTTTACTCTTACAAAATACGTACCTCTTATTCAATGCCTAAGTACCTATTCTGGCTTAGTGATGAGTTATTTGATAGATAAAATGAGCGTTATAAAACCCACTAGAGAAAAACATATATTAAAATATTTTAATTCATCAAACACAAGAACTATTGATAGAATAAATATATTTATTGAGTACCATAAGTTTTTGTAATAACTAGAATTTGCTTTTTGTTTTATTGAAAATTGGTACACCGCTTCATTAATTTAAAAAAATATATTTTTATAAACTTTTGTAGTTAGACATTTTAAAAGCGCGGTTTTAATACACAGGCAACCACTGACTTACGTAAGTTTGCAGTTAGATAATGCATTTTCTCTAAATATTAGCGTGTTAACATGTTTGAGAATTTTGTGTTTAACTTTCATTGCAAAAACATAATATTAAGGTAGCAGTTGGAAAAAGTGCTGTTTTTCTTCTAAAGAGGCCAGTAGTTAAATAATAATAGTTGCGCTCTGAATCAAGATAAATCCGCCAGGAATAACAAAAGTTTTTGCTTTTTATTTATTAAGTATTAATTTTAACAAAAAACTGAAAATCACAACAGCAATTTACAATATTCAGAACCGTGGTATTAAGGATTCGTATTCGTAACTAAATTCATATTTTGATTTTTGCGTATGCGCCATCTATCAGAATATAGTCAAAGTTAATATTGAGAGAACATAACCCAACAACTAAAATTTATAGATGCTCGTTAGTTCCATTCCCAAATTATTATAAGGTACTTACTGCTCAGTAACATTTTTGCAGGAATTGATATAGAAATCATGCCTTTACAGGATGAGATATCTAAAATTAATCCAAAATTCTTAGTTTTTGTGGAATCATAGTTTAAAAAATTCATTCTTTTGTCCCTTAATGTACTTAGATGTGATTTCGGCTACTTTGCAATTACAGTAGACACCCCGCTTAATGTAATCACTTTGGGACCTTATAACGTGATCATATTAACCGACTTATAACAATAAACTCAAGACATCAGTGAAAAAGGTAAATCATAACAATGTTGGTTGTTGTTTTGCAAATAGGATAGCTTCTTCAATACCTTTTAATTGTTTTAGAAGTTTATTTAACAAGGGCTGAAAAATGGTTAACTTAATTGCAGCGTTACGCTGACTTATCTCGCTTGATAGAAGATCATATTCTTTTAAAATGTCGGATTTTGTCAAAAAACTAAAATCACGACGTTTGGCAATGTTCATTTTACGTTACAAAATTAAATGAAAAAAAAGACCAATCAACTTCGGAAAAATTTGACAAAATGATTTAAAAGGCGAAAAAATTCAGAACTCCAACTGTGTTTGTTATAGTAATTAGGGGATAATCCAATTTTTTGAAAAAAAAATCGATATTTATTGAAACACTATAGTTAGCTCCAGTCGTTTTGTTTTTTCGAAAACGATAAAAAAAATGGTGTCCTATTGTCTAACGAATTCAACATTGATCACAACAAACGAAATATTGATAACAATAAACGAACAAATTTAACGCTTTTGTATTGGGCAAAATAGAATGTATCACCTTGTTGTCCTATCTTCCCTTGGTCTATTCCTAATTTTTTTATAACAAAATTAGTTGTTGAAAAAAAATGAGAATGAACTACAAAAGGTCTAAATTCTCTTCGATATTAGGCAACCCACTTCTCTCGGACCGCAGCGTCAACTAGACTCAGCACACATTAAATCGAACGAATAAAGATTCATTAAAAAAATTAAGGCCGGCACACAATTGATCATTAACGCGAACAGTAATAAAAATAAATGCATATTCTTTCATTTAATAAAAAATGTACACGTATTTTGGAACAAATAAAATATTGAAATCCGAGATATTATTGTGGAACAGAGGTAGTAAATAGTTGTTTTCTTTATTTAATATACCAGAAACATGGTTTTGGTAGATGATCTGCTGACTGGATCCCTTAGGAACACTTTACCCACAGCACAGGGATCATCTTGGATACCCCCGGTGTATAAGATGATCGTTACGTAGGTATTTAAAAAATGATTAATATTTTTAATAACACTGAATATGAAAAAATGTAAGTATGCCAATATTTAAATAGATAAACCGTCTATCCAAAACCGTTTTAACTTTGAGATTATGTTGGATATCTTCTGACCTACGACCACTCTTCCTTAATTGGATCATCTTGTTACTACGTTTCCACGGTTATTCAATACGGATTGAATACGAATTTGCGATTCAACAGGTACGTGTTTCCAAAAATAGTTTGAATACGAATTGAATACATTTACGACACAGCAATCAGCTGTTTTTGGAAAACTTATTTTCTAGGTTAATACGTAGAGCAGGTTCGAAATAAAATTGTGTTGTTTATTTTATTGTGTGCTATAATTCTATTAAATTTTATGACAATTTAATATAAAGGTGTATATATTTTAAATTATCATTAGAAAGCGACAGTGATCTCCAATTGCGCATGCACGATCGCGAGTTACGGGTTTCCATGGAACTCAATACGTTGAAATTCAGATACGATCCTAAAATTTACCGTATCGTATCTGAATCTAAATCGTGTTCAATACGTATTGAATCAGGGTTTCCATGACCACTTTTTACCCGACAACAGTATTGAATCCGTATTCAACCCGTATTGAATGACTGTGGAAACGTAGTATGTATCACCTTCGCCAAAATGTAATAATTTCAGAATTCTAGAGGTAAAATTTTAATGTAATCCAATAATTCTTAATTTGAACAAGATATAGATAAGTACAATTAACACGAAGGATGATTAAATTTTTCAATTGTTTCATGAACATTTGATTAGAAAAAGTAAACCAGAGCTTAATAGAGCTATCGAAATAGACGCGATGTTTGTAGAATTACATACATCTCCAGTGCATGAGTAGCATTCTGCGTATGCTTTACATTCATCAGTAGTGCCACAAGATCGAAATGCAACTCGATCTGAAATATTAATGTTTAGATAAAAAGTTTTACGTTAAAAACGTATTACATACATTCATCAGTCATCATAACTTTGATACAAACGTTTTTTTCTGAAGTGCACTTTGCCTCATATTGTTTTAGCACAGTAGTATCCGCAGGATCATTGCATCCACTATCACGTAGGCCACACTCATAACATGTGAAACATTCCCCTGCAACATTATGTATGTATTGTATGATTAATTAGTTTTATAATTATTTTCTTTTATCATGTTAATTATATTTTAAGTAAATCAAAGCAACATCACTGATAATATAGCAATTTTGTTATAAAAAAAATTCTATTACGTATAAATTTGGAAATATAGAAAATAATACTTTAGTAAAATTCCTGTTTTTTGTATAACATAATTATAGTTATTACAAAAATAAACACACCTTGAGGAAGAATAAAAAACAGCAGAAGCACACCACATATACGTATTAAACTCATTTTTAGTAAAATAACACAGCTGTGAAATACGTTTCTAGAAATTTTGATTACTGAACTTTACCTCATATCAGATAAAATAGATACACATACCGAAAGATAATTTATAAACAGTCCTTTAGATTTTTCTATCGCTTAACTGTATCTTAATATTTAATTTACAATAATATTAAAACACTATTAAGTAATTATAAATGCAAGTAGTAAAATAATTAAGGTATAATGTGATCAGTACTCAAATCACCATTATCCAATCTCCAGTTATATTATCTAACAAAATTAATTTTTTAATGTTCGAAATGAGCATTTCTTCATATTACCACTATTACTGGTACTGTACCTCATTCATGGATCCTATCTAATTATTATACTTCATTTAAGGTTTTTAGTTAAAACTTTGACATCGGTATTATCTGTTGAGTCATATAAACCTTCAGTACTTATAGAAAACTAAATGTTATCCTAGTATTTATAGCCGCACTCTATTTAATTATATTATTATTGCATGTAGGATGGGATCTAGGGCCGGCAGAAAGCGATAAGCAAACTAAGCAAAACATGAGGACATTCATACAAAAGGGGTGCAAAATGGTGCAAGAATTTAAATACCTACATTTTTGCTAAATTAGAAATATTTATATTAATAATAGTTTATTGTCATTAACAAATCATTAAAATCACGTATTATTTGTATACATTTCGAGATGCGAAAGCGCCTATTACTGATTTGCATAAAGGCGCGACGACCCTTCCTGGCCCTCTATGATACAACTTTTTTTATTGCACTGTTTTAGCAAGAACGAACTAAAATAAGTAAATTTGTTTTGTTTTATGCTTTACAAAATTTTATACTTTGAATAAATATCTACAAACCATTTTGTGATGATGTACAGGATGACTGATAGATCGACCAATTCTTTTCGGGAAATAATGGTAAGGGTTGTTCTAAACAAAAAATGTCAGAAGACAGGCAGTCCTAAAATCGTCCAATTTCGAGTAGGTAATCGCCATTTATCGTTTGTTTCAATTTCTCGATATATCATTGAAACTGTTCATTTAAATAATTTTGTTTGTACCTTTTTAACAGTTTTCTACTGTGTTACACTTTAATGAATATATTTATTATTCTCTTTCAATTGTGATCAAGACTTTTATTGATAATGAGCTAAAATCTATAGTAGCTACTTTCTAATAGATAGTCAAGGATATTTAGATACGATTAAGAGTCTTAAAATAAAACTATTAAATTTTATTCAAACTTTGCTGTTTTTTCCTTGGCAATTAAATTCTCCTGGTAAATTTTGTCAACGCCATCGCATAAACAACTCACGTCACACTCGCAACATACATAGCAGGCTTTGAAGTGTCAACAAAATTCCTATACTTCGGATCAATGAGAACAAACATGCGAGACAGTGCCGAGGAAATAAAAAGAAGACCATGGCAAAAAATTTAACAATACGACTAACAAGAGCCCTGAAATAATAACACAACAAAAAAAACCAAGCTTGGGCCAGTGTCTACCCTTCTAATCCCTATTGCAACTTACGTTGCTGAAACGTGGACGACCAAGAAATTGGATGGAAGAAAAAGAGAAGCTTTTGAGTTATGTGTTTACAGAAGAGTATTCAGAACACCATAGGCAGCATATCAAACAAATAGATATATCAGTACTACTAGAATTAAATATACAAACAAGACTCGCTACAAAAATTAATCAGTCTATACTCAGAAACTTTAGACACACCATGAAAAAACACACGGAAGGGAAAGCTTTGTAGTGGAAGGGACCACAAACAAGAGAAAGATCTCCGACTAGGTGGGTTGACCAAATAAAAACTTGGACTAGACGGGGATTACATGGAAACATACAAATGGCACAAGATAGAGACCAATCGGCAGTAGAGATTAGTTCTTTGTCATAATATCACCAAGCCCTCATGAAGGGTAATAGGAATGAACTGTATATCGTCAAAAAAGACAAATTAAATAATAAACAATAAAAAAGGGTAATTAAGTAATTACGGTTATTAGTGCTATGTAAAATGATGCCATATGGAAATTTTTTTATCCGAGTGTACATTCTAGGGAGTGACAGGAAATTATCGATTGACTCTACCTTACATCTTATTTACGTTTTAAAAACATGCGTTTGATAACCATCTATTTGTCCACTACTTGTCATAATTAAAAGACTCCCTCTCGTTATTAATGGCACACTAACATAATGTAGTTTTTTTTAATAAGTCAACGAATAAAAGAAGTAAATATACAACAATAAGTTAAAATATTTATAACTTGCTAAAGTTAAACAATGCCAAACGTCACTTAGTCTGATTTATTGAAGAGAAGAGTTTTATTTTATTTTTAGATCTAATCGTAATATTGTACAATTATCTTTATTGACCACTTCTTATTAATAAACTACTCTTTCAATCTTGGAAATGTATCTACGTCATAATTTCGATTGACTTGATTTTCTTTTTGTTGAATATCTACATACATATACTTACATCTACATTGTTCTGTTATTGTATAATTATTTTTTGCACAATTATTATTCAAATCTTATCATTGTTATCAAATAATAAGCAACCAGTTTAATTAAAAGGATTCGGATGTAATTAATTTCAACTTTAATCGATTAAAAATAAATATGACTAATAGTTATTCCTGATCCCCAACAACAATACTAACAAATAAGTTCAAAAGAAATGTTAAACACAAAAATGTAAATGTAAATCATTGAGGAAATACACACATATGTATGTATACAAATTAAAATGCTTACAATTACATATGGTTAGCTTGTAATTACTGGAGAAATATTTAATTGAAGTATTGTATCCGTATTAAATGATTTTAATTATCTTGACTCAATATCATCAATTTGGAAGAGGAAGATATAAATTCGAAATTAAATCAAGGTGGTATTTTGTAATAATTGCGCAGAGCGTCGAGTTGTCGGACGCCAGCGTGGCGG
This sequence comes from Sinopyrophorus schimmeli, assembly GCA_036325965.1. Lineage (NCBI taxonomy): Eukaryota > Metazoa > Arthropoda > Insecta > Coleoptera > Elateridae > Sinopyrophorus > Sinopyrophorus schimmeli. The sequence continues at coordinate 2,040,170 of JARFIZ010000035.1, forward strand.
GCGCCCTATTAACTGAACACCCCTTCTAACTCAACAGGAATTTAATGCCTATATACTTTGGAGTGAATTTCGTCGCATATAGCAAATTTATCAAATAAAAAGATTCGTTTAAGGCTATTTTTTCCACTCAATGGATTATATCACAAGATCCTATAAAATTTTTTGTAAAAATTATATAGTTCTTATTTAAATAGTAAATAGGCGGAGAGCCCGAGACAAAAAAGTGAAAGAGTTTTATAAAGTCTCAAAATCTAATAATCGTTTGAATTTAATGTGGTTATGAATCAAAAATAAATATCCGAAAGAAAAATACAAATACAATACTAGAGGGCCGAATTATATGAACTGTATGAAAAAAGAGTCCGTGGGAAAATTTTGAAAGAATGGATGGCGGAAGAAGTGTTAAAGATGTGGGCCGAAGGGTACCATAAGGAAAGAGGAAGAATGGATAACCGAGGAAAGATGGATACAAGTAGTGGGAAAAAACCCCACAGAAACTCAGATTGGAGATTGAAGTTAAAAAGGACAAAAAAAAGTGGCCCAAAGATGTTCTCCCTAAGCCAATATGCAATGTAATGAATATACTAATATACACTTTTCGGTATACCATTAAATAATTTATTAATCTTTTTCTGGCCCACGATATTCTCAAATAAAATAAATGCAGGACAATATTATACGACAAAAATAGTACTTAGTGGAGATCAGGAGATATTATTACCCTAAATTCACTTAATTACATCTTCTTCTTGTCTTTTTGTATCTCTAGTCAGGTTTAGGGGATTTTCCCGCTTGAATCTTTGTGGTGCTTCAAAGATTCAAAGGACCTACAGTTTTACGTGACTTCCGAACCACGACAATTTCTAGGGAAACTTTTTCGAGCAGTTTTACTCTTACCGGGTGCTCAACCTTCCGAAGAGAAGAACACCGTTAAATTTTCGACGCGGAGATTCGAACCTCTTCGAACCCACCTCGGTAGCGCCGCAGCCCAAACACTAAACCACTTGCGCCACGCTTCCTTTTTCACTTAATTACATAATGTATTTTAATCCTAAATACTCAACTAATTGCCATTTTGACAAAAAACTGTTTTGTATAGTGATGTAGGTATATGATAGGATTTAAATTTTAGATATTTTTTTTAATTCACAATATCGTCTATTGTTTTCAATGGAGGCTGGGGGCCTTTGTATCAACGGTGCCTTGGCTGCAGCCCAAAAAGCAAAAAGTAGATTTTAATTTTAAGTGATTTTAATTATTCTATCCATATTCCTGAATCCTCACTTTAATTTAATTTAACTCTCGTGATATATTCGACACAAAAGTAATTTTTTAAACTATTAAACACTTCTATGTACATATAACTTATTATACATATCTTTATTGAATGTAAAACTTTTCCTAAATAATCGTTAATATTCTGCTAAAGTAATTATGTATACCTATAGCTTTATTATTATATTGCGTGCCTTAGGAAGTGAATTGTTTAATTTAAAGATGTAAATTTTTTGGTTTGCTTCATTTAAATACTAGAAAGTAGTAATACTGGCTGTTAAGTATAAAATAGCGAGCGGCGCCCAGAGCGACATCTAAACCAAAGGTGGGAAAAGAAAAGGGCAAGTGGGGATTCTAGCTCCCAAAAGCTGGGGGAAGAAAGGATTCATTCTTCACCTTTCTTCATCGCAACTAATATTAAAGTGTACCCTCAACAAAGAAACAAAATCAACTTAAAGTTCTGTAACATACTGTAAACAATATTATTAAGTAGTAAAAGAAAACGTCTTAAGTGACAACAAATTGGTCCTTCGAGCCGGATATTGAAAATCAAGTTCAGCGCGTGGCGAAGCTTCCACACTAAGATGGCGGCCGGCCCAAGTTAGTAAATGCCTGTCTATGGTAAAGGAGGTAGGTGAAAAGTCCAAATAAATTCCAATTTCCAAGTTATCCAATCTCAAAATTCGCAAAATGCTCGGGGAAGACGATTTCGTAAACCCACTCCCTCCTCAAGATGTGTCCCAGGCAGAATTAAAATCTTTACGCAGAGCGCGCGGGGACACTTTGAGAAACTTAACGCGAATCGCAAAATATGTAAATTCACACAACACAACAGGTGAAGAAGTGGCAGTGCAATTGAGACTAGACGAACTAAGAACCGTATCGACAAAATTTAACGAAATACAAGGGCGCATCGAAAGTCTGTTGGATTTAGACGATGAGTACATTTTGCAATGCGAAGACGAAAAGCGCGAATTATTTGAAGCTAAGTATTTCGAGACACTCACTCTGGCCACAGAATTCATAAGCCCACCTAAGGTTTCGAGCGAACCAGCACACGTGCAGTCGCCAGCAATATCAAGGTGGGGTTCGGCGAGTTCAATCGTTGCGGCAAAAGATCAAGCGCAAAACATCCGCACTCGTTTTGACTCCGAACAATTATTACAATGCAATGCCGAAACGCATAATATAAACAATCAAGTAATTGCGCAAAATAAACACGTAACATTGCAAGATACTCACATACCCAATAATATTCAAATAAGCTCTCCAATTTCAAATTCAGTTCGATTACCAAAAATTGATCTCCCTACCTTTGATGGTACGTATGCAAAATGGCTAGCCTTTAGAGACATGTTCAATTCATTAATAAACAATAATTCCTCACTCCCAAAGGTTCAAAAATTTCATTATTTACGTTCATCTTTAAAGGGTGACGCATCAAATATTATTCAATCACTCGAAGTTTCGGATGCAAGTTACGACGCAGCTTGGAGTCTATTAGAAGACCGGTACGACAATAAAAGATTAATGATAAACAACCATCTCAAATCAATTATAAATATTCCCACACTAACCAAAGAATCTAGCACTGGTCTACGAGGTCTTTTAGACGAACTGTCAAAAAATTTACGCGCTTTAAAGGTACTCAAACAACCCGTTGAACAATGGGACACTTTGATTGTTTTCTTAATTGCCCAAAAACTTGATTCCTTTACCAGACGTGAATGGGAAAAGGAAAACTCAATTAAGGAGTACCCCACAACCGCAGAATTAGAAAAGTTTTTAAGAAAACGATGCCAACTGTTTGAAACAATAGAAATAAGTCGCCAATCTCAACATCAAACCGAAAATCGTAGTAATTTTAAAGGCCACAAACATTACCCAAATTCCAGTCGTGTTTTAACCTCTACTGTCACCAATGACAAATGTCCCTTATGTGCGGAAGCGCATCGAATATACAATTGTACGCAGTTCCGTGCCATGACCGTGCCGGAACGCACAAAAGAAGTAAAACGTCTTAGGTTATGCCTAAATTGTTTTTCATCAACACATATGTGCAGCACCTGCAAAGGCAGTGGTTGTCGCATATGCACACTCAAACATAGTACCTTACTGCACGACGACCAAAAACGTGCTCGAATTAGCAATCAGCATTCAAACGATGCAAACAATACCCAGACTCACAGCGCACAGGCACCCGTGTCCAATTCACCTGCAGTTGATTCAACTAGCACAGTAAACACGCACGTATACCAATCCAACCAAGTATTATTATCTACAGCATTGGTTAACGTCAAAGGCAGGAACCAAAATTTGATATCATGTAGAGTTTTATTAGACAGCGGATCACAATCCAACTTCATAACAGAAAATTTCTGCGAGAAATTAGACATAAATCGCGAACCAATCAAAATGACCGTAACGGGACTAAATCAAGTACAATCAGCAATCTCTTCCAAGGCAACAATAACAATACAATCATGTGTAAGTGAATACATAACCACTCTCAAATGCTTAGTAGTGCCCAAAATAACAAATTTATTGCCCGAATCATCATTCCAAACGTCTCAATTAAATATTCCTCAAAACGTCATGCTTGCGGATCCAACTTTTAACATAAGGGCCCAGTAGACATGCTTATAGGAGCTGAATTGTTCTACCAATTAACTTCAATAGGTCAACTTCAAATTGATAGAGGTCCTATGCTCCAAAAACAGTCTTAGGTTGGGTTATAGCAGGAGATTAGGATCAATTTCTCAAAAGGCAAAACTACGTGTCATACCATTAGTAATGATATCGCGCGCGACATAAATACATTTTGGGAAATAGAAGAATTGCAGGGCAGCAAAAACCATGGTCACCCGAAGAGATATTATGCGAAAACACTTTGTTGAAAACACAAAAGAGATCCAAGCACGGGAAAATTTATTGTCAAACTTCCATTTAATAGCAAAATTGATTCCCTAACGGACTCGGGCAAGGGAGCATTAAAACGTTATTTCTCAATCGAAAACAGGTTAGAAAATCAACCCCCCCTTCGCCAAAAATACATTACCTTTATAAACGAATACTTAACATTACAACACATGAAGGAAATAAATGCTGAAGTAGCAGGCGCGGGATACTATCTCCACACCACCCCGTAGTAAGCGAGAGGTCGGGTAAAATACGCGTAGTATTTGACGGCTCAGCAAAACGGAATGCGGATTATCATTTAATGATTGTCAAATGGTCGGTCCTACTATCCAAAACGATTTATTCAATATCACTCTAAGATTTCGGAAACACAAATACGTAATAACTGCGGATATTGAGAAAATGTACCGTATGGTGCTCATGCATCCAGACCATCAGCGTTTCCAAAGGATATACTGGCGAGATAAGATATCAGATGACCTAAAGGTGTATGAATTAGCAACAGTAACTTATGGTACATCAGCAGCAGCATTCTTAGCCATCAGGTGTTTACAACAAGTAGCGCTTGACATTAAATTAATAACGCCGGAGCTCGGTAAAGTGATCGAAAATGATTTCTATGTAGATGACCTGATGACAGGTGCGCAAACCATCCAAGCTGCCACCGAATTGAAAAATGAATTAAGTAAAGCATTAAGCAAAGTCGGTTTTAATTTACGTAAATGGCGCACCAACTTTGAGCGGAATGCAACTGATCCAAAGGTGGTAATGTTAGGTGACAATGAATCCAAAAAACTCGGAATCCTGTGGGATTCGGAGGCCGACACCATAAAATATGAAATAGATTTAGGATTGCCGGATACCACACCGACAAAGCGCACAATATTATCCGAAGTGTCAAAAATATTCGACCCACTGGGGCTTGTAGGGCCAGTGGTAATTAAAGCTAAGCTTATAATTCAAAGGCTATGGACCTTAAGATTAGATTGGGACGAGTCTGTTCCCGAAGAAATTTACACGGAATGGGCAAGGTTAAAGCAAAATCTCAAGCTACTAAATTCACTCTCAATTTCGCGAGTTGCAATAACACACATTCAATCAACAATGGAATTACACGGGTTTTCCGACGCGTCCGAGCGGGCATTCGGTGCTGCAATTTATATTCGTAATTTCAACCCTATTAACGGTAAATGGGAAACAACTCTATTATGTGCAAAATCCAAGGTTGCACCATTACACAAAATATCCCTTCCCAGACTAGAACTCTGTGGCGCATTAATACTCGCTAGACTTTATGACAAAACTCTTGTATCAATGGGCATAGATTTTCATGCACATTATTTATGGTGCGATTCAACCATAGTACTCAATTGGTTAAAGTCCCCTCCATCGAGATGGAAAACGTTTGTAGCAAATCGCGTCAGCGAAATACAAAATTTAACTCAACACGCCAAATGGCAGCATGTGCCGTCGAACGACAATCCTGCAGATTTAATCTCACGCGGATTATTTCCTCACGAATTACTCAAATCAAGGATTTGGTTTGAGGGTCCAGAATGGTGCCAGTACAATGAGAACAGGTGGCCCAACCAACCCGACTCGACCCCGGACGAACTCCCAGAACAAAATTCTAATGTTACAACTTGCTTAACAAACACTCAATTTTCAACTAATATTTTTGCCCAATGGTCAACCATTACAAAAACCAAGCGAATAGTGGCGTGGATCAAAAGATTTATTTCCAATTGTAAAATCCCAAACAGCCGGAAATGCGAGCGGCAACACGGATCTTTAACAACAAGCGAAATCACCGATAGTCATCGAATATTGATAAAATTATCGCAATCGCAAGTTTTCTCACGTGAAATTTTGAATCTGTCAAAGAGCAAACCCATATTCCCAAGTAGTACTTTACTCTCATTACACCCGTTTTTAGACAAGCAAGGAATCCTTCGCGTAGGAGGAAGACTCAATAACGCACATCTTGATTATAATCAAAAACACCCAATAATTCTTCCAAGCAATCATATCTTAACTAGACAAATTTTCGAAACCGCGCACAAGGAACAATTGCATTGTGGCGCACAATCACTTTTAAACTATATTCGTCAGCAATATTGGCCTCAAAGAGGCAGACAATTAGCACGTCACATCATCCGAAGATGTATTAAATGTTTCAAAGCTAATCCTCCTAATTCTAACTATTTAATGGGTTCTCTACCCGCAACTCGAGTAACGCCCACACCACCATTTTTCTCAACCGGTGTAGATTACGCCGGTCCCATCATGATCAGGAACAAAAGGGGCCGCGGATGTATTTTAACGAAAGCATATATTTGCGTATTTGTATGCCTCGCAACACGAGCCATCCACCTTGAAGCGGTCAGCGACTTAACCACACAATCCTTTATGCAATCCCTTCGCAGATTCGTGGCCAGACGCGGGAAACCTCGAACTATTTACTCCGACAATGGCTTAAATTTTAGAGGTGCGTCTTCCGAATTAAAGGCATTGTACGATTTTCTCAACAGCAAATCAAATAACATCAGCGTTATTCAAAATTGTGTCACAAACGAATCAATTTCTTGGATTTTCATACCCGCAAACAGCCCAAATTGGGGCGGAATATGGGAAGCCGGAGTAAAAAGTGTTAAATTTCACTTGAAACGCGTGTTAAACAACGCGAATTTAGTTTTCGAAGAGCTTAGTTCTGTCCTTTGCCAAATAGAAGCAGTCCTAAACTCCCGTCCTATCAGTCCAATCTCCAATGATCCCAAAGACTTAACACCCCTCACGCCAGGGCATTTCTTGATCGGGAGACCACTTACTGCCATACCTGATCCTGGAAATTACCTCGAAACACCTCCAAGCAGACTCGATCGATTTGAGTATCAACAAAAAATCACTCAAGACTTCTGGTCAAGATGGTATCAAGAATATTTGAGTAATCTGCAACAAAGAAGAAAGTGGACATCTCAAACAGCATCGCCACAACCTGGTGACTTAGTCATAGTACGAGATCCAAATCTTCCTCCAATGCGTTGGAAGATGGGACGCATTGAAGAAATCTATCCAAGTCCAACGGACGGTGTAGTTCGCGTAGCAAGTGTACGATGTGCCGGTAATGTGTTAAAAAGAGCGTGCAATCGTCTCTGCGTGCTACCGATCAGTGAGTCCAGCAATGAACACAAGCCAAAACAATTAGGCTAAGCTAGTTAAGCCATTTAGTGCTAAGTAAGCTACGTTAAGTTATTGAGTTATGTTTATGTTTCATTTTGCCACTTCCACATGGAAGACACTTATGTTTATTTATATATTTAGCAATAGTTTGTATTTGTTGAAATATTTTTCAAGGCGGCCGGTTTGTTAAGTATAAAATAGCGAGCGGCGCCCAGAGCGACATCTAAACCAAAGGTGGGAAAAGAAAAGGGCAAGTGGGGATTCTAGCTCCCAAAAGCTGGGGGAAGAAAGGATTCATTCTTCACCTTTCTTCATCGCAACTAATATTAAAGTGTACCCTCAACAAAGAAACAAAATCAACTTAAAGTTCTGTAACATACTGTAAACAATATTATTAAGTAGTAAAAGAAAACGTCTTAAGTGACAACACTGGCATTAATTAGTATTCTGCAAAAGCTGCATGCCTATGTATGAAAATACAAGGCCATCACAATTGTGGGCCTGAATTATACAGTACCTACCAATCTAAAAGTTCTTGTTAAAAGAAAACCAAATTGTAATCCATTAATACGTAGAAGAGATCAGAGCTGTATAAAGAAAGTATTTAGTTGAGAACTACTGGTATACCCAGATACATGCAGTTGAGATCAACGCAATTAAAGTTGAAGATAAAGAAGAAATCAAGTTTATTTAAAAATTCACTTGTAGGTTTATATCTATATACACATTTTTTTCAACCGTTTATTTTTTTATAAATTTATTATAAACTTTAAAAAACCTCAATCGGTTAATGATATACAGTAGCGCCCAAAAGTGAGTGCCTAAATGATTTTTCGAGAAGAACTTTTTAAAATATGGGCCATTTTACTTCATTTTTGAGTATGTTATACAGTTTTGTATGAGAAAAAGAATTATTATGTTTAAAACGTGATAAACAAAAATTTACGGAAGTTAAACGAGCTCAGACTTATTTGTGTAAAAAACGCATTTTTCAGAACAGAACACTAAGAACGATTTAATGAAAAATAACTGTATAACAATACACTAAAACAATTTTATAATCATAAAAATGCCTAATACTTAGTTGGGAAACCACGAGATTTTATAACTGCCTGACAGCGAGATGGCATTGAATCAATAAGATTTTCAAAGACTGAATCAGGCATTGCATTCCATTCCTTGTCCAATTCGGCAAATTTTTCATCTTTATTCTTAATGTTTTTGTTTCGACAACGTCTTGCCAGCTCTTTCCACAAGTGTTCTATCGGGTTGAGGTCGGGAGATTGACTGGGCCACTGAAGAATCCTGATTTGTTGCTGCTGCAATGAAGTCTTGACAATCGAGGAGGTGTGCTTAGGATCGTTATCCTGTTGTAGAATCCATCTAGGAGGCATATTTGTATGGGCCCATGGTAAGACGACATTAGTCAGCATATCTTTGTAACTTTGGCCAGTCATTATTCCGTTAATTTTAATGATGGGGCCCATGCCATTACGAGAGAAGGCTCCATAAACCATAACTGATCCACCTCCATGTTTTACTGTCGGTTTTATGTATTTTGAATTGTATCTTTCTCCAGGAGGACGTCTTATGTATTGTATTCCGTCGCTTCCAAATAGATTGAACTTAGATTCATCTGTGAAAAGTACTTGACTCCACTCGGCTGCTGTCCAATGCAAGTGCCGCTTTGCAAAATCCACGCGATCCTTTCGATTCTTGAGTTTGATGAAAGGTTTTTTAGCTGGACGTCTGCCATTCAAACCAGCATCACTCAATCTTCGGGAAACTGTCATTCGACTAATATTTAGACCTTCACTTTGATTGAATTCTGCTGCCAGATCCACAGCTGAGAGAATCGGATCCGCTTTGGAGCGACGAACAATGCGTGTATCCAGCCGGGAAGAAGTAACACGTGGTCTACCAGTTCTTTTATCATTCTCAACAGAATTTCTCTGATCAAACCTTTGAATAATTCTTGAGACAGTACGAGCTGGCATCTTTAGAATCCGTGAAATGGCAGCTGCCTTCATGCCAGAGTTTTTCATATCTATAATTGCTTTCCGAATGGCTGGAGAAGTTTCAACCCTTGGCATTGTTAAAACTTGGTCAATTGTTACTGAACACAAAAAAAATAACCCAAATATTCAAGAAAATCCAATAATGTGACGGCGCGGAATTTGTAAAAAATGACTATTGCAGTAGAAATGGAACATAACCTAAAATACCGTATCTGCGCAACAGTTAACTATTAATAATATTTTCCAACATCATACTGTACAATATACTGAAATTTGAAGTAAATTGGCCGAGATTGTAAAAAGTTATGCGTGAAAAACGGTTTCGGCACTCACTTTTGGGCGCTACTGTACCTACCGACGTACAAGTTAATTATAAGCGTTTAAAAATTTTAATGTAAGAAAAGAGTCTGTTAAAATATTTAGGTCAAATCTAAATTAGTGTACAGAATAAAGTAGGTCGTTGAACTTATTGACTTCCTAGAGTAGTATCCAGAGGAAATTTGAGAATATTTTTGATTCAAATTACATTGAAAATATTGGAAAACTTTGTTCAATAAATAATTATTTTTTATTAACATATAAATTAAAAATAAACAAACCGATTTGTGATTATCCAATTTCGAATTAACGCCAAATATTTTAAACTGCTCCTAAGAAGAATTAATTAATATCAAAATAAAGTTATTCGACTTCAAATTTAAGAAATATTAAAAAATATCACGTCAAATATAACTGTTTATTCGGATAATTGGAAAAAATGTATCACTAATAATTTTATTCAAGTCTTTTACTTATTTTATGGATTTAAATTTGATTTAACTGTGTAAATTAAAAAAGTCTTTATAAAGTATTATAATTCATAAGCGGATGTGGGATCCATTGCAAGTTACATAAAATCAAATCTTTTCGCATTCTTGAGAAAGGTTTTAGGCTATTTAACAGCACACCACGACCCTTATTCTTTTATAGTTTGTATCAAATAAACTTGGGTACGACTAGTACCAATATATATATATATATATATGTGTAGAATCTCCTTATAGAGATCATCTCGACGACAGATTTTACTGTACATATTGCACTGTGTTAGGTTATAGTGGGCTATGGCGTTTGGACTATTTATAACTAAGCCCATACAACTACCAAATAATTATTAAGAACAGTGTATCTAACTAAGACATACATTTGAATATATTGATTGAATATGCTCTGTTAGATTAGCTACATTGACATTGGTCGATACAGTACTATCTCAGCATGATACGACCTGAGAATCTTACGTATTTTACCATTTTAATGAACTTCGCTTAACTCTAAACCTTAAAAAAATGTTTCCGGCTACCTAAAGCCTTTTATTCCAGCCAAAGTTTGTAGTGTGCGTAAGTACTATAATTGCTGGTTTCCGCTAAAACTGACCCCAAAAACTTGCAGTTCTCTTTTTCATAGAAGGGCGCGTGATATTTGACACCAATTTAAACAATAAAAATTGGTATGTAAAATGTCCTAGATCTAAAGAATTTTGTAAAAATGCATTTTAATTTTCTAGTAAATGACCACACAGAGACTGAGGTTATTTGGTACGTGCTTTATGGCTAATTTATTTTATTGTTTGCATATTATGTCTCACAATAAACGTCGATTGAGAGTGTTTATTAGACAGTTATTTTATCGTTTGAACATCGTGTTTCAGTATAGGTAAATGTGCATAACCTTGTTATTATAAACATCTTATGTTACCCGTGAAGTGATTAAGATAATCAACATTATTTCACATTTCAATTTTGAGACATTGTAGCTAAACCTATCTCTCTAATTTCGATCCATATTTGATTTAAAAAAAATTCTAAATATGACTTTAATGGCACCATTGTAATAGACTTGAACAAACATTTTTCAAATATTTTGAATAATTAATCATAATGTTCACGTCCAATATCTTTTAATAATGTTTAATGTGTTCACTGGAATTGGACACTCAATAAAACAACAATTATTAAATTTGCAAATTTAACAATTGTTTTATAGAGTGTTCAATCCCATTTGAACATTAAACATTATTTTGAATAATAAGCTATTTATTACACATTTTCAAATTGAAGTTTACGATACCTTAACACAAAAATAAGGCCACTAGACTTCGAGTATGCTTTTGTGTAGTTTAGGGTCGTTCATTAGTGACTTAAGTACTTATTCGTCTAAGAGGCTATAGTTTTGGCAAATAATACGAAATTATCAATTTCACTAATTAAGTTAATAGATAATTTTTCAACTTTTACAACCTTATCAATAAATTAATCCTAATGTTCACGTGCAATATCTTTTAATATTAATTAATTCTAAAATTAGTTTGTTTAAAAAATTAAATTAAAATATTGTTTGTTCGAGTGCTTTCATGTTAGTAATTTATTGTCACGAATTTTTAGGAGATCTTTTAACTTGTCACCCTACACTTTTAAAAATTTGTTTTGGCATTTTGGGTAAAATTGAGTCAAAATATTCTAACTTAGTTCAATAACAATATTAATTCGTACGTCTTTGGAATTGTTAGAATTAGTTAAAAATTAAAAAACAAATGGGCATCACAACATCATTTGCCTCCCTCGCTCGGAAATGTGCCACTTTTCGCTGGAATGCGCACATCCTCCTGTTTATTATATTAGTATAATTTACCGTGCGCTCCTTCAAATCAAAAAATTTAATTTAATTTTGTTAATATCGATTTTATATGCGAAAAACGTATTTACCATACCAATGAGTGGAAGGGAGCGAGAAGATACAATAATCTTGTCAGTGCAAGTGAGAGGAAACGATGAAAATTATTCAATTAATTTTTCGTGTAATGTATTGGTCTAAATTATTGTGAATCTTTAAGAAATTGCCGTGAAATTAATTTGTATTTCAATAGAGAGGCTAGAATGAAATTCTTATTGGGTTTTCTTAATATTCGGTATCGTAATTGACACGTGTCATTGAAATTTGGTACTCAATGACTCAATAGTTTATAAGTTAAAGAAAAAGTTAAGTCTTTGTATTTTACCAGGTGTGCAACCTTAAAACGGCTGTTTTTTTATTTAGCAAAACACAATAATTAACGCAGAAAAGTGAAAAATATTTTATTCGAAGTAATTGCCCTCGCTGGCTATACATTTTTCCCATCTTCGAGGAAGATTGTGGATTCCACCCCAAAAGAATTCATCCCCTTTGGATAAGAACCATCCATCGAGCCATTTTTTAACATCTTCATAAGAATTGAAGTGCTGCTCAGCAAGTGCGTGTCCCATCGACGCAAACAAATGGTAATCTGAAGGGGCCAGATCAGGAGAGTAGGGCGGGTGGGGTAGCAACTCCCAGCCAAGTGCATCCAATGTATCCCGGACCAATTTTGCTGTGTGTGATGGTGCGTTGTCGTGCTGGAAAATGATACCCTCATGCCGATCCGCGTGTTCGGGTCTTTTTTTGCACAATTCACGATCCAATTCGATGATTTGTTGTTAGTAGCATTGAGTATTGATCGTTTCACCAGGTTTCAACAGTTAGTAGTAAACCACCCCCTTCTGGTCCCACCAAACACACAGCATTGTCTTTTTCCCGAATCGATTTGGCCTAGCAGACGATGTTGAGGGTTCTCCGGGGTCCACCCACGATTTTTTGCGCTTAGGGTTTTCAAAAAAGATCCATTTTTCATCGCCAGTGACGATTCCATGCAAAAATGATTTTCTGTTGTGCCGATCAAGCAAGATTTCGCACGCGGTCTGGCGTCGTTCCATCTGTCGATCGTTCAATTGATGTGGCACCCACTTCCCGATCTTTTGGATCTTTCCCATAGCAAAAAGGCGTTTCGAAATTGTTTGGTGGCTAACATTCAACTTCGCGGCAAGTTGTTTCTGCGATTGGGTATCATCTTCGTCCAATAAATCTTGCAATTCGGTGTCCTCAAAAACTTTTGGTCGATTTTCGCGCTTCTTGTCGGTGACGTTAATAATTCCGTCTCTGAATTGCCGAAACCACGCTCTGCACCGAGTTTCACTAAGAGCACTGTCGCCATAGACCTCCACAAGAATTCTATGCGCTTCGGCGGCGGATTTCTTCCAATTGAAGAGGAATAGCAGTGCTCCCCGCAAATGCTCTTTATCTGGCACAAAATTCGACAAGTTTATCGTGATCAAAGGACACGTTATTGTCCGAAATTGCTGACTTTGTCTTTTGTTTACTAATGGCAAAGATCAAAGCAATGAGAAAAAATGGCAGGCAAGGTTGGCTAATGCCTAATGCGTGCGTACTGCCATCTATTTGAAAACGGCCGTTTTAAGGTTGCACACCTGGTAATTAATAAAAGTCCATTCTAATGCAGAAATAAATATGTGTTTTACTTAAACCTATTCCTTATTGGATATTAAAATATATTTCTTATCATTTAACTGTCATAAAGTACAATTTTGTGGATTTTGTTATTTTATGTGGTTTTTTGTAAAATTACCCTACTGTAATTTTTAATTAAAAGAAACGCGAGAAGTGGCACATTTAGTTCAGTTTGATTTAATTAATATTATTTGTAAGAGAGAAGAATAAGATAGGCAAATCCAATTATTAAGGAGTATGTGCACTTTCAAGCGAAAACTTTATCCGAATAGAAAATCTGGATTTGAAGGATTTGTTATTAATATAGTCGAATCCAATTAACACGAAGATGTGCGCATTCGAGCGAAAAGTGGCACATTTCCGAGCGAGGGAGGCAAATGAAGCGCGACGCGGAGCGGCGCGCTTCATTTTCCCGAGATCGGAATGTGCCACTTTGAGCTCGAATGCGCGCACTCGGTTTTAAGCACGATTCACAATAATTTAGGCCAATAAATTAGACGAAAAAGCATTTGAATAATTTTTATCATTCCCTCTCACTCGTACTTATGAGATTGTCGTATCTTTTCGCTCTCTCCCACTCATTGCTATGGTAAAAATACCTTTTTCCAACATATAATCGATATTTATTGAACAAAATTAAATTTGTTGATCGGAAAAAAAGTTTGATTTACAAAATTCAATAAATACGAGGATGTGCGCATTCGAGCGAAAAGTGAAACATTTCCGAGCGAGGGAAGCAAATGAAGCGCGACGCGGAGCGGCGCGCTTCATTTTCCCGAGATCGAAATGTGCCACTTTGAGCTCGAATGCGCACACTCCGTTTTAAGCACGATTACGAGGTGTCCCGTTTAACAGGAAAAAACGAACGCGGTTGACAATCCGGAAAATCGCGAATCCGTATAACTGAGGTCCGGATAATCGAGGTTTTACTATACCTACAAATTGATTAATATACGTTTTCAGTTACCGATTTCAAAATCTATCATACATTTATCTTTGTATGTATCTTTATAATAAAAACCACTTTTAATTCATAAATGGAAGCATTTTTTAAAATACAATTATTATTATTTAATATAGATTTTATCAGTAAATATACTTAGTTACATTGCATTTTTAATCAATGAGTAGTAATTCAAATTCAGGGTTAATTTCTCGAATTCTTCACATCGGAAACGTTCATTGCAATATCTGTTAGGGTGGGGTAGCCATAAACAAGCAATCACCATCACCCCACTCTTGCACTGAAAGCGAGTAGTTTTCGCATATTCCAAAAATAGTCGCTGAAGCTTCTTTGTGGTAGCCGTTTAATAAATTAATTTTCTAAAAGCTTAATTATACTTTAGACAAAATGCGTTCCGCAGGTGCATCTTGTGTACTTATTTTCTTAGTTTTGTTTAATTATCTACAATTAGGTAAGCATTTACACTTTTTTAAATACTTTTTAGAATCGTTTTAACTTAATTAATTAGAGTAATTAGGCGACACTCCCTTTTCGTATAAATGTGTCTTTTTGCGTTGAATGCGTTCATTTTATTTACCATTTGGTGAACTATGTGTTTGAAATCCCAAATGTAGTATTGAAAATAAAATATTCTCGAGGTTAAATATAACGTTCGTCAGTTACGTAATTGAATTAATTATACTCGATTCATGATGGAAATGTTTTTCTTGTACTTATCTACTGAAGATAATTATGTCAAAGATTACCTTTCGTTTGCTGGTTTTATTAAATACATTTCTAAGATTTATTTATATTTTGAATTGCCATTAATTTATTACTAAATAATGACCTGTAATCTGTAACTCGAAGTTTCGAACAATTTCAAAAACTTATATGGGTAGCTTTAATTATCGATATTGCAAAAGAATTACGATTATGTCTATCTGCAATCAGTATTAGTTTGATCCGTTGTGAACTTTGTTTGTACTACATAATTCAAATTGTTTAACTACTGATTGTCGTCTGCTTAGGAAATTGCATAAATACAAAATTTGATACTATATAAACACTTAAGTGCATTATTGTTTTTTCGTTGCCCATATAATCTGTTTATTGTTGCTTACTTTGCTATTTTATATACTGATAAGACTGCCCGACTAATTCATCTTAAAAAATTTAGATTTTTCTATAGCACGAGTTATTTTTATGTTTTTTGAAATGAGTTGTTATATGTTTATGCAATAAACATTATCACGAAGTGGGGGGACATTTTTTGTCTTTTAATGTGGTACAACAATGAACTTCTACGTTTGGACACCATTGGTTTAGTGAAATAAAGGGTGGTTTAAAAAAAGTGGGTCAAGCCGTTAAACACCGATTCTTGGATCTCAAATGAAGGGACTTATTTTATACCATTCTTTTATTTTGGCGCCTCTTTTTTAAAATACAGGGGGTCAAAGTTTACTTTTTAACAACTACATAATTTTATTAAGATACTTATTTAGTTCAAATTTTGTACAGTTTATCTACTGTTGTTTTAACTATAGATATAGGGCATGATTTTATTTGGGTATCAAAAAAATATATTTTTTTAATTTTTTAGATTCAAAATTCAAAGTCGATTGTCTGAAAAAGTTTAAACAATGTGCAGATGTTTTTTTTGTTTCAATTATTAGCCATATGCCCTTTGCCTATGATCAAATAAACAGCGACTAAATTGAGATCATTTTTCTCATTAATCCTGGTAAGTAACAACTAATTTGTTTTTAATTCATTTAACAAATTTAAAGAATAGTTGCTAAAAATATGTAAACCAAATGCAAAATTAATAATTTACAAAAATAAAAAAATTAATAAAGTAAACTTTTAAATTTTAAATTAAACGGATCTATAGATACAATTTTTTAAACCATAAGCGTAGGCAGAAAAGTATTAAGGGGTTTAAAAAATAGTGAAACCAACTATAGCTAAGCTAGTGCTATAATATTCTCGATCAAAATTAAACAAAATATGTAAATAATCTGCACAAAATTTTAATTAAATAGGTATCTTAATAAACCAACAACGTGTTTAATAAAATTAGTTTCTAAAAAGTAAACTTTGATCCCTATATTTTAATAACAAGGCGCCTTAATGAAAAATGACATAAAGCAAGTTGCCTTACTTAAGGCCTAATTGTAAGAACCTACAGTTAACAACTTGGCCTGTTTTTTTTTAAACAACCTGTATATACAGGTTGTTTAAAAAAATATCATATTTAAATATTAAATATCATATACCTATATGATATTTAAGAATTAAAAGGCATTTAAGAGTTGGCAACATTGATTGACTTGTACAAAGCTACGGTTTATTTTTGGTATTGAAATACGGCTTAAAATTATCTTGATTAATTGACAATGGTGTATTTTCGAATTAACAGTCTTTTACGCCTTTTTTACAGTAGGTAAATCTCTGCAAGAGTATAAAATTTGTTTCATCTTCAGTAGTTGAAAATGGGTTTTTAATATTCTTTTATTATTTGGCCTAATAATTAATTTTATTATGTGTATTATTAGAAAGTAAAGATGATGTAACTAAAAATATAGCCTTGCTTTTTGAAGGTTGAACTTACAATTAGGTAATACGTATTTACAAAGTATATTTTGGATTGGTTGCTATTGGAACTTTTCTTAACAGAAAATATGTTTGAAATTTATTTTTAACAGGCCATTATCTATTTTATTTAGGCGATTCCTAGAATTTATTGATTGATATATGTAACATAAACAGTTCCAGTATCGTCTGCACTTTTCGATCTGTTCTTTATGGTTAATAAAGGTGTGGGATCAGAACCAGTTTTTGAATGAAGCGTAAAATGGTAAAACCACTGAGTGAATTTTATAAGTCAATTAATATAATGTAAAAAAAAACGAATGTAATGTTTTTACCTTTTATAAGTTTAAACATGTTAATAATTATTATATTTATAACAAAGTAACCAAAATATGAATATTAAATGTAGAAGTGAAATTCTAATAAAATTTAACCTCAAAATCAAGCTTTGACATTTACAATTACTACGTTAATCAAAAATTTTGTTGGTTTATAATTGGTTTATAACAAGTAACGACAAGTAACCACTTTTATTAAACTTTGAGGACAAACCATGCAAATATTTTTGTACTCCCTCAAATAAAGCTAAACGATGGCTTCAATTATATTTAGGGTGTCGTTTTTTTTTAATCAGAAAATTGTGACGCAGGCCTCAATTTATTTGAGTCCGATTGTACATTGTAATATATTATAACCCAACAAAATTTTTGAGTCGCGTAGTGATTGTAATTGTCAAAGACCTATGTTTACAAAGGTTTAATTCGAGGTTAGATTTTTACTACATTATTTTCAATTGTGGTAAAGAGAGAGAGAGAAACAGTTACATCAAAATAACAAAAAAATATGTATTTTAAAATACACTCATTGGAATAAAAATTCAGATCTTGATTCGTACCATTTTAAACTATGACGCAGGACTCAATTTATTTAAGCATTTACGTGCGTAAACTCGGCTGCAAAGGGCGAAAATACTTATAGCTACACTTTTATTACATAGCGATGTTTCGAACATAGGTATAAAAGCGTTAAATATTTCACCGTTTTTTGTCACTTGTCTGTTGGAGATTATTCTTATTTTCATTTTCAACTATAATGTTTATTAATTTTCCTAAATTATGTTTAATTATTATTTGTTGCTAATTAGGTCTTTGAATTTTTTTTTTTGTGATAAATGTAAAGATCATATATAAGTTTTATAACAAAACTATTTTTTTTTTCGCAATATTTCAAAAGTTATATCAAAATAAAAATTAATTTTGAATCCAGTACCGAAAACACGCCGACAGCTCCCGAACAAACACGAGCGTGTGTGACGTCATAATGTTAGTTTTCATTCATTGCAGCTTATACAGAAATAATAAATGCAGTGTTTTGATCTATTTAATTCTTTTGTCATGGTTAAATACTAAAGTTTATATTGAAAATGTCGAACCACAAAAGTTATCGTTCTTGTTTTGTACCATTATGTACAAATACTACAAAAACAACTCCTGATAAAATGTTTTTAAATGTTCCCCAAGATGAAAAACGTCGAAATAAATGTTTTCAAGCAGTGCATCGTTATAATCCCACAACAAAATCGAATTTTTTTGTTGTGAAGATAATTTCGATGTAAGTATTTTATAACACTATTGTTAGTAATTATTATTTATCCAAGTATACAAATCAAATAAGTAGAATTCAGTAAAAAATATATCAACATCAGGAATATTATCCGACTTTGCCTTTATAAATCCTTTATCACACATAGTTAATCGGAATTAACTAACAAATCGTTTTTTAGCAGTAAATTTTCAATATTATTGTCAACTCACGTGTAATAGCCGTAAACGCTGTCCTGTTATTAAACAGCTATAACATTATGACGTCACAAAGATGGTGGCCAATTTTGGCGCGTTTATAATCACGTGATTTTTTTTTAAATTTTATCAATTTTTAATTGCTTATAATTAATTGAAAAAAAATTTTTTTTAAGTATTTTGCATTAAATATCCATATTATTAATAATAAAGTTCTAAAATACATAAAAAAAATCAATAATTTTTTTTTTTCAACGATAAATGTCCGTCAAATTTTTAACAATTATTTAATTTTGATACAAGCAAGGTAGGTCAGTAATTTTAAAGCAAATTTAAAAATACCTATATTAAATTCATATATCCTTATTCTGCTACAGTCAAAATAAAAAAAATGTTATTTTTATTAAAATAGTTATAACATATTTCAGCAATAAGTTCTGGCATGGTTTTTAAAGGTTCTTTCAAGAGTACTAATCGCAAATGAGGCAGTCCTTCTGTATTATGGCCTTGTTATGTTACATGCTAACTAAAAATTAAGATCAGGAAATTTAAATGACGTAGCTGTAGCAACTAATAAAATTATATCACGGATAAGCAAAATTAATAGAGTTAAAAGAACCGCAAAGTCAGCTTTATTCTTCTGCTTTATGAAAAATTCCACCCTGTGTGGGTCAGGTTATATAATCAAAACATTTTTCACATTAAAGAAATAAGAAAGATTAGCAGTTTTATTTCTCGTTCTAATTTTTGTACATTGTTGCCAAACGCATTTCGTTCCTTTTAATGCAAAATTATTACAGTTCTTTTTGATTTTAGGAAAATGTTTTTTTTTACAATTATCTGTAATGGAATTGTAAACATAAACTAAATCAATAATTTTTATATTTTTCCAAGTAATAAGTTTTTAAATAAAGGTTTACGGTATTATTACTCAAAAATATTGCCCATATGGTAATTTGATTTTGGGGTACATATTTATCTAGTTTAAGTTCCAGGTATTTCAATTAAAAAAAAAATTATTATTGCAGTTTATATTTATATCAATTACCTATATAGGTACTAGTTAAAACCTTATTATTGTGAACCGTATGTTTATCGATTCCAAATTTTGCTTTTAAGAAAATTTATCAAAATGCTGTTAATTCGATACTTCTATCAGAAAACTTATTATTAAACTAACACGAAAACAATAAACAAGTTCTAACCTAAAAATTTCAATAAATATTTTTAACAGTTATAAATAATGCATTTAAATAATAATTTTCAAATAGCATCAAAATATTTTTTTTTTAATTTAAACTGCCGCCTTATAGTCCTTCGCTGTTTCGGTACAAATGATACCCTAGTGCCCCTTTATTTCGGGAAGCCATTTTTATACATGGAGTTCGTGCTCCTCCATGCGTTAACCATATAAGGGGACCGTTCTTATGTCATTGTTCAATTAGGTCCCCCTTTTTCAAAATACAGGGGACAAAGTTTATTTTTGAAAGTCTTTTTTTTAATAACATCGTTGTTTATTAATATGTTTAATTTAAATTTGATTTTCTTATAATGTACAGATTTTGCTTAGTTTTAGTTGAAAGTATTCCAGCATAAGTGGTAAAATAGGGGGTTACATATTCTCCTCCACCCAAACATCTTTTTGTATAGACCTGCGATTTAAAAAGTTATATGTATAGGGCAAAAATTGTTTCCTTAATTTCTTTATTTTATTAAATTAATCGTGTGATTTTAAACGTACCTTTGCGTAAGTGTTTCTCTCTTTTAGAAAATTATTTAATTTATAAAGGAATCGTCGTCAAACACTTAACTAATTTCTTACTTCTAAATTTATAATTACAGGTACAAAATTTGTATGATCATTATTTTTAAATTAAATAATTATAATTAAAATGTACATATATGTACAATGTACATCCACAAACAGAGAGACATAAAGGTATACGTAAAGTACTTTAATTCACTTATGTATGTACTTAATATTTCAATTACCCCTAAATTAATTTGACATTTTATTTAGAATTTATTCATTCTGTTTAAAAACTTTAAGTTTTTAATTTTAGTTTTTGTTAATATTTGTATTTGTCTACAAAACAATGATATTAATAAAGATTTATGACAGTAGAAAAAATATACCCGTTTAATAGTCTTAATTCTCGTTAGTGGGTTAGTAATTCCACAAAAAAAACGTAGCTGACACATGTGAACAAATTGGCCAAGCAAGTTTTCAAGGTTGAATTATATAACTAAATAATTCGGTTGTCGAGACAATGGATAAAAAACGTTTACCTGGGAAGTATAATAATTAAAGTATCTGTTCATTTAAATTCTTCTATAGAAATCTAATTATAAACGTAGGTTTGCCCTTGTAAAATTTTTGCTAATTTACTTCCAAACTTTACTGTCAAATTCTGTAAAGTATTTAATTTTATATTTGTGTAAACAATTTATTTTCTTTGTATTAATAAATAAAAATTTTATTTAATGAAAACATATAATTTCTTGTATGTTTTTATCTAAAAAGTTTGTTTCCTGTATTTTACTGTTTTTTGGTTGGTATTGTACTTTTCATCATTTCAATTGTCGCTAATTTACCATGTTAGTTTCGAAGAATTTACACTGGTTTAAATTGGATTGAAATTTTCTAACTATTTAGTTTAAACTACCAATCGTATTGAAGCTTGAATAGACATAAAGACTAGTTTTACGATATGCTTAATTCTGATACCCAGAGAAACCGTATATATAGGCTCAATGTGTATAGACATAAACCAGAAAATGAAGAAAAGATACTGTATAATACAATTATTATAACTTTTTAGATTTTGTTTTTTTTTAAACTGTAGATGATGTCCTTAGCCCTCCGTTAGTCATCTGAAATATCGTACCATGTTAAGCCAATGGAGGTGGTCTACGATTGTAGACCAGGTGACTAACGGAGGGTTAATTTTGTCTGTAAGGATGCTTTATTTTAATGCTTCAGAAAATATTTTATTATGTGCATATCGTTCCCCCTTTTACGTAGAAGCGTTTCTGATGTTTACATTATTTTACAGAAGAATGAAATTTTAACTAAAACTTGTGTAAATTATTTTTTTGGCAAAAATATGTTTTTGTTCGATCTAATAAAGAAATATTTATGTCTAAACAAGAACAACAAAGTTATGTTTAAAAGTATTAGTCAGACTTCGCTTCTCTTGTAGAATTAAATAAAAGTCAGTTACATCATGCGTCAGATAGGAAACGATATGAGAAACGGATGAGCAAAACCACAACCACCTATACTACACAGGCTGTACTATTAAACGTGGCAACGCTGTATAGTGGTGCGATTCATTTGGTGCCTAAATATAGGTCTTATTTATTTGAAGATTTTAAATTTGGCGACGATCGGGTTATTCGCGCCTTTCAGAGTGTAGTCATAGTTAAACTTGCACTGGAATGTAGACCATCTATGAAGCATCTAAAACGAATAATATTGAATAACCGTTTATAAAGATAAACTAATAGTAGAACACTCACAAAAACTTATCGTATGGCAAAGGTGATATCATTTTACGCCCTTTCCACGTTTGAAATTTCCAAAATAATGTCAAGAAGTAGAATAACACAATCATACTAACCTTTAAGATCAGATGACATTATCCGTTGTTATTCTCTCACAATGAACCATCCCATATTTAAATAACGTCTAGAAATGCAGTAAACATGTTGCTTATTATGTTTTTGGTATTTCATGTATCACAATTTTTTAAATTAAATTATCGCATTTTTAGCAGTTTAAAATTGTCTCTCAATCGAAATTCGGTCTACTTGCTGGTGTGCCAGATGTCCTTATACATGACTTGTTAAGTGTAAATGGTTGTGGCAAAACCCATATGCTAATTTTAAATATCGATTGCAGTTATTTATATCACTTTTTAAATTTGAAATATATATACACCTAAACCTTTATTTTTAAGAAGCACATACTTCTTTTTCTTCTTCGTAAGTTACAACTAGGTTCTGTCTTTTCATCAACAATGTCTTTCCTGCGATTTTGAACTTCGGTTTTCGCACTAGGTACCAACAAATTTTTCGTCAGAAAATCTCAGATTTTATGGAAAAAATGAATATTGACTCCAAATCTGAAATATAAACAAAATATCTAAAAAGCAAACATTAAATTATTTAAAAAGGAAATGCAAACGCAAAAATGTCTCTTCTCAAAAACGTTTACACTATTTTTTTATACACAGCGAATTATGAAATTCAGGGAATTCCTAGTATGAACCTTATGAATGAAATTAGTAACAAGAACAGTTAATACGAGAAACCAAATTCAAAGTGTCAACAATTGCTATTATGTTACGACTGTTTCTACAAGTAAGCAGTTAATATCCATTGAATTAAAAGCTAGGATAATTTCCTGTCAATGAAAGTCCCCTCAAAATCGGTCCAGCTGTTTCGGAGATTAGCTCGAACAAACAAACAGATAGACAGACAGGCAGACAAAAATTTAAAACCGTGTGTTTGTGTTTTGGTAACGTGCAAATTAACCATAAGAGCTTACGAAAACGCCTTTATTTTGTAATCACACGCACTTAAATTTTATTTATATGTAGAGAAGTATGTACACAGGAGTTATGCAAATATTGTAAACTATTGTATTAAAACATATTACACGTATTACGTAATCTCAAGCTGCAATTTTATCAGTTGATGGATAAAGCTCAAATCTGATAACATACATATGAATAGAACAAAGAAAAACATTTTTACAGGATTTATATAAATGATGATGATCCAATAAACTTTATAATAAAAGAAGTTTTGTTCTGCAAACATAAAGAAAAAAATATTATTTATTTTTTAATAATTCGTTGATAGTATCTTATCGTCTAAAATTAATCGGCATGTAACAATCAGACATTTGTTATTTGAGACGTTGGGAATTGGGATGCTTCAACTGTTGACAACTTTATAAATATTAAATGATTTATTAAAATTCTGTCAACATAGGTTTTGTAATAAAATGCAGCAGTCTGTATCTAATTTACTACCCATCAGGTTTGTTAATAATGCTAATTAAAATATCCCCAGACTATTTCAATTTTTAAAAATAATTCGATTTATATTACTTGACCATACTAAAAAAAATTGTGTACAAAAATCGGCACAGTTTTCAGAATCAATTTTAGTAGTGCAAAATACTATATAACTATGAGATAGAAATAGTCAATTCGCATATTATGTGTTAAAATATTTGTTGCGAAATGGTAAACTATTTATAAGTGATAGTTTTCTGAAAATATCGAGTAGGTTACAGAAGCTATTCTTAGACAATTAAGTGCTCCAAAAATTAAACTTAAAAAGTAAATTACTATGTAATATCTTATGAATAATTCTGTAATCAATAACAATTTTTTGTAGGTAACCAAAATTATACTACCACTTACAATTAGATACAAATTTCGTTAAAGTACTTATTTAATATAATAATTAGGCATTCTAAATTTAACAGTTCCTTTTTAAATATGTTAATAAAAGTCACAGACAAACATAAGTACATGAATTAAACAACTAATTATTTTTGTATTTAAAATTCTCTGCTCACAATGTAACATAGTTATGTTAGTTTAAACTACCAAAAAAATTGAGTTATTAATTTAGTTAATTACATGGAATTTTGAAGATTATTTAAATAAGTAACTCCATGTAATATTTATATTAATTCTTATTGTAATGTTTTTCAAAATTGTATTTTATTTATTAATTTTGTAGTAAATTTGTAGTAACTATGAACCTCAAAAAAATTATAATTGTGTAAATTATTCAAGGTTTTCTATTATATAACAGGAAGTTTTAAACTTCTCTATATTATAAAAGAAATCTATGGGATACTAACTGCCAGATTTTATAAATAGAATGCTTTTACATCGATATTTAAATATTACGGAAGTAATTTACTTCAAAATATGTGTGCTCAAATTTTTATTTAAAAAGTACATTGTAGTCTATACCTTTGCAACATTTGTTTTGCATTGTCCTCGACTAAAATATCAAATATTAATTTTATAAATTTTATAAAACTATTTTTTGAAAATAGATACCTAGAAGTAATAAATTTAGCAAAAAGGTTCAGCTAAAAAGAGTCGCAGCATATATTTATGTAAATAGAAGCCAAAAGTGATTGTTCTAATTAGCGTAAAAAATGTCAGTTTTTTGAACCTGAATGACCTTTTATGTTACAACTATTAATGGGGCACTTTAGTACGATGGGTAACATTTCCTTAATTTGTTAACTATTTCAATTCAAGGCTACAGTCTGACGCCAAAAATTCTACCAACAAATAATGTTGAAAGATTGGGAATAGCGCGAAGCAAAGTTAAACACGGTTATAAAATTTGTTTTAGCAAGGTGTGTTTGCACGAAGTGCGTGACCTATAAACAGAGTAAACAGCTTTTTAGGTCATCCATTAATTGAATTAACGAACAGAAAAGCTAACTCCAATCTGCGTGTATATTACTAATTAAATTTTGCTTTTATTTTATCTCAATATTATCTTCTTTATAGGTTCAAGTTATAATTGTTACTCATGTGCGGGAGCACCCGGTCTTCCAAGGTCTTCGGCAATCCCCAACATGCCCTCAAGTATAACGACAGTCAGTGCAGCTTGCGGAGATCCCATAAACACGGCTGAATTAGGCAACGCACTTGTTCCCTGCAATACACCAGGACATTCATGCATCAAAATTGACATGGAAATCGAAAAAAGTAAACCATTTATTTATTATTGACGCATTAAATTAATGTACTTTACAACAATTTCAGTAAAAGTGGTTATGCGAGGCTGTCTTCCTCCCGAAGCTTGTTCTGTCTTCAATAGCTGCCATACTTGCACAGGCGATAAGTGTAATTCTTCGTCGGCAATGGTGCCATCCTTCATTCTCGTTACCATCGTCAGTTTGATGTTCACCAAATACTTTTTGTAAACAATTAGAAAAGTGTCTTAAATGTAGTACTTAATATTAATTATATTTAGACACGTATTTTATATGGGCACTAAGCATATTGTAATGTTTAAAAATAAATCAAGGATTTAGTAATTTTTTATAAAAATGATGTGTTTTGATTTAAAAATTTTCTCGACATGTATGAAAAGTTTTCCACAAAGGGCCTTACATAGAAATAGTAAATGTTATGTAAATGTTATATTAAGCTTCCATGAATGTGAGTTACATTTTATGTACAGTAATGAATTATTTGCTGATGAATAGGAGAGGGATGGTCACGCTCCAGAAATTGTGTGAAGCATAAATCGTGAAAATTTCAAGGATATCTTTGTTGAACGTAATTGTTTGGACGTGCCCATCCCTTCACATTACATACGACACCCTGCTATAGTCAGTGTTCATATATATTTTTATTTAAATGTAAATTTGGCAAACCTTTATAAATGTCTTGATCTACGAGGATGATTTGGAAAATTTGTGGCCTGGCTTATGGAAGGATATAACTTCTGCTTGAAAATTGTCCCTATGAAGTTAGTCTACGTCATCCAACAAGCTCGTATGCTCTTATACCATTTCAAAAATAGATACAACGACTTACATGTATATTAGGCCGTTAATTTTTTAAATCGTTCTTATAATTTAATCTTATATAAATATGTACATCAAATAATTTTAATAATTGTACTTCAAAGATATTATTGTTAATTTTAGGAAATAGGGAAGAACATATTAAATATGTATTGGTATTTACTCTCTTCAATAGATTTTTAAGAAATCTGAAAATATTTAGTTCTAGTTTATGTAAGTTAGTTGTTATTTAAAGACATAACGAAACTAAGTATATACTATGTTAACGTTTGTGTCTGTTTTAAAGTTTAACATGATTTACAGTTTTCTTTTATATCATGTTCTATATTAATAATGGAGTAAACTATCTCGAAATTCAGGTATTATAATTTTTAAGATATGTAATACTAAGTATTTACCATTTATACCACTATTGCAACTCATAAATGTTAATGTTTTGTACTGCATATTTAATATTAAATGGAATAATATACATCTGCTGTTTATAAATTTTTTTAAAGTTTTATTTTAACAAGTTTTATGCAAAATATGAATACAAATTGAAGTTTACATCTTTGTAGATGTATACTTGAATGAATAATTCGTCATGAATGTTTGTTAAAAGAATATTGCCTGTTATACATATGCTATTTGAATTTATTAATTGCTGATTTTATGTTCTGCTGGAAATCTGCATTAGTTTCATTGAATTAAACCAATCGTCGAAATTATACTCGTAATCCACCCACAATAATAAAAATTTACAAAGCGGTGTATGCAGGGTGTTTTCGATTAAGTGTTAGAGCCGGTAAGAGCGGATGGGACAATCTTTTTAGAAAAGTCTTGTAATATTACAAAACAATAAAACGATTTACTTATGTATATAATTCTGCCATAACTACAAAAAAATATTTTTATCGATAAAGACTATTTATTAGAACAAAAACTATTTAAAAAAAGACTTCTTTGTTTTTGAAAATTGTAATTTATTAACAGGTCTGTTGAGATGGAATAGCGGTTTTAAGCAAGTCAATTTCATTTTCCGATTTTGGACAATGTTTATAAAAAAAATTATTTGAAAATGCCAAAGCTTTTAAGCGACGACTAAAATAAATGAAGAAATGTTGGAAAGACAGACTACATATCCATTTCGAAAAATGGTATAAGAGGACATGAAAAATATTACGCACGTACAGTCGATCCAAGATAAGTCGAAGTTGAAGGGAAACTAAAAATAATTCGACTGTATATTGATATTTATTGAGCCTTATAGGATTGTGTAATATTACAGTAATAAGTAAGTATACGAGGTCAGTTCAGAAAATAACCGAACTTTATTATTAATTTTACAGATTATTGGTAGCTGTCGTCTTCAAAGTTCTTCCTTCCTCTACTAACACACTTTTCCCAGCAGTGTTTCCATTTCGCGAAGCAGAAGATGACTTTTAATGTCTGCGTCGAATTTATCTTGATGTCAACAATACTTCAAAAACCAGCACTGATTTTAATTTCGGAAATAAAAAAAAAACGTAAAGAACCAGATCTGGCGAGTAAGGAGGCTGTGAGAGAACAGTCATCTCATCTTTGACACAAAATTGACAAAACGGATTGTGTGGATGCATTTTCGTGGTGGAAGAATCATGAGCCACAACTCTGGTCTTTTTTTGCTGATTTTTTCTCGTAACCGTTACAAAACACCTTCATAGTACACACGGTTCAATGTTTCACGTTGGGGTAATAATTCAAAATACACAATTCTCTAAAGTGGAAAAAAACAGTGAGCATCACTTATACATTGGATCGAAACTGATGTGCTTTTTTGGGGCGTGGGGAGCCTTTGCCAATCCATTGTGACCCAGAGCATTATCTCCATAAGCTTGTTCTAAAAGTTGAAAGGTGTGTATGAAAGTTTTCTCCAGTTTCACACAAAATTTTACATTGCATCGTTGCTCCAGAAAATCGAACATTTCAAAAATCCACACTAAAACATAAATACGTTCCACTCAAATAAAAATTTCACGAAAACTAAAGGGGATATCAACAATTTGAAAAACATGCGGTTACAAAGGACGTTTATGCGCAAAGCAGTGCTACCAACCACATTTCACTAAATATGTCTATTAGCGCATAATTCAAAATGTTCGGTTATTTTCTGAACAGACCTCGTATAGAACTAAAACCATCACAGTTGAAAGCCCTTAAAAACCAAAATGTATGATATAGATCTATATAGTAGTCCTGCAATTTTTGGTAAACGATAATCATTCAAAGTAACATAATAATAAGAACAATAATTAAAAATCATCTGTAATCTTATGAAAATTCATTTTTTCAAATTTACGAACGCGTGCTGTGTTATTTTTGTCAAATTGTGTAATTTGACATATTCAAATTATTTGTAACTATGTTCAAAGTTAGGTATATTTTAAGCTAATTTTAAAATCATATCAGTGAAAAAATTTGTTATTCGGGGTTGCCTGATTTAATACAATGAGCTTGGTGGTGATGATTAATCATTTGGTGTTTGAACCAGATCACTATGTAAATGTTTAAAAACCACAAAAAAAAATTATTGAATAGAACACAATGTGCAAAAGTACAATTTTGTATAACTATAATAAATTCTAGTTGAGTTACAATTTTTTTTTTATTTCAGAAAAAAAGATATTTGTAGGTCTTAAAATGTTGACTATATGGAGTTAATGAATTTATTATTGAGAATATCTCCATAAATATGAATTTTATGAAAAAAATGGAACGGACCTTTTTTGTAGAGAATTTAATTTCCTACACAATTGCTTCTATAACTTTTTCTCAAATCCATATACTTTAAGAAATACTTACAAAAAATTACAATTTTATCAAAAAATGAACTTAGAAAGTCTTGAGGCACGTGTTATTTAAAAAAAAATTTCCTCGTATTTTTTCGTCAAACGGAAGGTTTTTTTGGGGCGTTAGAAAAAAATTAATTTTTAACGACCACCCTAATAAGCATGCTTCAGTTTTTGTTGCCAGTATGCCAAATTTTTTCACATATTGAAAATGGATTCCACCTTACTACCTTTTTTAATATTGTTTACATATTGGGGTATAAATAATAAAATTTAAAATAGTAAATTTTTCTATTTGAATATCAATAAAAACTATCAACCCTGAAAGTATCATATGCTAAATTTGGCTTTGTGATGTAAATACGTACAGTTAGGTAAGTTTTTAAATTCCAAATAAATTATTTTGACCTTAATCTAGCAATATTTACTGAAATATGTATCCTATTAATAATGTGTCCAAAGAAGCGACCATGAAAATGGTGTGCAATTTTTATTTTCCTGTATCGAAATTGGTGTGGAGACGTTTTTGTTTACAAATTTATTTTTATGACAAAAGAAATAAATGTATAATTCAGGTATCTCTTTCGGAAACTGATAGGCTATCCATCTATCTTTTTCTACAGCATTTAAAAAAAAACGCTTTGCTAATTTTAAACTCATTAAAACATTATTAAATATAAAGAGCTATAAATTAAACCTTGAAACGAAATTACACAATAGCAAACTTGTTTGGAGGTAATTTATACGATCCTACCGAAATGTAGGGAACTCCACCTTTAAAATATTTACTTTATTTGTGTATTTCTTAAATTTTGTATCAAAAGAGCAGAATTATAATTTTAAAAATGAGTATGTCTATCTTACGCTTTTTATGTGGAATTCTGTTGTTGTTTAGTGTTGTTAATGTAGGTAAGTAACACACCTTTTTATTTTATGTATAAAACTGAATGCAGACACATCCATTTCCATATTGTTTAATACTTATTATAATTCATTTTTTCAATATATATACATATATTTATTATTCACACTAATAAGAATTGTTTACTAAACGTTTTTTGTTAAAATATATTCCTATGGATAGATCTTTAAAAGCAACATAATAGCATAGACTATACGGTGTGTCCCAAATTGAGTAGGCTAACATGGGTATCTTTCTTATTAGTGGAGATGGAAGTTTGGTTAAATGGGCAATGTTTTGCAGTTTTAGGTGCCAATTCAGATTCCGTTAAGACAATTTTAAAATTCCGAATAGTTCCGAAGTAATCGTAAAAAAACTGAAAATCGTCATTTTCTTTAATGTCAAATAACTTTGTAATTATAAAAATTACAAAAAAAAGTTTAATATAAAAATTACTACAAATGGAAATTAAATTCAAAATGGCGGTTTCTAAGATATTGATACACGGAGAAAAAAATATCCTTATAAGAACTATCCGTGTCGCTATTATAGCTATACGTAGTATATCTTTCACAGGGATACGCCGTATAGCTAATTTAGCTATCCAGAAGTTCCTTATTGTGGATATTCAAAGTGACATTTCGTCAGAACAACGATTCGATTGGCTAATTTAGCAATAGGGCGTATCCCTGTGAAAAATAACTATACTACGGATAGCTCTAATAGGGATACGGATAGTTATTATAAGGATATCATTAATAGGTGCTTTGAGGTTACGTTAGATAGTTGTTATAACGATATTTTTTTCTCCGTGTACCAACTTTTTTATTTTAAATAGGCGTTATATTAGATTTTTACGTAGCTAAATAGCATTTTTTCTCCTTTCAAGCATGTATAACAACCCATATTTAAATAAAAAATTATTAACAATATTAAATTTTATAAACGGGCAATACGAGGGTTATTTTTAAAGTTCTCAAAATTACTCCAATTTTATTTACTTTATTAGGAAGATTTAAACATTTTAAAGAAATTAAGTACAAAATATAATTAGATACTAAACAAATACTAGTAAAAAAATCGGAAATAAAAATTTATAATTTATGTGAGAAATATTTATATAATACATACAAAGAAACGAAACTTCCTACCCATATATTTTAACAAAAGTGGTATAGCACTTTGTTCATTTGAAATCATTTAATAATTTTAAAATAAACGTTCTCAAACATATTCTCTTTTTTTTTAAATCTAATTTCCAGTGTAAATAGATTGCATTTATCTTAAAAAGTAGAGTCAAATCAACAAATATATTATTATTTTCGTATTCGGTAAACCAAAATTACTTAAAATTGACTAATAAATCACATGCCGCATAATCAGTGTTCCCCTGTGTGATTTATTACAATATTCTTTCTCACTTACGACCATATTAAATCATTTATTGGACCGAAACCAAAAAGTATACTAGTTCCATGTTCGAATCGTATCCTCTAAAAATGTAAGATTTTATGAAACGTCTTCACCAAAAACATTAGCCACTCAATTGGGACAGTTTGTCTAAATTTTCAATATAGTCGCCAAATGGGAAGTTTTTCTAACTTCTGAATTGCGAATATTGGCAGTACAGAGAATATTGGCCATAAATGAAATTTTTTAGATATTATTATAATACACAATGCAACATAAATAAAAGGGCTATTACCGTTTGATTGAAAATTATATTAGCTCTAGAAGCATTTAATAAATAATAATGATTTCTGCAATGGATGGTATTGCATTAATTGGTTGATAACACTTTATAATAATAAAAATGAATTTTTAAATAACAAGTATTATACAAGTAATTTAGCATCACCTTGTACTGTAATTAATTATAATTGTTAAATTTTATTTTAATGACACCAACTATAAGATTTATTAAATTAATGTATTTGGGAAAATCAGTGAGAACCTGTACAGTGCAAATTATATAATAGAAAATTTATTAAACAGCGCGATACCCCACTTCGTAATTTTAAATATAAGAAGCTAAACTGTATTTAAAAATAACTACTGTGCTATATTCGCGATACGCAAATTTTTGTGTAGTAAAGTTTACGGCCGTTGTTAATATGAATTATTTTGGTATTATTTTTCTTGTGCTATCGTTCTTTCAAATAGGTAAGTTCTCTCGTAATTAGGACAACGTCAGAAGTAAGGATGAACTGATTGCTTGTACTCTCAAACCAATGCATATCTTTACTTTTTCGCTTTTAATTTTTGTAGGTTAATAATCGATCGACTGTGTAACTTAAAAATACTCTTCGGAGGGTTTTAATTGTGTTCTTAACCGATTACAGGTCTTTCAAACCCTAACTTAATTAATATAAAAAATAATTAATAATTGCTAGTGTAAATATTTGTATCAAATATAAACTTTTGTTCAATTACATTTTTAAATACTATTCCTAGTAGTTAGCTCATTTAATGAGGGAAGTAAAAAATAGACTCTATTTGTAAACAGTATTTTGTATTTCAGGAACAGGTCTTCAATGCTATTCGTGTTATGGAAGTAACGTCAACATTCCAATAGACCCCCCTTATCAGGGAATGCAGTACAGTACATCCTGCGTCGATCCATTTCAAGAACAAAGAATAAAAATCGATACTTGCCCCAACGATAGTTATTCTTGTTTAAAGGTTGGCTTTGAATCTCACGGAAGTAAGTTGATAATGAATTGTTTGGCGTTTTTCGTATTTATTTGTCTTTAATTTTGTTTAAGCCAAAGTCGTTGCTAGAGGTTGTGTACCGGATAGGACTTGTAATTCTGCAAATCCTATAGGAGCCGATTGTAGTCTTTGTGACAGCGACCTGTGTAATTCATCATCGTATACAGTGCCATCGTTTTTAACAGTAGCTTTTATCAATTTTTTATTAATTAGGCATTATTGGTAATAAGAACGTATTTTTAGATATTTTGATACGGTTACCAAGGCGGCACATTGATAAGAATTATAAGACTTTAGAAACATGCCATTTTTTAAAATAATTAATTTAATTAGATTATAAAAAAAAATATATAAGTAACTGTAGTGCCTTTAATTCTAATATTGATGAGTCGCCTCAAATCTTTACATAATTTGTAAATAATTCCAAGTTACAATTTTAATTTATTCAATTATTTATAAATAGGTAGGTATGTTACATATATACAAAATAATGTAATTAAAATGCAAATATTAAATAGAGGATTAAGTATCAAAATACACAGGACTCGAAATAGAAAGTTTTATGAACCAGAACGGTTTTTCAAAATTAAAAATCGGTAAATTTTTTAATGTTTATTACATATCAATATTAATTGCAGGAAGGGGAACGATTTTTTTAAATAATTTTACGAACCGAAACACCATTTAGGTTTGCTCCGGTACATTTCGAGTCCTGCAAATACACAATTTCTACTTTTTTAAAGAATGAGACGAATCGTATTTTGTGAAAAGAATATTACGTTTAATACCACAATGTTTCTGTAAGTTTTAAAAGTTTTCATCAATAGGTATTGCCAATTATAGTCTAACCACGGTTTCAAACTGATAAATTTGCAGTGATAGAGACGTTTGATTTTCTATGGTCTATGATCTTCCAAATATCTGCGCAAAGGCGGAGCTCTAGAGACGAATGAAAGTAATAAATGCAAACTGAAAACATACTTACAGTGAACAAAAACGAAAAATAAATATACTCCCAAAGAAAGACTGTTTTAATAAAATATTAAACGGCAACATACACGTGAAACGATCAAACTCAATAACAAACCACAGATACAAACAATTCCGCTACATTCAAGAAATAAAACAAGAATGGTGATGTTTTCAGGTAAGAGTGTAGCAGCAAGCTAGGACCATTTTCTGTCTTTTGCACAGGCATGACTCATAGATCATGAGAAAATCAAACATCTCTACCACAAAATACTCATACCAAGAAAAGAAGCTTATCATCGGCACCTTTGATCTTGAGGTTCCCATATCACGTGACGTTTAAAAGTTGAAATGCGTTATGCTTAAAACTGTTAGAAACAACATAAATTATTAAAAATATCAAATAAGCGAAATTTACCAATTCGTTTCTAAAAATTGAAAAATAATGTAGCATACAATGAATTAGAGCCCCTTAAAATCACCTTTCAGTAAGACAGGGTATTAAGTCCAATGTGGTTGTTTCTATTCTTCTGTGCATCTTTTAGAACGTCAACAGTACAGTTTCGAGATATATTTCTTAATACATAATAATAAAAAATAATTTACTTGTAATAATTTATTCTACACATTTTATCAAATATTTAACAAATACTAACATTTTTTAAACGTTAACATTTTATGGAAAAGGCATAAATTATTCTAGACTTGGGCAAATCTTTGGTAGAAAAATAATAAATATGTTAAGCCAAAAAGCAAATTAATTAAAAATAGTTTATTTTTAACTCCTTTTCATTTGAAACCCCAAATAATTAAAGTTAAGAAAATAATAATAAGTTAATAATAACAAGGTATTTACATTGAAATATTTACATATGTACATCTATAAAAAAAGTAATAAATAATAAAACTTATTTACAAAAATTAAAAAATGTGATTAAAAAATAATTACAACTAACTTAATAAAATTAATAAATTATATATTAGATACAGTTCCAAACACTACATAGATTAATAATGGGTATAATACCCATTATTTTTTATGCATTCAGGCAACCGTCTCGGCATATTCCCTACCAGTCTAGTGATTACATCTGGCTGAATTTGCCTCCACGCCTTATTGTCATGCTGGGATAGCGCAACGATGCTTCTTTCACGTACTCCATGGAAGCTAATATCATCCCAATCTTTAATCACCGAAGCCCACAAATTTTCGATTGGATTAACATCGAGAAATTTAGATGGCCATGGAATTAGAACTATTTCAGGGTGTTCCTGAAACCACCAACGGACTATCCCAGCACTGTGCACTGGTGAATTGTCTTGAACCATTAATACTGGATTTTCTGGCGTGGCTTAAAAATTTTCCACTATGTTGAGTAATACCATGTTGTTCAGTAAACTCAACATAGGGAATTGCTGTAAATTTTGGGGGTGTTACTCTTACTAATATGGCCCTTCCGTTTCGAGCCATATACCACCAAAATCCGACTCTTATACGGCCTGCTTCTAAATTGAGACGGATATATTTTTGCTGGTATCGGGTCTTCTGAGGTTACAAAACTTTCTTGGAATCTTGGGAAGAAGAAAACGCCTTCTCATCCGTAAGTATGACGCGATCCCAATTTATATAGATAAGCTTGGCAAAAAATTATTGTGCTTCCGCATGCTTTGCACTCAGTAATGGTTTTCTGGCTGGTCGGCTACACTTGGAACCACTACTTTTCAATCTTCGTCGGATGATTTTCGATGAACACTGCAGCTCCAACCGTTTCCTAATCACTGTCGAAGTACTAAAGATTAATTATTGGCCATTTCCAAAATATTAATATTATGGGCATTTGATGTGCAAGTAGATCTTCCTTTTCCCGCTCTGCGTATTTTCTTAACCAGTTGTATATAAATTGAACTTTAGATTATATCTAAAATATGAAAAAAAATTATAAATTATGACAATAGACTTAACCCCATGACTTAACCATGTTTCTTAATGATTTCTACTAAGAAACCTGTCAATGATCTTAAGCTTATAGAAAACGTATAAAACAATTTTTTATTTTTTAAATATACATTAACCATTAGTTTATAGATCTTGTCTCAAAACTTCTAAGTAGGTTACGATATTTTTCGTTTAAAAACTAATTCAACTATATGAGAACCTGTTGTACCTTGGTCCCTTTGTACCTATGGCAACTTTATTTTTTTAAATATTTGCGGGCTTTCGTGACCCATAATTTTCGATATTTCAAATGACACATTGACAGACATTAACGTAAAGTTAGCAGCAGCTGCCAATGTAGGTACTATGTTAATGTATGAGATCAATTGAAATTTGTAATCGAAAAAAAGTAAATCTTTTTATATTCTTTTTACTTAAATATCTTATTAATTTTTATTACCTAATAACAAATGACTCATCGTAATGGAAAGATTATTTATTAATGTTTGTATAGTAGTAGTCTGATTTTGGCACAGCATAATCTTTAATTTTATTTTTGAGTTTAAAAGTCAAGGGTCGGTGTGTTGTACCTCGGTCACTGTCAATAAATTGTACCTTGGCACTAAGATCAACGTGCAATAAATAAAAATTTAGATATATCTATGTCTTAAATTCTTATTTTTTTTTATTTTGCTTCAGATAATATGCCTAGCAAGTTTGAGTTTGAACTCAGTTATTTTTAAGTTTAATTTAATAAAAATATGATTCTTATAAATAATAATTGCATTTAATCCCATAAAGTATTCGTTATTCCATTTGTATTTGGTATCCTTGTTTTGTATAATTTCTCTCTAAGAAGAGCACTTCTACAAAAGACCAATTTGAGAGAGCACCTACGGTGGTTGTGTTAGGGAGGTTTCACTGTAATACATATAAAAATTATTTAGAATCAAAATTCAAAAAAATCCAAATCAATCCGTTAAATATTTGGATTTTTTTACACGCATCAATGAACCGGAACCGTTCCCCTTGATTACACATGGGGGATATATATACCCCCATTTTGAGGAACAAAGATCAGTATTAAAAATGTTTTCAATCTTCGACTTTGCTTTGCCAACATTTGTGCTGCTTCCAGTGGAAATCATCGCCATGGTATTCAGGTAAGTTTTTTATACGTTTTAATTTTTATTAATATTTGCCTTTTTTTTGAACTTGTGTACTTAATTTGTTTTTTTGTTACAGATATTTGGACTCAGGTTCTTTACTTACCGTCAGTTTAAGTAATGCGTATTTAATGAAAATTTGCAGAGGAGATCCGATTCTACGGGATAGGATCCGAAACGAGGTGTTAAACCGGAGAAGACTTCGTAGAGAACTTGCACTAAATCCAAGTCTAGGGGTCGCTGTGATCCGAGATGGACTACCGACTACGTTTGGTTGTTTGAATGGATCAAAAAAAACAGTTGTAATTCAACATAATGTACTGCCGATTTCGACTAATTATAAAATTACAGTTGGATCGTTCAGGGTTAACCAAGGACAAGCCGAGAAGGTGCAAGAAACACGAAAACGTCAAGTAAAGAAGGTAAAAAGACGCGAACCATATTCTAAGCTTAGATTGTAAATTCCTGCTATACTTAGGTACTGATGATTTGTATATTGTTATAATTGTGACTGAATTTTAAATAAAATGTTTTACTTTTTAAAGACTGTTTTTTTGGTAACGATGTGAGTAAAAATTAAAAGGTTTTGTATTTACAAGCATAGAATATATGATTTAATTTTGTTAAAATTTTTTATTATTATTATAAGAAGATAAAGAAAAGTCGCCTAATATTGGGTACATTTATTAAGAATCGATAAATCACACATTTCTCAATTAATAATTTTAATTTTTCATTCTTATGGTCCATTACATCTACGATTCGATTTTGTAGCAAAATATAATAAAGCTCTTTCATTTTTATGTTTAAGGAAAAAGACTTGCATAAATACCCCAATTGGGCAAACCTAACGCCAAATATGGGGTATTCATTAAGTATTATAAAAGTAAACAGAAGACATTAAAAAGAATAACTTTATTAATCAAAAAAAGGCGACTTTCTTCCAGTTTTTTATTAATCACGTATAAAAAATTTTGTAATTAAAGTTTAGGTAATTTCATTGGACATATAAATTATTAAAATAATAAATCGATATTCCCAGTTTTAAAATTTTTTCATTTCTTTTCGAACCAAAGTTTCCTGTAATTAGAACAATGTTATCCGTTTAACGCCATTATCGTCACATATCATTTAATGTGATGTATTAATTAAGAAAAAGGTCACGGATAGTTCATGTTATTTGTTAAGTAAATATTAAGAACGACCATATCACTTTTTAATTTGTGTCTACATTTTGAGTAAGATATTAATTAAGATGGTGACCTATTCACTATTCAAAGCAAATTATGCAAGCCAATTTTTTTAAATTTATTTAAGGTCTGTATTATTTTATTTATTTTTAAATAATATACAGATTGGTACCTATATTGAAATCACAATACAGGTAAACGTCGTTTTGCGCCGGTTCGTTTTACGTTGATTCACAATTACGCCGGTTGGTACTGGCGTGGGATTCCCCGGTTCGGACGACACCAGAAGACAGAAAATAAAGCCAATAATAGTGTATCATTCCCAGAATCCACGGGTTTTTCAAAGTCTTGGCAAAAGCTTCCTGCCATTTTTTTGGAGGTCGAATAAAAAGGGCTGGGTCACTCACGAGATTTTCACAAACTGGTATAAAAATTATTTTTGCCCTAATGTGCTTAAATTTTGTGACCCAAATAACCTTCCAAAGAAACCAATTCTCCTATTAGAAAATGCCCCAGGACATCCGCAACATCTTGACACCTTAGACACGGGATTGGACGTCAAGGTAATTTACATGCCCCCTAACACTACCCCCGTATTACAACTCATGGATCAGGGGGTAATTTTTACCTTTAAAGCGTATTATTTGCGCATAACATTAAAAACACTGATTAAGGCGATAGATACTAATTCCTATATCGTCCATTATATTTGTGTTCATTTTACGTCGATTTTTTTTACGCGGGTGTCTCTTGGAACGAAACACCGGCATAAAACGACGTTTACCTGTATTAAAAAAAAAAATCATTGAATGAAACGAACTCTGCTAAATAATCTTATTTTTATTCGAATTGAAACCAATTTTAAGACAAAAAAATTAGCTTACTCTGTCTAAAGGGTAAAGTTATTTAATACAGCATCAAAACTCAAGTCAAATTATAATTCCGCAAAAATTATAATATTCTATTAATATTTTCCATGTCTTCAAAGAAAGTTTGCTGACTCACGAAACATTTCAAATCTGATGTTCTCAAGCGCGCAGACATGGCGCGAAGGGGTACCACCACAAGTACTGAATCTTTTCTTTAAATGGTCAATATTTAAAAAATATGCATATTGCTACATTTAACAGAACCATACACCTCCGCGTTACAAGGTTACATCGGTTTAAATTGTATGCAAACGTCAAACATATCAGTGCCAACACGTTTGTCTTGTCTTCGTTGAAATTGTACCAACTCTTAGATAAATTAGTTATTGTCATAGGTGTAGCTGGAGAGTTTTCCTGGAGGGGGGGGGGCAGCTGATCAGTCACCACAAGCTTTCAATTTCGGTAGTCCGACTACTGTTGATTTTTCTGGGATGGGCAATTAGTTTCCCCAGGTAGGCATTGCCCACACTTACTGCCCCCCTAGCTACGCCTATGGGTATTCTTATACATTTTAATACATTGATGGAAATTTATTAATTTTTAAAATAATTTATATTTCGTAAATGAATTAAAATTTGTGTTGAGTCTAACCTAATTCGGTCACACCACTGCGATATTACATGAACTTTGAAAATAATATGTTGTTGTGATAAGAATTAAAAAACATATAGTTATTACGTTTATACGTCAATTATTTACCACAATTATAATTATGATACACTCGTCATGGTTAAAATTTAACCACACTACTGCATCGGCTTAACTTACAATAAAAGTCTTATTTGTAAAGTACCACAAAGATGTCCTCTTCAAATATTTGTTTTGTTTTATCAGGCCTCTTTTTATATGTTTTGTTACATAAAGGTCAGTATATGTTATATTAAAGTAAGAACTAAAATCAAATCTAACAAGTGTAAGATATCTTATAATTTCTATTATATGCAACTTATTTTTAAACTTAAATCATAATTTTGTTTTTTTTTCTAAAACTGTTTGCATAGATATTACAGTCAACTCGCGTTATAACGAAGTTCGATATAACGAAAATCTCGATATAAAGAAAGAAACCGCCGGTCCCTTGAAAATCTCGCTTTATAACGAAAATTTTAATGGGTTTTGGTCCCCTCGATATAACGAAGTTTTCTTGACCAAAGTCTAATAATTTTTGTTAAAAAAGTAAGTACTGTAGGTATGTTATATAATTTACATAATGTGTTTCTACACAATTTTTGATTTTTTTATCTTAAAGCAATGCAGACTCAACACTATCAATTATCAATTACTTTTAAAGCCATGACCTTGATGACAGTGTATTCTCAAGTATCTTAAATCTGGAAAACGCAATTGAACGGAGACGCTCAGTCATCTGCATACAAACTAAAATTACGAATTTTTTTTAGATTATACGTGTTTCTATTTCTATTATTTCTATTGGTTTTTTTTATTGTTGTTTTCTATTGTTTTATTAATTTTTTTTACATTTATGCGTTATATTGATTATTTTATTAAGCGACAACGAATTTGTGGTGTAATGGATTGATTTATTCTATATCTCTAAACAAATTTGTAAAAATTTGTAAATTTATGAATTTCGATATAACGAACTTTTTCGTGGTTCCCTTAAAATTCGTTATAACGCGAGTTGACTGTATTTACTAATTAAATTGTATTGTTATTATAATGTTAATATTTGGGACATATTTATTCTCTATATTTTATAGAAGAAAATCAAATTTTATCTTACGTTTCTCAGAAAATTTTAATTATTTATACAAGGTTTTGCTTGATTTTAAACCTCCTGAATAAACGTTCTTTTTTAAAATTTATAGAAAAGTTCTTATTTCATTTTTTTGTAAACATTTATCAGTTTTTCAAGTTATAAAAATTTTTTATGGAAATAAAAGTGGGCAACGTTTATTATGAGAGCTAATGTCAATGTCAATATTATATACAATATTTTTCAATGTGTTTTAGGAGCATGTTTTAGTTGCTACCATTGTTGGGGTTCGTCTGATATCCATAACGTATCCTACAGCTCTCCAATGTTGCCTTTCTCTGATGGATGTGTTAATCCGAAAGAAACTAATGAACATATTCCTACATTACCTTGTCTGCTTTCTGAAGATACTCTCTGTTTTTCTCTAACCACTAAATTTGATAACGGTAAATAGGTACATTAGTTTACACTGTCATAATATTTTTAAAATTTAAAGTAACAATTTGATTCATGATTGATTAACCAAATACAGAATTCATCAATTATGAACCTTAAAACGGGACCTTTTAATAGTTTTAGAAAGACACTCCTTAGAAATTGAAATTGGGTAGTTACCAAAGAAATTACTTATGTTATATACCTACTATGGAAGAAAAAAGTATTGGTCGCTCACTTTGGTAGCTCATATTTCCAAAACAAGAAGGTAGAATTCCATAAAATTTATCAGTTTATCTATGAATTATTTGTTATATACACAGCCGTTATTGGAGATGTAGTAACAGATGTTTAGAAAAGTCATATTTTACTTACAATTAGTTTTATAACTTGCATAACTTTAAAATGTTATAAATCAATTGTTTCTAAATCAAATGATATGCAAGTATTAAAATAGATAATAATCCATTGGTGATATATGACGTTATATGTATAAATTATGTACAAAAAATCAGAATTCTAAACATTTTAATGTTAGCTACCGGATACAAAAACTATCGGTTATAAGAACCAAGTTTATAAGGTTCCTTAGATGTTCTTATAAACGTTATCTACTATATATAACATAGAACACATTTTTTAATCTTAAGAAAACTCAAATTATTTTTATGTACTTATAAATGTTTGTTTTAGGATCAATATATGTTATAAGAACTTGCGCTACTGAAGAGGAATGTATTGGACAACACTTTGAACCGAATGTTGAGTGTAAGACCTGCAAAACACGATTTTGTAATGCCTAAAATTGTTAGGTACATTAATTTAGATATGTAGGCACTTATGTAAATATAAAATAACTATAGGTAAATAATACTTCAAAAAATACAGGATGATTTTTTCAATTTATTAATATGATATTGACCATCCATATTCGACACGCCACTGGCTACTCCTATTCAACAGATCTCATCCACTAATACCAACATAGAAATAAATTAGTATGGTGCCAAATTCAAATTTTTCTCACTCTGATAAGGGAACAGCTGACTCGGATGTAAAACATCGTATTAATGTTGGTTGGATGAAGTGGAGATCGGTCTCTGATGTGTTGTGCGACAAAAAGATGCCTATACGATTAAAAGACAAGATTTATAAAACAGTCGTTAGGCCTGATTTGGCATACAGTGCAAAAATATGGGCAAGACTGGCTAAACACAATCAACAGATGCACGTGGCAGAGATGAGAATGCTACGATGGTGTGTGGGTGTCACGAAGAAAGATCATGTACGTTGTTAAAGTTGTTTTGTATTTTTAATGTATATTTCATGATAGTAGGCATATCGGAATGTTTATATAAAACATTAGATTAATTATTGTTGTTAGTTACGAGAGAGTTACGTGTATTTGAGAAATTGTAACATTTAATAATTAAAGTTCTTGTATTTAACTAACATATTTTGGTCCTTCGAGCCGGATATTAAGAAGAAGACTGCTTTTATAACTTATGGGCAGCATTGTGATATAAATATTTGAGTTAGTTGGAGAAAAGAAAAAAAAGTCTGCTTTTATAATTTTGGGCAGCAGTGTATTTGAATATTATAGAAGAAAAAGTCTGCTTTTATAACTTTGGGCAGCATTGTGTGTATTTGGAAAAGAAGAAGTGTCTGCTTTTATAACTTCGGGCAGCCTTGTGTTATATGTGTTGGAGTCTGGAAATAGAATTTGGATATAAAGAAAAAAAACCTCAACAATCCTGGTACCAATTTTGGAAACAGAAAGACAATCTACATTGACAGAAAATTACTTCAAAGTCAAAGAAGAATATATATTGACAAAGGTAGGATTTTAGATACTTTATTACTCTGTCAGCAAAATGTTGGATAATTTAAAAATAAGTCGAGGTCAAATAAAATCAAAATTAACCAGATTTAATTCTTTTTTAAACTCTATAGATAAAAACAATTTGAATGATGCTATTATTGCACAACTTAAGTTACGTATTGTAGCGGATTTCCCAATCCAAATCCAACATCCAACGAGAGCAAAAGCGGTTCGTACTCGGGTTGTGAATAATAACACAGAGTTGGCCACTTAATTTACAATTGCAATTTATTAACACAAAATAATAAACAAATTCTCCTTCACCAATAACTTAAACACTAGCACTTAACAATTATTTATTTACTAACTAACTAACTTACGGTTCTAATACACTAACTAATTTATTTACACTCGTATATTTATTTAAACGATTGTCACTGGTATATTTATTTACATTTATTTATACGGATAGCGATAGCGCTTACCTCGTAGATTTACCGGGCGTATGGACTTAGAGCGTTGGCACTTCACAATAACAGACTCGGTCGTAACTAAAGTGAGGAAGTGTTTCGGAGTTTATATATGTGTTGCTTAATCTATTCGGAAGCTTCGAGAAGTATCTGGGCCTTGGCGATACAGCTATTTCAAGGTAATGTAGATAGAAAACTCTAGTTAGCTGTGTGTTGAAAGATTATTGGGATATCTACGCTTACTAAATATCTCACGGTCGCGCGCGTGAGATAGAAGTATCTCGCGGGTGATTAAGCAAATCTATCGAGGCCGCTTCATTCATTTATCGCGTTTGCTACATTGCCCCCTTCTTAGCTCCATTTCGTCCCGAAATGTACATCTTGGGCTGTGTCGATATCGGCAACTTTGTCCCCGGTTGCAATGCGATGTTTGAAAGAAGTAGCAATCGACGGTTTTCTCCATTGTCTTCTGAAGATTGTAACAGCATACCAGGATTTCTACGTTGGTGCCCGCAAAGAGGACCTCCAGCATATTTCGAACAGTTCTCCAGTTGA
This sequence comes from Sinopyrophorus schimmeli, assembly GCA_036325965.1. Taxonomy (NCBI): domain Eukaryota; kingdom Metazoa; phylum Arthropoda; class Insecta; order Coleoptera; family Elateridae; genus Sinopyrophorus; species Sinopyrophorus schimmeli. The sequence continues at coordinate 2,084,455 of JARFIZ010000035.1, forward strand.
GTCCGTCGTAGTTGGCAACCAGCTTCGGGATGGCTAATTTTGTGATGTTGTTGGAAGTCACCACATCCCTTAACTGCTTTAAGGCGGTCCATATATCGCTGTACTGCATTTTGTCTGATGTTTTTGACTTGGTCACCAAATATAGGAGTTTTCGTTCTCCTAAACGGCGTAGAATAGCGTCCCCTACGCATACCCTCTGTTCGTGGAAGTTTTGATTTCCCGAACTTCTTCCTGAACACCGAAGCAACCCCATTTGGCATTTCTAAGTCCTGTGCTACTGAACACGCTAAGGCATAGTGGGTGGGAACTTGGAAGAGATCGCAGTTTTCCTCTCTGGTTATCCCGTGACGAATTTTACTGCTCCCCGAATACAGTGACATAAAGTTCTCAAACGACTCGCTGGCCTCTTGTGTCGTTTTACAGGTCGTACTTCTGCGTCGTTGTTACCAGCATAAGGGCGAGCCGATTGAAATGCACCACCTTGGGCTTTCCTCGCGGTTGTTTGCTTATTCGGTATACAACGTCGTTAATTCGTTCGAGCACTTCGTAGGGACCCTCCACGATGTTTGCAACTTTGGACTTAAACCACGACGTCTCTGGGGATTGTATAGCCAAACTAAAGCGCCCTTTTGGTAACCTCCTTCGTGAGCCCTAATGTCGTAGGACTCTTTCATGCGGTCGCTAGCTCCTTGGATGTTGTGCCGGACCCGTTGGTGAATGCTGTCCATTTTGGATCGCAATTTATCGACATAACCTTCCCCAGCAACATCTTCCCCTGGTAAGCAGCCGAACTTTAGGTCACAGGGCAATCGTAACTCTCGTCCCATGACAATGCTTGCCGGCGATTGACCAGTTGTTTCGTGGACGGCTGAGCGGTAAGCCAGCAGGAACAAATGAAGACAAGAGTCCCAGTCTCTTTGATGGTCGGAGACTACTTTTGCTAGGTGGCGGTTGATTGTCCGATTCATTCTCTCTACCATGCCATCTGACTGCGGGTGTAATGCAGTAGTTCGCGTTTTCTGATAGACAGCAATTTACATAAATTTTGGAATACTCCGGACTCAAAATTTCTTCCCTGGTCGGAGTGTAGTTCCATGGGTACGCCAAATCGACAAATCCATTCCTTTACCAGCACGTCAGCCACAGTAACGGCCTCTTGATTCGGTACAGCGTAAGCTTCTACCCATTTGCTGAAGTAGTCCATTACTACAATGATGTACTTATTTCCCAAGTCGGTTTGGGGAAAAGGACCGGCTACATCTATGGCGATTCTTTCAAATGGACTACCGACGTTGTACTGACGCATTGGAGCTCTGGGTTTTCTGCCAGGACCATTCGCCGCTGCACACGCAGCACATTTTGGCACCATTCCTTCACATCCTTTTACATCGCATCCAATAAAACGATCCCTTATTTTCTCCAGCGTCTTTGCTGCTCCCAGATGCCCTCCCGAAGTTCCACCATGAACTTCTTCCAGGATTTCAAAATCCTTCCATTCGGAATCAAGACCTGCCGTCTTTCCTCCTGACCATCTGAGCCTTTAAAGACACGTTTCAACACGTTTCCATCCAGGATGAGGGAATTCCATTGTGCCCATAACGATTTCACATCCGGGGAATACTTGGCGACCTCTTCCCAGCTAGGTCTCTGCCCGTTTTCTTCCACCGGATCAATATTCCCAATGCGGGGTCATCCTCTTGATCTTTAGCTAGCTGATCTCCGTTCCAGTGTTCATCCACCACGGTTGTCCTGTTGATGACAGCATCCTTCTCTTCAGCGCGATTACAATGTTTGCAGTCGTCCAGGCAAGGTCTTCTAGATAAGGCATCTGCATTTCGATGAGCTGTACCAGCTCGATGGCGGGTTTCGAAATCAAATTCTTGCAGCCTTTCGATCCATCTGGCGACTTGCCCTTCTGGATTTTTAAAATGCAATAACCACTGTAATGCTGCGTGATCAGTTCGCAACAAGAATCTTCGCCCATACAAATATTTGTAGAAGTGTTCTGCGGCCTTGATTACAGCTAAAAGTTCGCGTCGAGTAACGCAGTAGTTCCTTTCTGGTTTGGACAGGGTTTTACTAAAATAGCCAATCACTTTCTCCTGTCCGTCTTGCTCCTGAGAAAGGACTGCTCCTATCCCCACGTTGCTGGCATCTGTGTCTAGAGTGAACCTTCCGTGTGGTAGAGGGTAACTCAACACAGGGGCGTTTGTTAAAGCATTTTTCAGTTCAAGGAAAGCTTCTTGACAACTGCTGTCCCATTGAAACTTGCGTAGTTCTTCAGTAAGGCGTGTCAAGGGCTTGGCTATATTGGCGAAACCCGATACATAACGCCTATAGTAGGTACAGAGACCCAGAAAACTTCTAACTTCATGCTTGTCCCTGGGTACTGGCCAATCACGAACTGCCTCTATTTTGTTGTCGTCCACGGCGACGCCTTTGCTTGAAACAATGTGACCCAGATACTTAACTTCCTTTTGAAAGAGATTGCACTTCTTAGGATTTAGTTTCAATCCGGAACTTTGTAATCTTTGAAACACCTGTTCTAAATTTATTAGGTGATCCTCGAACGAAGTACCCATTACGATGATGTCATCGAGGTAGACTAAACAGGTTTTCCACGATAAACCCCTTAGAACGGTCTCCATCAGTCTTTCAAAAGTTGCTGGTGCATTACACAATCCAAAAGGCATGACCTTAAACTGCCATAATCCCGTGCCTACGGTGAATGCTGTTTTTTCTTTATCTTCTGGTGCCATCTCTACTTGCCAGTATCCGCTTTTTAAATCTAGCGTCGAGAAGATTTTTGCCCCGCAAGTGTGTCCAGGGTATCGTCGATTCTTGGTAAAGGGTAGCTGTCCTTCTTCGTCACGTTGTTTAATTGCCGGTAGTCTACACAAAACCGGGTGGAGCCATCCTTTTCTTTACCAGCACGACAGGTGACACCCAAGGGCCGGTAGATGGTTCGATTACGCCTTCCTTTTCCATTTCCTGGATTATTCTGTCGACCTCTTCTCGTTTGGCTAAGGGTAATCTTCTAGCTGTTTGGCGGATGGGTTGAGCACCATTGGTGTTGACCTTGTGATGAACCATGTTGGTCCTCCCTTTGGATTGATGCCTGCTCTCGAATATAGTCCAATACTTATTGATTAAATTTTCGAGCCCATTTCGTTCGTAACGGCTCAAACCCTTAGAAGAAGCACTGATCAAATCCTTAAGAGGTTCTGATTCCTCCAACAATGGTTTATCGCAGACTTTACTTCTCGAATAATAGAGGAAACAGAGCAGCAATCAGCTAAATTCGTCCCTTTCCGTAAGGTGACCGTGTGATAGTTCATGTTTGCCACTCGTACCGGGACAGTGTTTGCGACACGCGTCAAACTTTTTCCCACTACAATTCCGACTGCCACCTTTTCATCGTCGTTTCTTGGCTCAAGCATCATAATGCTCCCATCATTTCCATTATTTTCCAAGACCGCCTCGACGATTACTTCAGCGCGTTCTGGTATCTCGGTATCTTCGATTAGGAACGCTCGAATTGTAGTTTCATCTCTCCTATGTATCACACTTTCTTCGCCATTTATTTTTACAACACCATTCTTGAGGTTCAATTCAGAATCCTTTGGTGTTCATGATGTCCATACCGATAATGACTTCATCTTCAATCTCGGCCACAATTGCCAAATGTGTAAAGATGTGTTTCCTATAGTTAGACGGATGTTGGCTTCACCATGTGTTGTAGCCGAGTCACCTGTTGCAGTGCGCAGGCGCCATTTAGTGGGTCGTATCTTGATTTTGGAGGATACAACGTCTGGTCTGATAATGGTTTTGTTGCACCTGTGTCCAGCAACAAAGCACGCACTTTATTATTAATTAACCCATCTATAAAGATGCTGCCGGACGGATGTTGTTTGAGGTAACTTGCACTATTTTCTGTGGGGCTTGTTGCTGGCAGGTCGACGGTTGCCCTTCCGTTGACCCTTTCTAGTTTTCCGACGCCTTGGTGGTCGACCTCGATGGGGCTGTACCACCCTCCACTTCCTACATTGGCGTTGCCTATGTCCCACTTGGTCGCATCCCCAACATCGCATCGGTTCTCTCTTTTCCTTTATAAGCGCTTCCATCATCTTTCTTATTTCATTGAGTTCGCTTGATTTTTCGGCCTCGGTCCCACTGACTTCACGAAGTCTCCCGTACTTTTGGAATTGAGTTTCGCTGACTCAAATTCCAAGGCACATGCCAATGCTTCGGAGATGGTTTTGGATCTCGACAACAGGACACTTTGTTTAACCTCCGTGTCTCGAAGTCCATCTGCGAAGGCCTGGACCGCTAATCGTTCTTGGACCTCTTTGATGTATCTGAATAGGCGTAACGGACCAACCGAATTATGGCGAGCTGAAACTCTTGTAAAGTTTCAGCCGGTTTCTGGTAACGGTTTTAAGCTGATAGTGGTACGCCTGCCTTAAATGCGCTGACCCATACCGCGTTTCCAAGCTTTTGGTAAGTTGACCGTAATTCCCCAAGTCTTGGTCAGGAAGCGTTTGTAGAATGTCGGCAGCGTCTCCACAAAGAGCCAAAGTTAATGCTGTGGCTTTTTCCTCAAGGTCCACCCATTGGCCTTAGCAGCCGCCTCAAATTGACGCTGGTAGTTGTCCCACGGTGTTTTCCGTCAAACTGCGGAGGTTGCTGAATGGTTCTAGGTGGGTCTACAAATTTTCTTTCGGCGATTAATGTGGAAATTTCGCCATTGGTTTCAATGGTTTCCAGCTGAGATTTAAGGGCTGCTATTTCGTCCTGAAATTTCTCCAATTTCTCATCACACTGTTGTGTCACTTTTCTTCATTATCCTTGCTCTCTAAACTTCTGGAGTGCTCCATTAAATCTTCCTTCATTTTTTAGAATGGTCCATTAATTCTTCTTTCGTTCCTTTTGAACTTTCTGAATTCTTTCCATTCGTTCTTCCATTTTTTAGAATGGTCCATTAATTCTTCTTTCTTTTCTTAGAATCTTTCCATTAGTTCTTCTTTTAATTTTCCCATCACCGTACTAATATCATCAGGATAATTAAATTTGTACTCTTCCGGATTTTCCTTCATTTACAATTGCTTCAAGTAACCGTTTTACAATTGACTTTTAAATCCGGACATATCCAACTCGCGTTCTTCCAACTCGCTCTTCAGTTCGGCGACTTTAAGTTCTTTCAATAATTTTCCGAAAGACATTTTATTTATTTCACTTTTAAGTTACACCAAATTATTCGTTAATTATTTATTTAACACTCACGAATATTCACAACCCCACACCTGACACCAATTGTAACGGATTTCCCAATCCAAATCCAAAATTTCCAACGAGAGCAAAAGCGGTTCGTACTCGGGTTGTGAATAATAACACAGAGTTGGCCACTTAATTTACAATTGCAATTTATTAACACAAAATAATAAACAAATTCTCCTTCACCAATAACTTAAACACTAGCACTTAACAATTATTTATTTACTAACTAACTAACTTACGGTTCTAATACACTAACTAATTTATTTACACTCGTATATTTATTTAAACGATTGTCACTGGTATATTTATTTACATTTATTTATACTGATAGCGATAGCGCTTACCTCGTAGATTACCGGGCGTATGAACTTAGAGCGTTGGCACTTCACAATAACAGACTCGGTCGTAACTAAAGTGAGGAAGTGTTTCGGAGTTTATATATGTGTTGCTTAATCTATTCGGAAGCTTCGAGAAGTATCTGGGCCTTGGCGATACAGCTATTTCAAGGTAATGTAGATAGAAAACTCTAGTTAGCTGTGTGTTGAAAGATTATTGGGATATCTACGCTTACTAAATATCTCACGGTCGCGCGCGTGAGATAGAAGTATCTCGCGGGTGATTAAGCAAATCTATCGAGGCCGCTTCATTCATTTATCGCGTTTGCTACAGTATTATTAATATTGAGGGTTGTACAGAAGAATTTGATAGGATTCAATCAGAACTTGAAAAAATAGATACAGAGGAATTAAATTCTACGGAAAGAGAATGTTTTGAAAATATATATTTTAAACTAATGGCAGACGCGAAACAATTATGTTTCTTTTGAGAAAAAGAATAATACTGAATTTGAGGAGTTAGAAATGAATACCGGTAAAAGTTCCTTTAATAATAGACAAGAGTTTATCCAATTACCAGCTATTAAAATACCAAATTTTGATGGAAAATATCAAAATTGGTTAGAGTTTAAAGATGGATTTCATGCTTTAGTAAATGAAAATCCCACGATAACTGATACACAAAGATTTTATTATTTACGTTCTGCTTTATCAAATGAAGCAGCAGTTATAATTAATTCATTAGAAGTAACCGGACAAAATTATTCAATTGCATGGTCACTTCTAGAGGAAAGATTTGAGAATAAGGCATTAATGATACATAATCATTTGAAAGCAATATTTGAATATCCAAGTTTACAAAAAGAATCTCATCAAGAATTAAGAAATTTATATGATGTATTTAAAAAACATTTAAGATCGTTAAAATCTCTTGGTGCAAATGTAAATGCTTGGGATAGGTTAATTATTTATATATTAATTAATAAATTTGATAATATTACAAAGCGAGATTGGGAATCTTTTCAATATAAAGAAAACTTGCCTTCGATGGAAGATATGCATACATTTTTAAAGAATAAATGCGAAATATTAGAAAAATTACAAATTACAAATTTAGATAAATTTCAAAATAAATCTTTTAATAATAAACGATCTAATAGTTTTATGTTAGAAAATAGTGATGTAAATAAGCAAATATGTTGTCATTATTGTCAACAAGCTCATGTAATTTATAAATGTAATATATTTTTGAAACTATCAATAAAAAAACGTATTGAAGCAATTAAAAATCTTAAACTATGCTTAAATTGTTTAAAAGCAACGCATATGAGTTGGAATTGTAAGGCAAGAAAATGCGTTAAATGTAACAAAAATCATAATATATTACTTCATTTTAATAGTAGTGATTCTGAGCAGCTGCAAAGTAATTTTTCAAATAAAACTAAAGAGATGTTAAAAGAAGAGACATCGAAAGCAAGTGACGAAAATGTAAAAAATACTGATAAAACATCAGCTTATTTAGGGCAAAGTGTTTATAAAAGTATTCAAAATACTAATGTGTTATTAAATGAAGGAATATATCCTAATAAGCAGGTTTGTCAGTCAGAAATATTGTTAGCAACGGTTTTAGTTGATGTGATAGTTGATGGAACCACAGTTACAGGACGAGCATTATTAGATTCGGGTTCCCAACGAAATTTTATAACAGAGAACTTTGCAAATAAATTAAATGCAAAGAAAATTAAAACTAATCACATTGTTAATGGAATTGGACAAAGTCATATAAAATTAGAAAATGAAGTTAATGTTGTAATATCTTCACGTTATAATGATTTTAAAGTTAAAATGAATGGTTTAGTGATTCCACAAATTACGAATAATTTACCAAAATGTTCATTTAATAAAAGTTGCATTCCTATTTCATCGGCATTTCAGTTAGCTGATCCAAATTATATATATATATATATATATATATATATATATCGGGGTTTATAGCGTCTGTCGACGCTGTCCGATCTTCAGACTTTTCCTCCATTTTTTCTTGTCCTGCCATTGTTCTTCTTGCAGGTTTCTTTCACTGATGGCTTTTCTAATGTTATCGCTCCACGATTTTCTGGGCCTTCCTCGTTTCCTTCTTTCTGGCGGGAGCCATTCCAAAGTTATTTTAGGTATTCGATGTTCTGCCATTCTTTTCACGTGACCGTACCAAATGAGTTGCCGTCTTTCTGCTTCTTCCACTATTGTTTCTTTCAAGTCGATTATTTCTTTTATTTCAGTGTTTGGAATTCTATCTAGTTTTGATATTCGACATGATCTTCTTAATGCGTCCATTTCCATAGCTTCTAATCTTCTCTTATCTGCTGTTGTCCATCTCCATGCTTCTGCTCCATACAGTACTATACTTTTAACTATTGTATTGTATATGTTATACTTCGTTCTTTTCGTAATTTCCTTACTCCACCATATTCCATTTAGTCTTTGAATAGCCCTTCTACCTTGTCTTATTCTATGTCGAATTTCTTTTTCATCTTTCCCATCTTTCTGCATCTGTACTCCTAAGTATTTATATTTATTACATTCTGCTATTCTTTCTCCATTTTCCAAAATTAAGTCTCCGGCTTCTTCTCCGATACATAGGTATTGCGTTTTTTCTATGTTCATTGAGAGCCCTGCTTTTTCATATTCTTCTTTTATTTTTCTAATCATGTATTGCAGGTCGTCTTTGTCTTGTGAAATCAGTACCTGATCGTCTACAAACTGGAGTGTGTAAATGTTGTTATCAAAATTATCAAATTATAATATTTCAAATAATATAGATTTATTAATAGGTTCTCATATTTTTTGGTCGATTATAAGAGAAGGAAAAGTAAGTTTAGGAGGTCATATGCCAATTCTTCAAAACACCATATTTGGATGGGTATTAGCAGGAAATTTTATAAACACGAATAAAAATAATGAATCATCAAACACAAGTGTTAGTTTATATAGTATGAAGAATGATCTAATAAGTAATCAAATACCAAAATTTTGGACGATAAAAAAAAAGTATCGAATAAAAGGAAAATAATGTTTGATTCCCTGAAATATTGTGAATTAAATTTTGAAAATGTAACTAAAAAGGATGTTTTGGGAAGATTTATGTGACAAATCCTTTTAAAGAATTTGTCCAGTTTTAGGTAATTTTCGAGAAAATGTATTGAAATTATTTTAAACATATATAATATGTCGTTGTGGAGTTCAAATGTTAATCTGTTCCCTTAGACAAAGGTTTTGGCCACTTCATATTAGACGTATTTCTAAAAAGATTGTATATAATTGTATCACGTGTTTTAGAAATAAACCAAAACCTATAACTTATTTAATGGGAAATTTACCTGATTTTAGAGTTAATAATTATGCTCCATTTATAAATATTGGTATTGATTATGGTGGTCCATTTAATTTAAAAGATAGAAAAACTCGAGGAGCAAAAATTATAAAAGGATATTTATGTTTAATAATTTGTTTAAGTACAAAGGCAGTTCAATTAGAGTTAGTGAGTGACCTTACTACAAATTCAATTCTGGCTACTTTAAAACGTTTTATGGGTCGAAGAGGCAAACCCAGCAATATTTATTCTGACAATGGTTTAAACTTTATAGGCGCTAAAAATGAAATAAACAAATTATACGATTTTTTGAGTTCTGAAGGAGATTCTATTATTAATAGGTTTCATGGCATTTTATACCTGCTAGATCACCAAATTTTGGCGGTATTTGGGAAGCGGGTATTAAAAGTTGTAAATATCATATAAAAAGGGTTGTGGGTGATGTATCTTTAACTTATGAAGATTTTATTACTTTGCTGACAGAGGTAGAAGGTATTCTAAATTCTAGACCTCTTTGTCCTCTTTATGACGATCCTGATGATTGTGTCGCTTTAACACCGGCACATTTTCTTATTGGGCGACCCATAACAGCTTTACCAGAAATCAATGTACAGGAAGTACCAGAAAACCGATTAACTAAGTTTCAACGATTGCAAGCTATGTTACATTTTTGGCATAGATGGCATAAAGAATATATTAATGAATTACAAACCAGAATAAAATGGAAACAAAATTTTAAAAATTTATTAAAAATTGGATCATTAGTCTTAATAAAGCAAGAGAACGTTCCACCTTTTCATTGGCCTGTCGGTAGAGTTACCTCCATGTATCCAGGAGAAGATGGAATAGTACGTGTAGTAGAAATTCAAGTTAAAGAACATTTATTGAAGAGAGCAATAACAAATTTGTGTACATTGCCAGTTAAAAACTAAACTAATGATACAGTGAATAAAGTAGTTGTGTAGTGTTGAAAGGGGTTCTTTCAAAACCGGCCGATATGTTAAAGTTGTTTTGTATTTTTAATGTATATTTCATGATAGTAGGCATATCGGATTGTTTATATAAAACATTAGATTAATTATTGTTGTTAGTTACGAGAGAGTTACGTGTATTTGAGAAATTGTAACATTTAATAATTAAAGTTCTTGTATTTAACTAACATACGTAATGAACATATCCGAGGTTCATTAAGTGTTCAATCAATTAAGGATTTTATGGATGAATCTCAATTGAAGTGGTATGGACATGTTCAACGTCGAAATCAGAACCACATAGTGCAGCGAGTTTTGGCAATAGATGAACCTAAAAGATAAACAGGCAGGCCAAAAAGTACCTGGAATAGGTCTTCCGTGAAGCTTCAATGTGATTATGACATACCTCCGGAAATGGTTTATAATAGAAGAGAATACTCCTTAAGAACACGCCTACCCCGATAAGGGAGCAGTTGAAACAATTGCATTAAAGGCGAAGATAAAGAAGAAGAAGAAAGTAACAACTAACGAGCACACGTGCAAGTTTCTGTTTACACGTATAAGTTTCATAAAAGATCTTGATAAAGACGTTCAAAAGTTTGACACGGTCTTATATTGCCATACTGAATTCAATGTCTTTTTTTTAAATTGCAATTAATGTTGAAAACAGAAAGAAAAAAGTTTTTTATTTAAACTATAATATTTGAATTTATTATTAATAATTTTACATTACTATAAGCCATTATAAAGAAAAAGAGATGAAGGTACCATTATAATTAATAAAATTGAATTCAAAATGTAAATCATTAGTTCTTTGCATTATAATATATTTTTTTAATATCAATATTTAACTTCGCATTTTGCACATCACAAATAGTAAAATGTAAACATTACAGCAACGCCAACAAATAACTATTTTTTATTTTATTAGTCTAATTACAATTTAAAAACACGTTCCCTAAACGTCTTGGTCGTTGGCGTTAAAATTACAAATTATAATTTTTTTAAAGCGCACAAGACGTGGAGGCGGCTTTCGGTGTCTCCAAAGTCAAATGCCCAAAAACATTTAGTAAAACACTGTAATAAGCTATATCGCTTCCGCATCTTTTAGTGTTAATTTAGTATTAAAATTAAAAATTTAATTTATTGATTGTGTTGTATATGAAAAATTAAATGGTAAATTTTCTAAAAACAATGTTTCTTAACATTTTTAGAATCTCCGATCTTGTGTTTACAGCCTACATGTAAAGTTTGACTCACTATTGGCACTGATTCAGAAGGCGCCGTACCTTTAGTATTTCGTTTGAAACTGCTGTTAAGAAATTGTTTGAAAAATGAATTTCCATAACATAAAGTATTTATTATCTGCAGTTATTTTTATGGTTTTAGTAAACGTTGGTAAGTTGAACACCATACGTATTTATTATACTTTATGGACGCAACTTTGCTAGGCATAGATTATTTTTATGTAATTTTAGTTTTATAGAAATCTTCCATTACATTCGCCGCTTAATCTTGTTTTAATATAAAAATTAATCGCTTCAAATTTAGATAATTGTTATAAATAAACGCATATGCTCAAGAAAACAGAAACATAAAAACCTTGAAGCCTTATTTAAAATTTGTTATGATGTCAGCCGGGGAACCTATAAATATATTTTACAAGACTATATTTTTTAATTTAGGTTACTGGAAATGTTTCTATTTTCAACGTTTCTTATTGTTAGACATAATTTGAATTTTTGATAATTTTTAATTTGAATTTGTTTTGTAATTATAAATAGGATTGACTTTAATTATCAAAATTGAAATAAATTGCAATAGGTGGTACATTATAAAACTAGTTGTTCTAGTTTTATGATCTACCTAATGTTAAGTATTAATTGAAAATTATTTTTTTTATTATGATATAAATGTTAAATCATTTTTTCAATCAACAGGTACATGTTTTCGATGTTATAATTGTTATGGTACAAATACAAAAGCAAATCTTCAAGCCCCTGTTCCAGGATTAATATATTCGATAGGATGCGTTGATCCAATTCAAAAGTGGAATTTAACAAGCAGCGAATGCCAAGGAGTTAACGTGGCTTGTACGAAGTTTGTTCAAAACCTTGGTGAATGTACGTATATTTTGCACTGCTATAGCTCTATATTAAACGCGCGTATTTCAAAATTTAATAAATTACATATTTGTGTTAAAGAGGACTTATTACATAAATTAGCATAACTTTAATTTAATTATCTAAAAACGAAATTACCCTTTTAAAACAATTCAATTCATAATTAGATAGACCGAGACCACCAAAATGAATTGAAACTATTAGTCAGACAATTTTCATTTTCTAATTAGTATCAACTATAGAAATTAGGATAAACGCAAAAAACTTTATTGTATGCACAAAAAAATGGAAATTGAACACTATTTAGAGCGCTAAAAAATATGTAAATAGCCTTTAGTGGATTTTTTTTTTGTAACAAATTGGAGATAAAAATGATTGAATGCCCATACGGTTTACTTCCACTATTCCGTATACTAGTCACAAGCACATTGATTTTTGTAGCCTGTATACGCAAAAATCTGTTAGATCGTCTTGTCTTGTGTCCAATCTTCTGAAAGTTAAGGGTATTTCAACAAATGGTGTCATTTTAAGTATGGTACTATTTTTCGCAAAAAAAGGCAACTTCTCGCACAGCTACTGTGGATTTCTTCTTCTTCCTCTTCTTCTCTGTAAGCTTAGAAGCTTGTTTTAATCCAGCACATCTTTCCACCTCTTTTTAGGTCTACCCGGTGATCTACCAGTTGGCGAAAGATCTGGTACTTTCCCCGCCATTCTGGTATCGTCCATCCTTGATATGTGGCTATTCTATTCTGTTCTTCTTCTCTTAACCCATTCATCTATCTTTTCTATTCGCAAGGTTGGTTCCAATATTTGTTTGGTCTTTACTGTATACAGTGAATTTAATCAATAAATTCGAACATTTTGGATATTTTAGTGATGTGAAAATTCTAACTCGTGCTCGTCCACCCAGGCCTGTCGAAAATATCGCTGGAAGTGTGTCTGAAAACCGAGGTTTGTCCATTTCGCGACGATGACGGGAATTGGATATATCAAAAGCCAGTTTCCAACGCATTTTCCTTAAATATCTTTGACCCTCGTGCTTATAAGTGGCAGTTGACACAAGAATTGAAGCTAACAGATCACGCAGAATGTCGTACATTCGCTGACTGGGTGTTGGAAGAGCAAAAACAAGACGATGACATTTTAAACAAAATTATTTTTACAAGGAAGGTTTCTCAGGTGGTCACCATCAAAATCCCATATCATATATGCCAGTTAATAATGAAGCTTTCTTTTAACTCTCTTTTAAGAACATATGGAAACGCTGCTGTATTGTCTATTTCTAGAAAATTGAAATGTATTCTTCTTAAAATTCTTTAGATTTATGACATTTTGTATATCAACTTTTATTGTTTAAATTTGTGACAGTTATTACGTGGTTAAGGATGTACGAGCAGGGTACTGGGTGGGGATAGACCGATCCGGGCGCGCGGTAAAGAGGGTATGGCCTCAGCATTTCGTATGGCAACACTGTGATTATTATGATTATTAAGGCAATGTTATCAGTAAATTCAAAATAAACGTTGAGTGTAACACGTGCGAATATAAAATGATGGAAGGTGAAATGAAATAGAAAACTATCTATCGGGATGAAAATTTACCAGAATTCCTAAAATTAGGTTAGTATTTTTGACACTTGCTTTGCTTTAATGGTCTGTAGTGTTGCCATTTAGTTTAAGAGCTACCAAAAGTAAGCTAATTTTCGTAAATATCTCTTAATTTAGTCGGTTTAGTACGGTTTTTTATTTTTTTAATATCTTTACGAATGTCTTAACTTTTAATTAGATAGTTTTATTTTTATATTCTGGGACGAATTTGGGTGAAAATTATGAAAACATGTCGTCTATCCGTCACTTTGCCATAAGACTAATGTTAAATATGCTTACTTTTGAAATCAATTATTTCTTTAAATAGTCGGTTAACCCTCTTCAAATTTTGAGAATTTGTTTAGACATATTTAAACTACATATTAAAAAAAAATCAAGCATTTTGAGCAAAATGACTTTCGTGCTCGTACATCCTTAACTTACAATGGTAAATTTTAAACTTATTTTAACATTCTTCAATTTTCTAAAATGAATATTTGTACGCAATTTCTTTTTGTGAATTTTTATTATACATATATTCTTAATATTTTGTTTTAGTAAAAATGGTAACGAGAGCATGTTTACCAGACGATACCTGCAAAAATTATAAAGGAGGAGAGTGCAGCACCTGTAAGGCAGATCTTTGCAATTCTTCTCAATTTCTTTTACCAACAGTAACGTTTGTAGGTCTTGTAAGTTTCGCTCTAGTCACATATTTATTTATTTAATAAAATATCAAATAACATAAATATGTAGATATATAATTTATTAAGACGTTCTATAAGAAAATGAACTGTAACTGTGCCCATAAAAATAATATCATTTAAAATTTCGCATTTGTTAATATTATAAGTATAATTGCATGCAAAAACTACTATTTCTTAAATGTATAAAATACGAAATAAGTAAAGATTATTTGATTAATTTTTGAAATATTTTTTTCTTCAAATAATCTAGCCGAATAATATTGCACGGAGAAAAAAATATCGTTATAATAACCATACGTATCCCTATTATACCAGGCTGTTCAATAAATTTTGTCGTTCGATAAGAAAAACACAATTTGATGGTTCAAAATACACTTTATTATTCAGTATAATCTCCCTGAAGATTAATACACTTGCTCCAACGATCCTCCAATCTGTGGATCCCATCCCTGAATTGAGAATCCGGAAGGTCTGCAAAATACGCTTCAACAGCCGTTATGACCTCTTCATTTGATGAAAAACGCTTGCCACGCATAAATTTTTTGAGTTCTGGAAACAAATGGAGGTCGCTGGGGGCCAAATCTGGTGAATACTGTGGATGCTCCAACAATTCGAACTTTAATTCATGGATTTTAGCCATTGTCAAAATGCTCTTGTGACACGGTGCATTGTCCTGATGAAAAGGATTTTTACACGAATTTTTCCTTCAACTGGTCCAAAAGGTTGCAATAATATTCAGAATTCATTGTTTTACCAGTTTGCAAGTAATCCACAAACAAAATTCCTTTCGCATCCCAAAAAACAGATGCCATAACCTTCTTGGCTGATTTCCGGACACGAACTCGTTTCGAAGCCGAACAACCAGGTTCACACCACTCTTTAGCCTCTTGTTTTGATTCAGGATCATGGTGATAGACCCAAGTCTCATCCATAGTGATGAATCGACGCACAAAATCCACTTTATCCTTTTTAAAACGCTCCAAATGTTGCTGAGAAAGTCGCATTCGAATGTGTTTTTGTTCCATTGTTAGCGAATGCGGCACCCATTGTGCACACAGCTTTCTAAAACCCAAAATTTCACTAAAAATATGGCTCACACTGCCTAATGAGATGTATAGAGCCTCTACTAAATTTCTCTCAGTCAATCGACGATCTTCCAAAACCATATCCTGTATTTTGGCTATGATTTCTGGTGTTGATGCGCTTTTTGGACGTCCTTCACGTGGATCGTCTTCAAGGCTTGTACGACCACGTTTAAATTCAGCAACCCATCTTTCTACTGTTCTAATTGTAGGTGAACAATTATTATACACTTTTAACATTCGTTCGTGAATTTCTTTTGGTGCTACACCTTCCAAAAATAAGAATTTTATCACTGCACGATATTCAATTTTTTCCATTGTAAAAAAATACTGTGACACGGCGACACTAAATGGCTTGTAAACAAAGAATGAATTGACAGATTGAAATGTAACTTCACATACGTTCATATGAAGAGTGTAGCAACAAAACAAAAAAAATTTTGGGCTAGTAGCAACGCCCTCTCTTATCGAACGACAAAACTTATTGAACAACCTGGTAGCTATCCGTTGGATAGTTATCTTTCACAGGGATACGCCTTATAGCTAATTTAGCTATCCAGAGTTTCCTTATTGCGGATCGTTATAGTAACGATCCGTATTACTGTTTTAGACATTCAAAAGATTCTTGTCATATTGATTTAACGGATATTCACGGAGAACAAAATATCGTTATAATAACCATACGTATCCCTATTTTAGCTATTCCAATCCTCAAATTAACTGTCCAGTTACCTACACGACGGATACTGCACACGTTCACGAGAGCTTTTCGTTTGAACGCTTGAATCAAATAAATGAATCCTTATTATAAGTATACTATGTAGAGCTGTTTTGATTATACTATGAATTGTCAAATTGACTTATAAATATCGTTAAATTAGACATTCGAATCCTTGTCAGAACAATACGTCAATTGGGTATACGTTAGATAGTTATATTAAGGATATTTTTTTCTCCGTGTAGACACTTTTATTATTGTAGTTTTAGTATCTACAAAATTATTAACTAAATTAAAGTAAGTATTTTTAGAGTCACAAGCGAGCTTAACATTTGCCCAAACTTTCTAATCGTACAACGACCTAGATGAAACATTCATTGAAGGAGACAACATAACCTATTACGTTTGTACTCTGTCAAACTGACAGTTATCGACTGGGAATTTAGTATACATTCTAGAAACTAACCTTTTCAGCTGGACACTAAATGACTTCTTTCCAAATTAGTTGCAAAATCCATTTTGCAAAGTAGTATTATTGTAAACATAACCCTCTTAACCAGAATATCGTATGATCTTGTAAGTATCAGAAGGTATAAGACTTTGAAATAAAGGAACGTCATAAAACAATCAGTAGTAACCATCTTCATGACGTGTTTAAGATTTTTTCTTTAGAAATCTACTGTATGAAAGAATTCATTTAAGCATTTTTCATTTAGGATTCAACGTTTTCAGTCGTCAGACTTTCCATTCAATTGGTGAAATATTTCTCTGTAAAAAAACTTGTTCAAACTCTATTTTCATACCAAACTCTTCGGCGGACGCCTGAATCGCATAACCGACTTTTTAAACGGAATTTTAAAATCGCGTAGCTTACGCGAAATAGTTTTATTATGAGTATTGAACCAATTTTCGAAGCACTTTTTTCACTTTGATTCAAGTAACTTCAAAACATGCGTTTTAAATGCAACAACCGCTTCTTCGCGTGTCGAATATCGTTGACTAGGTAATTTGTTTTTGATCTACGGGAATAAAAAAAGTCATTGGGTGCCAAATCAGGGATGTTCGGCGGGTGGCTTATCAATTCGATGTTTTGGCGGGTCACACATTATTTTACTTGGCCGATGTGTGAGATCTCGCATTGTCATGATGAAGAATGATCAGACGGTGCATGTTCGTTTTTCTTATTTCACTGAAGACTTCCTGCAAACAAACGGTTATGTACCATTCAGAAATGACCGTCCTTCATTGCTCTAACGGCACTGTCGCTACGAGACCAGTAATACCGAAGAAACAGACAACCATTTGTTTCAATATTCTTCTTCCGTGAACAACTTTTGTTGGATATGACTCGTCTTGGAAGACCCATACAGTCGATTGTTGTTTTGTTTCAGGCTCAAATGCATAGATTCATGTTTCGTCACCTGTATAGATGTTATACAAAGCCTTTGATGCACCTTGGACGTACTTTTTCAACATTTCCTTGCGTCAATCGACTCCAGCCTTCTTTTGAGCGTTTGTCAGCTTATGTGAGATCCAACGTGATCAAATCTTGTTTACTGTCAAATGTCAATTGTAATACTAATTCCTGTTAAAAATCTAGAACGTGAATTGCTGGTTGCTCTCGGTAACGCGAGAGCAATGTTTTGTTCGTGGTTGCTATTGATATATTTACATTAGTTAGCGTTTTTTTTTAATCGCAGAAAACGTTACTTTTTTTGGAGTTGAGTTTCTTTTGCTATTCCTAAAGTTTGTATTCCTTTAAGTCCTTTTAGACAATAAATGTTAAGTCCTTAAGTGAATTAGTGTACAACAGTTCCGAAGACTTCGACCACCAAACTTGTTTTTGGGCTGCAATACGTAGAGCCAATTAGCAACCCCCATTCAGATACCTGTAATTTCCCAAAACCTATTGTGGTAGAATTTTAGCTTTTTTTATTTGAAGACCAGTGGTATGTAATCGATCCAAGTTCTTTCTTGTCCTTACGCCTACTTTAGATCAGTATGTGACTAAACTGTGTATGTTGCCTTTGAGCCCCAGAAGATATGCGTTCAGCAACAAATGTTTGCTGAACAGTCTCTGGCGAATGCTTCCTTGTCCTTAAGTCCGGATCCTTAATCCAGTAGGTCCCCGTTCAGAAACCCCTGTTTACTGAACAACCTCTGGGGGATGCATCCATTCTATTAATATAAGAATATGCAAGCTGCCTAATCCTTTTTCTCTATTCCCCAGCACTAGAAGCCCCGTATCCCCTCATTGGAATCCACCCTAGTCAGTCCCCTACACCCTCCTCTCCTCAACACTCCAACCTTTGAATCAAACAATTTCCAAAGATGTCTCAATCTTATGGTATGTCACATAACAATACTGCTTATTCGCGCACAGCATCGTTGTTTTTTGGCACAACAACCGATTATAGACGACCTTTACGAAAATAGTCCTGGAGCGAATGTCGCACACGATTAAATTAATTATACCAGTTTTTTGCAGTGCTGTAGGATGGTGCATTTTCGGCATATAAAGAATTAAGTTCATCGATACCCTCTTGTCTTAATAATCCACATTCCATTTTATCGCTTAGATATTTTTTTTGTTTACAATAAGCAACACAAATCGCGTTCAAAAAATAAAATGTTATTATGAAGGTAATGCTAAATGAAGTCAAACTTTCTACTAGAAACGCCAGATGGCGCCTAAATAATTCAGTGTTGCCAAAGCCAGAAATATAAATAGCAACCCTCGTATACCAGCATCTGTGTCTTGCAGCGATTCGTTAAATATTTGTTTGAAGTAAATATTGAAACTATTAGATTAATAACTAATATCTCTGCACTAGGGCACAAATTATTTACCAACAAATTGAAAAAACTGGGTTTTCCTTTAAAAAACTTCATTCCCAAAAAAAAAAGTTATCTGACTGCGTACTGCACTTTGTGAAGTACGGCAGTGATTGCGTAATGGTGTAGAGCTGTTTCGAAAGGTAAGTGGTTGGGGAATTAGTGCGAATCGATAGTAACAATATAAAACCATTTTGGAAGGTGAGTTTTAAAAACATGGCGTGGCCACTGCAATCGCCCTATTTTAGCCCCATAAAGTTGTTATGGGACGAACTGAACAGAACCGTTCGGGAAAAATTCTCTACATTCAAGTAGTAGGTGTGGAACTGTTAACATAAAGGTGAAATAATATTTCGTTAGATACAACTTATAACTTGATAGCACATATGTCTAGACTTCTGAAGAAAGTGATTAAATGCTAAAATAGTCTCTGATGAAAAAGTAGTGTAGGGCTCGATTTATGTATATCCCAGTAAACGAAAACGAATTGAAATATTCGTGTTTCAATTCGGTTCCTCTCAGATTTCGAATTGAAACTATAATAAAATAAATGAATACCATTTAAACCTTTTCAATTATTCAATTCGCCGCAGTTCTCTTGAATACGACAACTTTCAATTCGATGCAATTCGTTCCTATACAACTCTAGCGGTAGTTTGTTGAAATACTTTAAAATCAATACGTTTTAATTCTGCTGAATGCAAAAACAGGTTATGTTTAACGGTCAATTCTTTTCAGTCCGACTGAATTCGTAGCACCAAGTAGATAAACAATTTTTTCAATATGTTTCAGTGCGAAGCAATAAGTCAATTATTTTCTATACCTATTTGATTTTTTTTTGTTTTTATTTGTTTTGCAAGTAAATTATTTTATACTAACTTTTTTTAAATTCCTTCTTGTTTAATGGAATTTAGAATACTAATTAATTCGTTTTAAATTCTTATATTTTTTTTAGAAAAGCATCTATATGTATTTAAGTATTTAATTAAAAACTAAAAGTTTAATTTAGACTAGCTGGATCGCCCGGCTTCGCACGGGTATTGCGATTTCGAAGTAAAAGCTAATTTTTTTCAAAATAAAACATAGCCCATGTTACTCAAGGATAGTGTCTTCTACCTATTAATTCAAGTACCGTCAAAATCGGTTCAGCCGTTTCTGAGATATACGGACGGACAAACTGACAGACAGACAAAATTTTATTTATATGTATAGAAAAATGTAAAATGTCTATAAATTTGTTTTTCTCGACTTAACCAAAACAGCTTATAAGTTTAAAGATATTTAACATCTTGGTTAAGAGTGACTGCGTTTTCAAGAGTAAATTTTGTATAATTTTTATGTAACTTCATATAAAATTATTTTAATGTCATTAAAGTCTAAAAAATATTATTACTTATTTATACTACATATCTAATAAATATTATTTAGAAAATATCTTATTCGCATGCCTTATCCTAGATTTACTTACATTTATAGTACATATAGTAAACAGAAATAGAGCACTAAACAAACAAATAATACAGCAAATAACAAATTTTTGTAACATTCACAAAATAACTGGTCAAGAAACTGAACTGTACTAAAAGCACTGCTTTATGCTTAAATTAAGGGTTGTGGGAGGAGCGCCAACGTAGGTACCGTTACGAAATATAAAAGTGGCATAGG
This sequence comes from Sinopyrophorus schimmeli, assembly GCA_036325965.1. Lineage (NCBI taxonomy): Eukaryota > Metazoa > Arthropoda > Insecta > Coleoptera > Elateridae > Sinopyrophorus > Sinopyrophorus schimmeli. The sequence goes on from JARFIZ010000035.1 coordinate 2,105,121, forward strand.
ATTTACAACTAATATTGTCTAGTCGTGAAAACCACTTTAACGGCATCTTTTAATGCTTTACTGGGGGTTATAGTTAGAGCCAATATTTAAAACGTAGAATCCGTTAGGGATTATAAAAGTGTCAAATGATTTACGATCAATATCCTCTGGAATGCGAACTACTTTAAGAGCGGAAGCATTCGCCGCAATAAACAATAATTACAATACAATAACTTTAAAATTCAAAACTTAATATTTAAATTTAATTGTAAATATTTCCGGAATTCAAGTCCCGTCAAAATCGGTTCAGCCGTTGCCAAGATATACGGGCAGACAAACAGACGGACAGATAGACAGGCCGACTGCAAACAGACAGAGAAGTTTGGGCTTTCGTAACGATCAAATAACTATATAAAATTTAAAAAAAGTTTTTATTTTGAAATCACAGACAGACACTTCATTTTTATTTATATGTATAGATGTATAGATAAGATGAAACTAATTTGTAGGTACCTATCTGGTAACAAAGATATAAGTTTTAGAAAAATTTACATTTCTATTACAATACCGCTGCTTAATCGATTAATTTTATTTCGTTTATTGGGAATCATATAAGCGGCGAAAACATTTATTGAATATAGGGTATGAATTTGTTGTGTATTATTAAGAAAAATGCACCCTGACTTTTATAACAGTTAACTATTTCCGAATTTTCTAAAGATCAGTAGTTGTTTAAATATTGTAGAGCTTTCTTGTAATAAGAAACCGATTTTCAAAGAACTTGTCAGTATATAAGATTAAAAATTTACAAAAGGTCTCTAGATTCTTTAGTTTACAGACAATGACATAATTAGAATGTCAGTCAAGCTTGGGCACACAAATACCACAAGTGAATTTTAGAAAAAATATTTATTTTTTTTAAATATAATGTGGGCACAAATATGTATAAACAACGACAATGGACGCAATAATATACAAATTGTGCCATTGAAAAATTATTAAATTTCGACATTAAGCGTCTGAGAACAAAATTAAATCGCTGATTTAAAAGGTAGAGTAAGATAATTTTATAAGAAATAGGGATCTGATTTTAATTTGATTTAATTTTAGAAAGAAATAAGAAGAATCTCACGCGATAGATTAAAAAGACTATAAATTGAAGTGGATAGTTTTATTATATTTATAAATTGCCTAATAATAATAAAAATAATTATTAATAACATATTTAATTCAACATTGAATTTTATTTCTTACCTATATAACCTTAAAATTGTTAGAAATAGGTTTTAAATTAAAAATCTTTAATTCTTATTTTCCTAGACTCGGTTATATTCGTCATAGTTCGTTGGTTTTTCAATACGTTTCTATACGAAATATCGGATTCAGAAAACGTATTGAAACGAATTGAATATTTCAATACGTTTTCGTTTACTGGGATGTGTGTAATTTATATTTACTGTTTGTATTTATAGGGTGATCATAAACTTTTCGCCGACAGTGTATGTACAGCAAACTAAGAAGTAATGAACGCCCTAGAAACAGACCTACAGTAAACGTACTATTCCAAGAGACAAAATCTGGCGCTGCATGGTTAAAAAACAATTAAGATTGATCTTTGTAATTTTAGTACCTAGAACTAAAGGTATTAAAATTACAAAAAATTGCAAAATTACTGTAAGTCTGTTTCTAGGGTGTTGATTACTTCTTAGTTTCGACTGCACGAAAGGTAATCTACGTTTCACTTTTTCCACGACGGTAACTAACGCCAGCTACAAATATCTTGACTAAACTTTTTCGGTAACGCATTATATCGTACGTTTCTTCTAAATACTTGAATCAACGGTGTTATCGATCGATAAAAACGAAATGAGTGAAGTCTGAAAGTCTGAGCTTCCCCACTCTTTGATAGATATAAAAAAAGTTGGATGAAACCTTGAAAATTCTGGTGTGCTCATATTATGAATAGAACTCCAGTCCAAAACACGCAAAAATAATGAGTTTAACAACGACCCAGTGTTTATTTACTTTCGTCGTGCTTTGTGCCAGTATCCATATAGGTAAGTGTTATCAATGTTTGTTTTTATAACGAAGAAAGATTTCTATAAGTTTAGGTAAACGAATGAGTATAATAAAGCATACGCATTCCACGCACTCATCCTTTCCTTTAAGACAATAATTAAAGTAATTAACCTTGCAAGGCCTAACAGCTCCGATTCTCTTTATAAATTTAACCAAATGATAATAATTTCGTACTATTAGATAATGTTTATAAATAACCTGAGATTTAAGGCAACCTTGAATAATTTCGGCGCGACGAAATCTTCGCAAATTTTAGCAATGAACCGTTGGTAAGAAGTTTGATAACTAATTTAAGAACTTCTTATAGATTTCGTTTGTTACTGATTTATTCATGTTGTTTAATTAATAAAGAGTTTAATTACCATTTCCCTAATAATTTTTATTGCTATTTAAATTTATGGTAAATAATTTAAGTAAAAACGTATACGAATTTTTGAAAAATTAATTGTTAATGCGGAATTGCTAAAATCATGTATTTAAATTAAGTTAAGATTATAAAGCAATATAAAGGTTATATCTTTTTATGTGGTTACCATTTTTTGCTAATTTAAATTTATCTACTCCAAGGTTGCAATTTATAATAAAAAAACCACACGAATAAGCGAAACTAGGAACTTACATATATCAATAAAGAAATGTATTAACTCGAATGCTGTTTCGTAGAAAATGAAAACCGACCTGAAATAATTTTTGAATAAGTGTCCTTAATTTTGGGTAATTTAGAAGCGATTTATGAATAAAATAGTGTTTTTTACACTTCTTAATATTAATTAAATTATGTGTAACTTCATGTATAATATTACTACATTCCGATTTATTTTGTAAAATGTGTCAACTGAATTCTCGGTGACAAATTGAGCGAGCTACGAAGAACGATAGATCGTATTACTAACAATCCATAATATAATTTAACATCTGTAATTCAATTTTTTTTTGGTCACTGAAATAATTTAGAACGAATTTGATTTAATCTTGTTTTTCTTCTTCTTTCTCTTATTGTTGGGTATTAAACCTGTTTTTATTTTAGTTAATATAATTATGTTACGATTAAGGGGCAAAATAGGCCACTTTGACCTCGAGCTTAGGACTAGAGCCACACCCCAGTAGAAATATTACGTCAAAGCTCTGTATAATAGAATTCGGCATAATTAAAAATTCTTTATTTAATATGTTTTACATTAAAACATGCAAAACTTATGCAAACTCCATTTAAGAAGTGTGGTTGGGGTGTATTTTAAAATAACATAATAGTGACAACTTTATGAAAATCCCTTGGATACTTACATATGCGTACATACATTTTTAAAATTGTTTTTTTGTTTTTTTTTTCAAAAATTATAAATGGAGTCGAATTTAAGAACTGGAACCTCTATGACTCGAATTTTCTGTTCTATAGTTTTTTACGTTCTATTTTGTATTGCATCTGTTATAAAATGTATACTGGGTACCTCCTATTATACACAATAAATAAATTAGTTTAAACTTTGTAGGTCTGAAAAGCTGATTTTAAAATTTAAGTATGACAAATATATTTTATACTACACTACAAACATAATCACATGCAGAATTTGTAATTAAATTATTGTTTGTCAAAAATCAACATTTGTAAAATGGGATAATTTAAAAAGTTGTATAGCAATAGTTTTAAAATTAAAACACTTACCAGAATTTATTCTACTAAGTTTTTTAATTTTATTATTAATAACCCCTAAGACCTGAAGTCTAAAGCACCAACTTTATTGATAAACTCAAGCTTGACTTACAATATATAGTATTTCATATAAATATAACGCAAAAATATTATTTCCCATAAAAACTGTTAACATATTTTTTTAGCACCCGGTATAATGCTATACTTTTTAAGTTAAATTTGATTTCGTTCACCACCATCTATATATATTTAAAGATATCTGGCGGATCAGCAAGTAGTCCAAGTTTCGAAAGCAAAAAAATGTCTAATTTCTGTAAAAAGGAAATTGCGATATTACGTGAACTATGAAAAATATATTAAGCAACATATTTACTGCACGTGTAGACATTATTTAAGTATGTAATAGTTGATTCTATGAAAATTAACAACGGGTAATCTTTAAAGGTTAGTATGATTTTTTATTCTACTTCTTTGCAATATTTTGGAAATGTTATACATGAAAAATCTTTAGAACGGTACCAACATTGTCATACAAAACATTTTCATGAGCGATTTCTACTATTAGTTTGTCTTTATAAACACTTATTTAATCTTTCCACACATAACCTACAAAATACTTATTTAAAATTATACATACTTTGTAGATAGTCTGTGCTGCAATGTAATTCTATCAGTGACGAAGTACTGAAAGAAAATAATAATTCAATCATATTTGGAATAAAAATTTTCAAATATAATAAACGATTACGTCTAAAAAGGTATCGTTGGCGCACAACGAATTGGATCACTACACAGTGTTGCCACATTTAATAACACTGTTTTTTTAAGCATAGGCGATTATGGTTCGTTCAATAAAATTATTCCCATATAACTTCTTACATTTTTTTGAAACACCCTGTATAGTAAACCAGCTCCAATCACATTTATCGTTTAAAAATATTTCATAAGTTAGTAGAAAAAAGTCAAAATTTAATTAAAATAACTAAAAATTTAAATACACATCTAAAAGCATTTTCCTATTGGATATTGTGAATTATTTAAATACGTTCATTGTAATCTATACTAATATATTAAGAGGTAAAATTTATTTGTTTGTGTGTAGGAGGTAATTTCTGAAACTACTGAAGCGATTCTAAAACTTCTTTCACTAATAAATACTACACTATCCTTGGAGTAATATAGGCTATATTTTATTTTGATAAAATAAAGTTTTTAGTTCGAAATCTCATTACACGAACCAGCTAGTCAACTATAAATCAAAGGAGTCCATCAGACACATCTGCGTGCTCGGCATTGCACTTGTTATACTCATTTATTGTGGAATTACAAAATACTAAATAAGTCACTTATCGTGAACTTTAAATTAAATTGTTAGGCTGGATGGTCAGCGACATCATAACTATTATACACAGATTAGGTAGGCTGCAGATATATCACTTAGCCCGAATTGTTTTGTTCTCATTGGTAAGGCATAAACCTCTGCGCACAGCCAAATTAGCCTCTGCGCAAGAACACGTGATCGAAAGGTCACTAGAGGCGTTTCTATAGGTTTCTAATACATTAATACAAATATTAATATTTTTAACCGAAACAAAAATATTAAACAATACAAACTTTACAGAACTCTATTTATACAAAAATAATACAATTTAAGAAGTTTGGAATAAGTAAAAAAACACTGTATATTAATTAAATATTAAGGAAATCATTTTATTACAATTATAGAAGTAAATGTGTTAATTATTAGTTTTATTCTTAAATTACTAAATAAAAAAAGACACATTTTTTAAAAACTCGCAATAGTGCGTCTATGTGAAAATCTTTGCGCATGACTGTTTGTCACCTCTGCTTTTCAAATATTAGAAAACAGGAGTGACCTATCTAATCTGTGCTATTATATTAAGCTTTCCAATTGAGCCCATGGAATAACCACTTAATAATCTGTTTTTAGTACATTGCCCCTAAAAATTTTCATAACCTTTAGAAAAAATTAGAATTTCGGCATTTAAAAACTATATTTTAAGCGAATCGTCACATAAAACATAATCTACGGGTCCATTTTACATACCGTACCAGGTCCAACATAAATTTAATTACGTGTTTAGAGTTTGACAAATTAACTCTTCTATAATGGAAATTTGCAATTTATTTGAATGGGTTTATTCTTATGATGGATCTCTACAAAATTGCAATTTATTGGAAACTCACTGACGATGAGAAATAATTGTCAAATATGGCAAGTCCTAAAACTTGTCTACGTGATATTTCGATGCGACTAAACCAAAATAACCTTTTGCTGGCTTACATTAATTAAGTTAACATTTCGCTATGAAAGTTGAAACCTAAAGTTCAAATGCATAATTCAAATTTTAAATTGATCCTTTATGAAAGTGTCGAAGATAACTTTTCTTAAGTATTTTTAATTATGCACGTGTATGACGTGTGTGCCTGTAAAATATGTACACATACAAAGTACTTTGGCAGTGGTCGCCGTTATTCTGTTTGTTCATTAATATACTCAGCTAATTAATATGTTTATTACTCAAACTACAGAGGGATTAATTTTATTCAATGAATACAAATATAATTTACCAAGCGTATTATTTCCCACATAACAGGTAACATATTTTTGAACCACCCTGTAGAAATATTTATTACTGCGTTTTCAGATAAACAATATTTCAATTTTTCTAACAATTAAGAAAAATTGGAACTTCATTGGTTAATTGTGATCAATAGTACTTTTATTACATGCAATTTTATTGACACAATGAATTAGATGAGTCGATTGCGATCTATTGGCCGATCGCGGCATGATTTTAAATCGATCTTTACTGTGTTCATCTTTTTTTTATAAATACTTTTTATATACCTAATTATGATTTCAATTGAATTCTTTTTCTTCTAATGAAGTGTTTCATAAACATTGTATATTTACAAATTACAAACTTTATAAGAAAAAAGTAGATAGCACGTACAAAAAAGTTGAGGAACTCTGAATTACGTACTGCTTTTGGTAAATGGGTGTGTTGAAGTAATAAATCGATAACGTCACCGGAAACGTTTTAACATGGTAATAAACTATTTTACCTTAATTTGTCGGTAAATCTTTAAAATCTATAATGAAAACAGTCTATAGAAGACCATTTGATAAATACCTTGACATCATTCCGGTTCTATTGTAATGTTTGGAGTACCTAAATACATATGTATAACAAATCTAATCTACCTGACTATTCCTCTCTTAACGAATTGACAAATTATTACACTACGAGGATTATCCAGAAAGCAATATCTAATTAATTATTAAAATAGAAATACACTTTTAAATTTTTTTAATGCATTTTGAAGTAAATGGGGTATCCAGAGTAAGTAGTATGTAGTTTTAGAATAATGACCATAAAAATCGAATTTTTATTCAAATTTTTTCATTGAAAACAATTTTTTTGCAAGCCAAATATCACATTTTTTCTTAGAAGTGATATGTACAAAAATTACAGAAACGGCCACGTCATGTGAAGCATGTTATCTCTAATTTCTTCATGAACTATATTCACAAAAATTTCATTTAGTAAAATACCGCTATTCTCATTATTTATTATTATATATGAACAAGCATTATTATCAGTCTTGTGGATATTCCACATAAAGCTTTAACAAACTTTCATTATTAAATAAGTTTTGAATTCTCAGTAACTTGACGATGTTTTATATAGTTTTGAGTTTTTGAAACGGTTATATTAACCATAATATTAACGTTCCATATCTTTTAATGTTCATTAAAGTTAACAGGAATTGAACACTGTCAATAAAAATCAAATCTCGTTAAAAATGCTACGTTTCGTTTCTTTATTGAAACTTTTACAAGCAACTTAAAAAAAAATATGTCAAACATCAAAATTGTACATATGTACAATTTTGATTATTTTGATTAATAGTAAGGGAGTGTATCCGGGTGTGAGACGGGTTTTGTTTATGAGCCAAAATTTTTTACTGGTTAAATAAAGTCGGGTGTTCTATTCATTGTTGGAAAGGTAATGAAAATACACAACTTTTATCCGCAGAAAGTTTTGTGATTCCATTAACATGCAAAATTTTATGACCAATTTTCTAAGTGACAGTTTTTTGACAAGAAAAAAATTTGTATCTAGGTATGAGACACCTACAAAAATACATTAAAAATTGTAAAATATAAAGTAAAAACCTCATATCTATTTCAAAATTATAATTTTTTATGCTTTCCATAATTTTTATTTATCACTTTCCTCTTCACAATCGTCGCAATGTTTGCATGTGTAGATGCTTGCACACGTGTTTGCGCACTTCAAAAGAACTGGCCGCTTGCAAATATTGCATTTGATGTTGTTAACAGCGTTCAATTTGTTCGGCAACAACTTTATACTAATGATGTGTTTGCTTTGGAACCCTTGGGTGGTGGTAATATGATGTGTCTCACACCCGGACAATGACGACATTCTGAGAATTTAAAAAAAAATGTTTTCCAACCACATATTGCCTAATCCAATATTGGATCGTAAAATATAAGAAAAACACTAAATGCTATACATTACACTTTTCTTTTTCAATTGATTTACATGAAAAAAATAACATTTTGAAAAAAATCAAAAACGTTTTTAACCTGCAATTTTACATACGATGTTTGCAGTTGATATAAGCAATGCGTCGATTCATTTCAGTGTTAGTACAAAAACTGACTGATGACCAAAGAAGTACTTGACAGTAATCAGATCGGCCATATTGACATTGCATAATGAAAATAATTGACTGTCTCATATCTGGAGCCTGTCTCATACCCGGGAACACTCCCCTAATATTAACAATTTTAAACTGACTCGATCAAAATAATGAAACCTAACTGTTTTTTTTAACTTTCGTACAACATATTAATTAAACTGTTGACGACTTCTTCAATTATGATAATTTATTGTATTTTATTAAAAACAAATTAGGTAAATAACATTGTTTGCAATCGATCATCAGTAGGTGGTGGTGCTTTTAAAAACGCAAACTGCAGATAAAAACTTGTGAAAATTTTATTCTATGTATCTGCAAATAAAACTTTGCGTTACAATTGTCCATTTCAAAAGTTTCTAATTTTTGTGACCACCAGTTAACATGCAATCCCATTTAAATTACGTGATACCTATTGTTACATGCAAAGCAATTTGTCTGATAAAATACCAATGTATATACAGCAAATAGTCATCACTTTAACTGTTTGGTCATTTAAAAAGGTGTGTTTGTGCGATGTCTGAAACTATTTTTGTAAATTGTTTAATTATCGGTTTTTTTTTCAATTTTTAAAATTAGACGTAATTTTGAATAAAACTTTTAAATGAAATGAGTGACGAACAAGCTTCTTTTGACACTTATTATGTATTTACATCAGTATGTTTATATTTATATGAACTCGTAGGAAAATAAATAAATATTGATACATAGTAGATCAGTTATAAAAAAATACCTTTGCTCAAATTAATCTTATTCTAGGGGCATCTTTTAAATGTTATAAATGTTTTGGTACCAACACAAATGCACCTAGTCAATCTCCATTTCCGGGGCTAGAACATACAGCTTCCTGCGTTGACCCAATACGAACCTGGAATTTAACATCAGACAACTGTCCTGATGATAAAGCTTGCGTTAGATACGTTAAGACATTGGGCGAACGTAAGCATAAAATTTATTTATTTCCAAATAGATATTTATATTTCATTCTTTTTTAGTTAAAGTATATGCAAGAGGCTGTTTCTCTCCAGACACTTGCAAGAACGCAGTAGATATAGAGTGCAAAACATGTAAAACTGATTTCTGTAATTCATCGTCTAGTTTTCTGCCGTCGTTTACGTTGATAAGTGTTCTTGCTTTTGTTTTAGCTAAATACTATTAGTAATTCTATTAATTGTTTATTATTTTGTGTAAAATTGTTGGATATTCCAATGTAAGAAAAAAATAAAGTTAGTTGACCTAGAAAAGTATGATTTTATTTTTATTCTTCTTCTTCCTTTTGTTGGAGATCACTTTCTACCATTATATTTGTTACATGGGTTTTTCATTTGTAGCATGGGCGTCGTCTTCGTCTTTTCCCTCTCGGTGATCATTTGAATAGGTTTTTTGGCCATCTGTCATCTTCCATTCTTTCTAGATGGTCACACCAACAAAGGGTTCTGTTTTCTAGGTTCTTGTTTATGGAAAAATTAATACGCATTTCTTTCTATTTCTCTTATGTTCTCCATTTTGGTCGTCTCGTAATTTGTAAGCATCTTCTGAGAAAGTCCAATTCTACAGTTCTTATTTTGTTCTTAAAGCTTTCTGCCGATGGTCTGTTCTCTCCCCCGTACAATGTAAAACTTTCAAATATACTATCAAATGTGTTTTTCTTGGTGTCTTTTCTTTTATACTTGTTCCATAGGACTCCACGTAGTGCTACAGTTGTTGCTCCTATTTGTCTGATGCTGTTGTTTACGTGTATTTATCGATTAGTCAAGATACTTGAGCCTAAGTATTTATAATTTTGGCAATGTTGTTGGATAGTCTCGTCCCCAATGCTTATGTCTTGTTGTTCTCCGCCTATACACATGTATTCTGGATTGCTTATGTCAGTTTTTAGTCCATAGTGCATTAGTTCGTTTTTTTGTGTTTCGATCATGAACGTCACATTTTTTTTTGTTTTCCATAAAAATTATTTGATCAGCAGGTGTTTTAGGTTAAAATTCTAAAGTTTTTCTTCTGTTAGAAAAATAATCGAAATTATTAAAAATTGGTATTAGAACATATCGAAGAAAGTACTTTAACAATTGTTTTATTAAATGCAGCACTTAACATTATTTATTTGTTTGTCTTGGAATGCGAAAATCTGAATAATCGGAGATCAAAGCTCAAGGTAAATTTCGGTTGTTGTTTGCTTATGTAATAATACCGCTAAATGAATACTAATTAATAACATCTTTTTTTGCTGAATACTAAAGAGATACTGCTTACATCAATTTGGCTTTCTCAAACTATGTTATAATAAAAATCCTAATACATCGTCAAAATCATAGACTGACAATAATACATAATTACATAGGTAGTAATTTTAAAACCACTGTTAATACAGAGCAATGACGAATTAAATATTTAATAGCATTAAAATAAGATATTGAGGACTCTATAAGATCTAAAAGTAAAGACGTGCAATCTGTTCCAAAAAAATTTAAAAAATTAATAAATTATACATAAGTACATATGTATTTATTCCCGCGCTGATTTTCGCAATGGAAGCTTTATGTTGTGCAAAGCTGCCGATTTTTCATTTGACTTATAACATTACTGATGTATAATTATAAAAATATTCTTAGGCAGACAGGTAGACCTGTCAGACGAATAAATACTGGAACTGAACCCACTTATTATACACGACCCTAAACTGAACAAAACCATACCCCAAGTCAAATGGCCTTATGAGTAATGCTTTTCTGTTATGGTATCGTAAATTTAAATTTAAAAACGGGTAATAAATACGTTATATTTTGAAAATTTTATTTTAATTCTGTTATAGCAAAGACATGGAAGCCACATGTACTTATATTTTTTTAAAACCAAAAAACCATAGATATCGCATATCAAATAAGCATTGAAATTGGAGAGAGCGGCCTGGCAACAATGCTGCAAAATTGAAACATAAAATAAAGTTGCTTATCTTAATCACTTCACGGGTAACATACGATGTTTATAATAACAAAGTTCCGCACATTTATTCTGAAACATCTAAACGACAAAATAAATGTACAATAAACAATCTTAATCGACGTTTGTAGTGAGACATAAAATTTCAAATAATAAAATAAATTAATAATGAAACACATATTAAATGACCTAGCTCTCTTTTAAGAGTACATGGAGACGATGCTGTGTTACCATTAACTGGAACATTGAAGTGCATTTTTCACAAAATTCTTTACATTGCATACAAACTGTTATTGTTTAGATTGGTAGTCCGTATGAATCGGTTAAGTCTCAGTTTCTATTCATATGACACCCTGTATATCTAGGTAATTTAGAGAATACACCAGAAATAACGACTTTGATACCAAAATAACTAAATATTAAAAATTAGCTTTTGGAAATAAATGTCGTTACAATTATTCAGACACAACGATTGTATAGTTGGAAACAGTTTGTAAACTATGGCCAAAAAAATTATATCAGTGAAAAAATTATTTATACATATTTTCAAAAATAAAGTGTTCTAAATTATATGAAAATATTTCTCACAAAATTTCGTGAGCATCACAGTCAGATTTTATATGCTACATGTTTACTACTACTGATGTAGGTAAATGGTTTTGATTGATACATGATTTCTTTATTTTTAAGTATGGTTTTTGTAATAAAATTAGCTTCCTGTTGTAGGAGATATTCATACATACATTAACCATTTTACAAAAAAGGATGTTAGCCAGCAAAAAAGTACGATTTTAAATTTCGATTTTTACCAACTTTTTGGCCTATCCTATTTCTTGCATGTGTGGATATTTAATCTTCAAAATAGCATTTATTTCCTTGCACGAATAATATTATATAGCCATTTAATTAATTACTCCTGACAAAGGATTGAGGGAGGGATTCAAAGGACTGGGAATTTAAAAAATACGCCATCAAACTCTTTATGTATTTAGAACGCCAATGAATAACAGAAATTCAGAAATGATAACGATAAGAAATTGAACTTTAATAATTCTTAAAAAAATTGACAACCATTAATCTCTTGGCATTTTTTCCTTCAAATCAAAGCTATAAACGAGGAAAATAGGCATCTTTAACACATCACCTTCTTGTGCTTCTCAACAAATCGGGCACCAATCGATTTTTTTATTCAAAATATTCGTAATTAAGTAATGTATAGATGATTTGTTTTTGGAAAAAAAATTAGAAGAGTTTTAAAGTTATGATGTAAAATGTGTAACTTGTAGCCTACTGGTACATTTAAACCATGCAAAAAGTTTCTACTTTGATAGTGAATATTTCCTTTATTGGACGGACAAAAATTTGTAATTTAAGTAATTTCCTTCAGGAAGGTTATTCTTTAGGGGTAGTCAAAATTTGGAGAAATTCTATAGAAAAGTAGGTTTCTGGAGAACCTACTTTAAGGAGTATTCTCTTTTGTTATAAACCATTTATGGAGGTATATTATAAATACGTTGCAGCTTAACAGAAGACCTATTCCATGTACTTTTTCGTCTACCCGGTGTTCTTTTTGGTTGGTCGATTACCAAAACTCGCTGCACTACGTAGTTCTGATTTCGACGTTGAACATGTCCATACCATTTTAGTTGAGATTCATTCATAAAGTGCTTTATGAATTGAACACCCGATGAACCGATATGTTCATTACGCATATGATCTTCCGTCATGATACCCATACACCATCGCAACATTCTCATCTCTGCCACATGCACCTGTTGATTGTGTTTAGCCAGTCTCGCTCATGTTTTTGCACTGTATGCTAAAGCAGTCTGTTCTATCAATCCTACCCTTCAATTGTATAGTCATCTTTTTATCACACGAGAGACTGACCTCCATTTCATACAACCAACTTTAATTCCGTGTTTTATATTTGAGTGAGCTGTTCTCTCTATCATCCAGAATTGACCTCAAATATTTAAACACATTGGTTATTGGTAGTTCACCTTCCAAAAATATTGTACGCGATGGACCAATTCGTTCAGAAAAGTTACGTAGGTACATATATTCGGTTTTGGATCTACTTATTCTTAAAGCATTATTTTCTGAGGGCTTTCTCCAACTTTCTGCCACTTCTTCTAATTCCACCCAGTTGTCTATCGCTAATAGGAGATCGTCTGCATATAGGATACTCCAAGGAAGCTTTTTCATCAAATTACTTGTCAAGTAATTAATTACCATGTTGAAAAGTAGATGACTCGAAACAGATCCTTGATGTACTCCCACATCAACTTGTAAACCACTAGATGTACCATCGGCATTCTTGATTTTTCTTCTGGGGTTGATTATGAGTTTTGATTATACCTTTTACTAATCCTTTAGGATCAGTTTGACTTCTCAGAGCATTTCTGATCAATTAACAAGGAATATGTTCATAAGCTTTTTCTAGATCTACAAAAACTGTGTGAAAGTCTCTTTTCATATCACGCATTTTCTCCGTAAATATTCGGAGAGCTTGATTTGCGTCTTTGGTGGATTTTTCTTTGTTTAATTTGTGTTATTTAATTGTATTTCGCAAAAAGAAATCGAGAGACAAAAGTTATTAATTTAAAATTGAATTTAGTAGTCTCAAATATATTTATGGAATGCTTTCAACTGGAAAAAATATATGAACCGAAAATTATCTACCCAAAATCCTTTTTGACGAAAGCGAAAGCTGTCATAAATATCTCTAAATGTTTGTTTACGTGTTCGACAACACCACTTCTAACTAGAAGTAACTAGAATGATTACCAATGCCAGCATTAATTTTATTTCAATGATCACGGTGACCGTCAATTTCTGTCTCTAGGTCTAGCAGGTCCAATATAGCGCTTCTACTGGGGTGGCGTTTTTTTCCACTTATGTACGTATGTTGGTGCATGTTCACTATTTTAACAGTTATATTTAAAAAAAGTTTCAATAAATTAATGATTTTTACATCATTCTAAATCTGGAAAATTCCAATGTTCTACAAGCTGATGACGTTCATTAAATTTAGACAATCAAAGCTTTACAATGCTTACTTCATAATATTCCCATCCATGCTGGCAGAAAAGAATTGTTTTTTAAAGTCCTATATGTAGATTTATTGTTGACGTCAATATATACATTTTTTAGATATCAACAAAAATTTTTGGTATCCTACAATTTCTTCGATATATAATTGAGGCTCTTCAAGGAGACATAACCCTAAACACGCTTATAATACACGTATTACGCAATCCGTCATTGAACCAAAGTGGGGTCTACGTAATTTAAAATTAATTAATTTCCAAATTATTGCTATTTGCGTTTTTTAAAAAACGACTTTTTCTTAAAATCTTCAAGAATGACAAGTGTCATAATTAGACTGAATTGCTGCTTGGCAATAACTTTGTTTAACAAAAAAATGTTAATTAGGTCACTTTTTGGATTTGATAATGTGTATTTTTAGCACGATATCAAATATAAGAATAACAATTAAAATAATTGCGAATTTATTGGATATAATTGAAAGAAAAATGTGACCATTTAATTGAGAATTAAACTCGTATGACATCACTATAACAAAAAAATATTACGAAAACCGCAAACCGGCATATCAAATAAGAATTACCAACATTTGTATTCTGGTCGAATCATAAAAAATTCAAGTTTCTTACATCTGTAATTAATTAAAACTAATAATTTTCAAATGATTATTGTTTTATATTGTTTAAAGAGGTACTAAATTTTTAAATATCGACTATAGCGACATGAAATTAATAGAGCGCAAAATACTGTTAAAAATAATGTGAATATGTATGTAATCAGCGGATTTCCTTTTAATTTAGACATTTAAAAATAATTATTAAATCGAAAATTCATAAATACTGATGCGAGGTGTATCAAAAATTTCATACTTTTTTTTAATTCCTATTTTTCATTCAATATGTTTTAAGAAGGCGCGTTAAATATGTACGTCCCGAATTATAAATATTTTTTTTTAAATTAATATAAGGAACAGCTATGCCGAGGACAGTCGACGTCGATTTCGTATTAAGGCGCCAGAAAAATTTCTCGTCCTACCATTTTAAACGAAACTCGCTCAATATCACCTTCGAATTTTGCTCTCCTTCGATAAAGTATAAATAGATATCATTTGTAAATAATGTAAAGTTTAAATAACATTAATTAAAAGGGTGTTTTACATCGTCTTTCCACAGTATATCGATTAACACAATTTGGAGTAAATCGTACGGGAAATATTTCAATTTCCCCCACTCCTAACTGTTTTATAAAAAGCTAAACTAATCCTTGTAATAGTTGCTTGGTTTCTGCCGCGAACAGAAGTAAAATTTGTAAAGCGAAAATGAATTTTGCAAAATCGCAGTGTTTCTTTGCGTTGGTGGCTTTTTTAGCGTATTGCCAAGTTGGTAAGTAAAAGTTCAAAAAATATTGTAAGAATAAGCTTTTTTTGCTTAAGTACAGCGACTTTGCCTTAAGTACGCGTACTTTTATCTAATCTAAAGTTCATGTCATCCTATAAAATAATTAATATTCTATCAGTTTTTATACGGAATGCAAAATGATTTATGCTAACTTTTATTATATAACTATTATGCATAAATAGATGCGCATATTTTTTTGAAAGCCTTGAATCTGTATTTGAAACTTGTTATGATGTTTAAAACAAAAACTTAAAATAGAAAAGTGGGAATAAAGGGGGAGAACTCCAAGAAGTAAAGAAGAGTGTCAATACTACGTATTTTCGACTGCTTGTAAAAAATGTCCCAGATGGCAGTGTAATGCTTGTTATTAAAAACATGATAGGGGCTCTTTTTAAGGGTCTATGTAAATATTATTTTTATTGGTGACACCTTTATATCATTCTTACCGTAAATATACTACAAAAACAATTTGAGAACCATTATATTTTCTTTTGCGTTATGAACGTGTTTTTAGTACCTAATTTAGATGTTTTTTTTATTAAAGCAATTCGAACAATTGATGTAATATTTTTTTAAGTTTAAAGCGATGAAGATATGTATATAAATTCATGATATACATATATGTATATAATTTTTTATAAGAATGTAAGAAGAATATTCATATGCCACAATGTGGTACCGGTGAACCGTATTTTTCGCAGAAAAAGGGGCAATAGATCTTGAATTTATTTGTCTAAAAAATAAATTCTTTCCCATCTTTTTCTATCGGTGATTAGTCTATATTTATTGACTTAGTAGTGATGTTGTGTGAATTTAAAATACTGATAATCAGTGGCGTATCTAGAGGGAGGGCTACCTGCAGCACCTTCCAAAAACTCTCCATAAATCATACAAATTAACTGCAAGATCAATTCATTAATTAAAAAAAAAAATTTGGAAACATGAAATACCCTTTTCTCCCTCCCCCCGCCATAAGAATATTTAAATAATCATTTTCACTTTTGCTTAAAGGGATTTATAGAGTTTTTTTTTTAGGATTTATTGGGGGGGGGGGGTGAACACTAGTTCAATCGCACTTAGGCCACTTAGTTGGGCCCATTGTGCTAAAATTTATAGAGTTATATACGAATAAAAATAACACAAAGGGCTTAATTGTGATGTATTTATTGTTAATTCATTTATTTTAGACGATAATTTTTCTTGTATTTTGATCTGAAAATATAAATTATTAAAAAATAATTTATTCAAATGAGAATTTTTGTTATATGTTGTCATAGAGTTTCTAATAACAATTAATATCACCATTATAGTACTACAGTTAATTACTGCATAATGCTGTACTTGAATTACACCGAGTCGAATATAATATTCGAAAATTTTGGCAATCTTTTTTTGGAAAACTAGTACCGAACTGCCATTTCTAAATGACTCTAGAACAGGGGTCGGCAAACTACGATCTGTGGGCTGCATACGACCCCCAATTTACAAACATATTTTTTGTTTTTTTCACGCTTTTTATATATCGAAGTTCATTTTTCATGGTAATAAAATAACATTTTAACTGTGGTCTACCGTTTATTTTTAATTTCGAATGTCGCCCTTCAGTAATAGAAGTTTGGCGACTATTGCTGTAAAGTATTCAATAACAATGAACCAAGTAACCCTGTTACTCATGGGTTGACTGTACAAGCACTACCGGTTATTAAGTAAACCTGTGCGGTTTATTATGACAAAAGATGCGTTTTGAAAAAAGCCTTTAAATAAAAATGAATGATGTATGTATTTAACAGTTTCTATCGCTAGGAAGTTGTATTATACAGTAATTATAATAAAAGCAGGTGTATCTGTGACGAAGCATCAAGGGAGTGCTGGAAATGAAAAACTAATTATATGTAAAAATTAATTAGCCTAAATGCAAGGTGTTGTATAAAATTAATTTCCAGAACATTTTAGGGTAGTAAAAACATGTGCTGGTAAAATTTAAACAACGGAAACTCATCGAATGTTAGATATTTATCTATTTAAATTTGTATTCTCTGGTAATAAAAGACACGCACGACAGAATAACAACAAAAAATAGAAGCATTGCTAAAAAAGTGACAAATCATTGCCATTGCTGTACGTACTCTACTTAACCACATAAATTAATTTAATTTCAATTTACCATATTTTTAAATCTATTCATAAATAAGAAGCAGGACATATTGTTCCTTAATATTAATATTGACAATTTAGGTAACTACCTTACATGAAATAGTAAATCAATTAATTTTTTATTTAATGGGTAAAAAACTCTCAAAAATGATACAAATCTAAAAAATTTCATAAAATAAATAAGACAAGCAACACAAACCATAAATAAAAATATATCAAATCTGGATTCTAATATGTTAAAGAAAAGAACAATAATACCTAGTTTTTCTTACATTTTTAAATTTTCACGTTGAGGTCAATTACTTATAATATTATCGTTCTGTTATATTTTATATTCGTCCAATCCTAAAGGTATCAAGGTAAAACGCCCAGTGAATGACCGATTTGTTACATCGAGAGCTATTTGGATGTAAAAAAATAGTAGACAAATTAATAAACTGAAATCAACCGTTACAGTTGGAATGAGATATTATTGTCTTTTATGAATTAATGAAAACATTATCGAAATTTGGTCATAAAAATTGTAAAATTAACTATAATTAGTATAAAATGGGGAGCTCATCGAAAGACTACTTTCATGCAAAGAATAACCTGGGTATATCCCAGTGACCCGACCCCTTAGGGTATAAGGGATGGACAAAGAAGAAGAAGATATCCCAGTGAAAGACTAATTAATAAATTCGCCTATTAAAAAGAAGTAATTCACAAAATTTTGTAAAATTTATTTTAAACACTTTGCTTAGATGTGGTGTAGTTTTTTTTTTATTAAAGGTTCTTTTGGTATTCTATAAATCACAGGTTTTGTTGGCGCTTAGGAGGATAGGTATATTTTTTTTAATTGGGTCTCTCAAAGCTTCAGCATAGTATTGAAATATTGCAAAATATATAAATTTAATAATTTTAGCTTTCCATTTTATTATTATTATTCTTTCTTTCGCATAAATGAAAAATAAGATATACAAGATTGCATAAATAAATATATCATGAATATAAAGTAATTTGTTTAATTGTTATAAACATTATTTTTCGTAACGGTCATTCACTGGGCGTTTTGCTCTATAAAGGTTCCAAGTCTCAATTTTTAGATAGTAAAAAATTCAAACTGAATGCAAAATTGAATATTATTCGAATTAAATAGTGTTAGATGGAATTATAAACATAATTTTTTGTATTTACCTTCATACATCAAAACAACTATTTATTATAAATTTAGAATTCCTGGAAATATTTAACAATTATAGATAAACATATGAGGATTATTTAATTTAATTTTTATTATTATGACTGACTGCAAACAGTACAAAGTAAATGGACAATTTAGACTACGCAATTTGTTAGTACACTTAATATTTGCACAAATATTTAAATATTTATATTACCTTACGCAAGATATACGTTTTTGAAACACCTTTTCGAATTTTAAAGATGACTGGCCAAATTTAATATAATAATTATAGGTTCCAAATCTCTTTTCTGTCGTTTTTATGTAAAACAATTTAAAATTAACAAAAGTATAAATTACGATATATACAATTAAATAATAAAGGGATTTTCAAAAATTTTATTATTTTAAAATAATGCTAAAGTCCATGTTTAATAGTACGAGTAGCTACATTCATTAAAAAGATTATTATTATTATTTATTAATAATATTTTTGAATTGAAAAAATATTTTATTTTAAAAACTAAATTAATTATTTGTGGATCGATAGCTTTCGGTCAAAAAATGTGGGCAACTTAAATAACTGGCATTCTGTTACATAAAAAATGATGTTCGACGTCTAAAAATAATAAAGTGTTTTTGAATCCTTAAAATAGTGAGTTATTAATAATCATGATTATTAATTTCAAGAATTTAAATTTGGTTGATTTTTGGATTTACAACATCTTCAATTTGTGCATGTAAGCAGTTAATAACAAATGTGAAGAAAAAATCCAGTATTACCACATCGATATCAAGAATAACGTTCTTTTATTTCCTGCTAAAATACTTATAACGCAATTGCTTATGTGTTCATTAGCAAGGACGACGGTCACTTCCTATCGGAACTTAGCTTCAGTGCCCTGATTTTTAATTAAAATAATCTGGAATTGACTGTTACATGTTTATTATGCGATAACTATATTGTAAAAAAAGCTAAATAATAATTATTGGAATGTATTATTTATAATACTGTACCGGGTGTCAGACGAATAAGTACTGGAACTTAACCCACTTATGAATTGAATAAAAATATACCCTAAGTCAAGTGGCCTTATGTGTAAAATTTTTGAGTTATGGTATCGTAAACTTCAAATTAAAATTCAATTTAAAAAATTTCATTAAATTATTTATTTATTATTTTATTGATAACAATTTAACTATTATTATTCTAGTATCTAGAATTAAAATAATTTCATACGTTAATGCAGAAACTCAAATAGTATCAATTAGGTATATTAATATTTAATTTTTCATTAAAAAAATACATTTTATTCCTTCGAATAAATAAATTTCTTTAACAGTACTTGCCCAGCAATAAATAAATATTGGCAGTTTAACGTATAACTAAAATATCCGAACCATGCCGAATAGCTAAATTTTTCGTCCTTTATTACTATGGCAATGAGAAAAAAACTTATGCCCTCCAAAAATAATTTCTTTATCATTTATTAATGGAAAAACAGTGTTTATCAGATAGTCTAAAAAAATATCAAATTTTAGAAAGATTCAAGTCGCCTTTTCATTTGAATTTTAAAAAATAACTGTCCTCGAAGCCTGGGTGCCAAGGGGTTAATTAAAATAGTGTATTGTTATATCTAAATACCTAATTTTGTGATTCATCTGTCATTGGAGACACTTAAAAAAAGTTAATTGTTATAAACTCTTTATTAAATAAATTGATTTTCCACATCTCTCGTAACGCAGTAATTATTTTTGAATTTTTATTTCAGGAACATGTCTAGAATGTTACTCCTGTTTCGGCACCAATCTTGACAACGTAAATATAAAAGCACCCTTTGAAGGTTTAGAATACACGAAAACATGTGTGGATCCCACCGATAAAACCCAGCTAAAAGCAACGACATGCCCACAAGCTAACTTGGCTTGCATCAAACTTACACAGAAACTTGGAGAAAGTATGTATTATAATTAATTTTAAAGTCGTTACTATTTTATTTTACTTTTAGCTATGATCACTGCAAGAGGATGTCTACCTGCCGAAACTTGCACTGGCAGTGAAAAGAGTTGCTTTTCCTGCAAGACAAGCTTATGCAATTCGTCGTCTGGTGTAGTACCATCAGTCCTTGCCATAAGTGTATTCGGTTTATTCTTAATTAAGTATAACTGGTAAATTGTACTTGCGATTAAAAATTTCAGAATAAAAAAACCTATGAAATAGGTGTTTCAATTTTATTATTTTTGTAATATAGTATATGCCGTATCGTACAGAACAAAGACAAACATTTTTTTTGTAATCAACAATAAATTCTTCAAAGTACACCATGTATTATTAATGTTTTTATATTTAATAACTTACTTATGTATCTATATTCCTATCTAGAAAAATTGGAGAATTCAAATAAATACAGTTGAACCTTGTTAACTCGAACCCCTTCACTCCGAATTTTTTTAAGTACTCAAATTAAGAGCTGTTTCGCTACAGAATATTTCAATGTTTTTATACCTATCTATCTTCTATCATCTATCTATATACATATATAAAAGAAAGATGTGCGTTTGTTTGTTGCCTATAGAGTCTTAAACGGTGTAACCGAATTTGATCAAATTTGGAGGAAATTTTAAGGTTATCATGGGGGGTGTTCCTCTAAACTATGGTTGTGATCGGCTATATAAATATATAAAAATTAATGTTTCTTTGTTTTCCCATATACGTTCGTATGACCTTCATTTGATGGCGTTGAAGCTTATGGAAGTTGCCAGGCGCGCGAACGTACTCTACGATTTACGAATTAGTACGACCCAGAGAAAAAACACCTTACTACTTATCAATTCTGATTATTTTATATAAAATCTAATAAAGATTTCATATAGGGTCGTTTCTTTACTAAACCGTCAATTTTAAGTCAAATGTGTCCGGTGACATTTTGCTTCTAATGATTGAGAAAAGGGGTTTAAAGTTAGAGACTGTAGTATATACATTATACATACATAGTAAAATTTTCTTAGGAGGATCAATTTTTAAGTTTTTTACATGTTACCACTTTTTTTCCTTCGTTTTTTCACTCTTTTAGTTTTAAGACATTGGAATATTTTATTTCCCATTTTCTTTGGTCACTTTATCTCCTTGTTCAGGTCAGTCACCTAGAACGATTAACAATCTCATGTACAGTTTCAAACCAGACGAGTGTGAAATTTTAAATTTTTCATTTAAAATGTTTAATTTTTAATCAAATTATTAGTAGTATTAAATTGACAATAACGATGTGCATTAATGATCTACCTTAACTATATCGTTATATTTAAAAATTCCGTGTCGTGATGTTCGTTTATGGTAATCTCCGATATCAATAAAATTTTGTGAAAGTGTATTGTTTGATCCGATTTAAATATAGTATAGTTTTTATCACGATAAATGGCGCTTTATATTTTTAATTGCAAATTAAAGATTTTTTGATAAATAAAGCCCTGTAAATATTTTTGAGTTTCATAGGTTTTTAATAAATGGCGGTAGAAGTTATACAATTTCACTCAAAACGAGGTTGTGCAAGTATTCAATAGATAGCGCTGTGTTTCAATTTTAAATATTTCTTTGATGCTACAATCTAACCTCAATAATCAATGTAGCTGACAAAAGATGATACTCTTAAAGTAGAACAAAAACCGTTTATCAATAATAAATTTATATTTTTTATTTTCCTTCTAACATTTAGAAATTCAGATTTATGTTGTAAATTTAGGTCATATAAATTCGATAAGGGTAAGATAATGGATGCCAACAAATTGTAAACGTAGTGATAATTGCGCTCCGAAAATCAATCTGAATCGGGTCCTTTCGAGGGAATAAAAACCACAAGACTTAACCTAAGAGCACATGGAACATTTTTACCTACGTTTTTGGTTACCTATCTACTTACGTTTTGTATGACGCGGTGGGGGTACGTAAAAATCCACCCTTACATTCTGTCGTTTACTTGTTTTTAGAGATAGAACGTGGGTAAATGAAGTAGGCCACACATTGGAAGCAGATGTGCTAAAACCTATACCTGCTTGTGTGGCTATCATCCTGCCTCCACCTGCTTCAATTTTCAAGTTAGCCACACTTACGGTTTTCGAGATATTTCAAAAAGAAATTCTGTGGCCAACTTCTGACTTGGCCACACTTTGGAAGCACGTTTCATAAAACTCATACCTGCTTGTGTGGCTATATTTCCACATTATCCTGCTTTAAACCGCAAGTCAGCCACACTTACCGTTTCGGAAATATTCGACAATTACTTTTGTGGCCAACTTCTGACTTGGCACACATTGGAAGCAGGTTTTATAAAACTTATACCTGCTTGTGTGGCTATGCTTCCACATCACCCTGCTTTGCATTTTAATACAGCAACACTTATTATTCTTTAAATAATTTAAAAAATGTAATTTTAATTTTTTTAAATATTTTAAAAAACATAAGTACGATCGTCATTTTTCCAAAATTAGCATATGTAATACAAATTAATTAATTTACAATTTACATTTAGTACAAAATATAATTAATTCCTATGTTTTTTATTTTTGACTATTAACGTACATTTAGTACTTATGATTAAACTGAATTATAATGGACTCTATATGGTTTCTGTGAAAATTTTTCTTCTATTGTACTCGTTAATATATAATTAATTTCTTTTACTTTGATAGTTAACTCAAGTTTTGTATACATAGCTATATTCATATATTTTTTAATATATCTTTTAAAAAAAGTAAATTCATACAGGAGTAATTAATACACCTAACGTGTTGTCAGCGCATAAAACCTAATAACATAATTATCTCAAACAATATAAACCAGAATCTTTGATTATATATACCTAGATTGCTAATGTTATAGGCGGATTTGCAGCTCCGAGGTCACGTTAAAAGTGGTTCGTAATGTGGCTCCCTTTAACGTTCAGTAGGAAGAAGTACTATTTTTTTTACAGATTTTAGTTTTGTTACAGAACGTCGTAAATGACTATTTAGAGCTTAACTAAGTAGGTAAGTTATGATTGAGAATAACGGTTAGGATGGGAGGGATTAGAGAGACTGCTTGAATCGGCGAAAATTATATATCACTTCTTTTAGATTTCATAAAGTATTGAAATAATAAGAACAATAAGAAACATTGACAAATTGTATATATTAATGAAAACTAAAGAATGAATACATATTTAATATACATTTGTTTTTTAAGACATTAAAAATTCTCAATAAAATCAATTCTTAATAATAAATAATAATAATTTAACCGTAAATAAGATATAAAGATATATTGTTGACACATAAAGAATTAAACGCTTGCCGCCAAGCTTGTAAAATTTTAAAGATAAAGTTGATACTAGGTAAAAGTATTTATATTTCAATTTCAAACTTTTATGTTCATTGGGCAATTGTGCAGAAAGTACCGTTATGGTTTATTATAGGCATTTTTCTACTATGGCCAGGCTACACTAATTTGAAATATAACAATAGACATTATTTTAAATAATTCTAAACTAAAAAATAGCAATTAGAAAAACGCCATTAAAAGAAAAAATTAGGGCCCTCTTTGTAAAAAGAGTACAAATCGTGTGAAGACGGGTCTCAACCATATCCAATATCAGACTCATAAATCGGATCTAGAAGTGAATTTCAAAAAGTATGTTTGTCGGTTGATCGTACCTACATATATTTCTATATTGTAATAAGTTGTTTTTTTTTGGGATTTTGTTCATTTTGATTTGTTTAATGGAATATAACCATATAAAACAGCCTTCATAGCAACATTTGCATTATATATTTGTTTTTTAAAAGTACCTACTAAGTTTGTTAAAATGTTTATCGTATTTTTTTGCCTTTTGTCTTATAAAACTGTAATTTTTACAACAAAATTGTTTTTATTTCATTACGTTCAGTGTATTTCTGACAAGTATAATACCTAAGTAAGAGCCATTTTGGCCGAAGGTAACTAAAATAATGCGAATTAAAAAATTAAACGTCGTGTAACAGACTGCGCGCGTCAGCAAGAACGTAACAATTTTCGCTATTGTAATAAGTTGTTTATTTTATTATAGTTTATGTTTGAATGGAACTTGTATAACCATTTAAAAAAAACTTTATAGTGGCATTTGTATTATTTTTGTTTTTTAACTGTATTTAGTTTATTAAAATGTATTTCGTATTTTTAGTCTTTTACGTTATAAAAATGTCATTTTCACAACAAAATTATTTTTATTTCATTACGTCAGGGTATTTTCATATTCTCAATCCACATAAGGTAAAAGTACCGGTTTTGGACACGTTAGGCCCAGTTTTAGACACTTGAGTAATTTTGATAAAATACTTTAAAAAATACGAAAAAAACATAATTGATGTTTCTATCGTAGTTAAACATACATTAATTACACTTATAGCAAGTAGCGATAATTCTTATATTTGAGATTTGTCAAAATAAAGTGGAAAATGTCCACAACTGGTACAGTGTCCAAAACCGGTACTTCTACCTTAGTGTACACAAATTTAACATATTTTTAAAAAATATTAAATGTTTTGGCAAAATTATTCAAATAATATAGCGTAGTCAGTACTTAAAATCAATTTAGTATTTTGAAAAGATTGAAAGATCGAAAAGATAAAAAAATGGGTAGTTTCTATATGGTGAAATATTTCGAGATTAGAGCCTAATATGTAGTAAAATTGTAAAAGATAGTAATAGCAGTCAAAGAATAAGAATTTAATACAAATTCATTCTGAAATTGCTGCCCGATTAATTTATTGCTCGTAGTCAATAATTCTGTATTTAAGCGCTTTAAAATCTCTACTTGAGAAATATATAAACTCATAAATTCTATATTTAGATTCATAAATTCCACCTCCACATTTACAAATAGCGAAGAACTAAACCTTTTTCAAATTTCGAATAATTATCTTTGCCATCTATCAATGGGGTTAATAAATTTATCGAAAACAACAGCAGCGCACAATTGGAATAGCCGCCGCCTCCAGTACTAAGGGCTTGCGGCCTCCAGATCGTCTCCTAAAAGCGCTGCACAAAATTAACATGGGATTGACAATCTATGTTATATATAATCAAAGCCAGAATAAGCTAAAGCAAGGTCAATGTCTGTTTCAATGTCTTGTTTAAATTCGTATCGGTATCTTTAATGCCGATAAAAATTTCGCGTTGCTCAGGATTTGTTATTAAAGTTTTATATTACACGTTAAATAAAGAAAAAGTATTAACAGTTTTATATTGTGGTGTTGTTGCCAAATGTATTATAAACTAATTAATATTTGTTTGGTGTACAATTTTTACATTAACTTATCATTTTAGAATTTTGTTACCTTCGGTCTATTGATACGAATAACATTATTTTTAATTTAATGTAGAATATCAGCTGCTTAAATTTTAATACTCATTATTAGCCCGACTAACTTTTATCTATCATTACTATTTTTGCTAATTTTGTAGTGTTAAGTTTATTAAAACCATTGGCTACAAACGTAGATTTCAAATTATTCTGTTAATAACGAGAATTAAAAATTATACCTCGTTAGAATAGTTTTTAGACAACTTATTTTTATACTTTTACTTTCACTTAAATTTGCATAATATTATCAGTATTTATCTATTATTTTAACAAAATTTAAATGATTAATGTTATAATTTTAAAATAATTATACATATGTATATGTATGTATACATATATATATTTTGTTGTTGCCTATAATAAATATAAAATGTTAACTGATTTTGTACATTTTTGCTCAATGAAAAATGCCAGTCGATGGAAAGATTAAAACTACATTTAGATAGGTATGTATTTAATTTTTTAAACAAAGGTGAACCGTTACCAATAAAGCTGTGAATGCCGACAATAAGTTTATTATAACACTATCAAGTGTCATATAAAATTAAGTTGCCGCTTTAAAAAAGCTTACCTTTTTATCATCGTTTCGCCCGCATCTTTTAAGCATATGTATTATATTTAATAAAACAATAAAGCAATTTGTAAATTTAATTAATTTCAATTATAGATACTAATTTTGGAAAAATGAAGCACGTACTTATGTTTTTAAAATATTTAAAAAATTAAAATTACGTTTTAATATTATTTAAAGAATAATAAGTGTTGCTGTATTAAAATGCAAAGCAGGATGATGTGGAAGCATAGCCACACAAGCAGGTATAAGTTTTATGAAACCTGCTTCCAAGGTGTGGCCAAGTCAGAAGTTGGCCACAAAAGTAATTGTCGAATATTTCGAAACGGTAAGTGTGGCTGACTTGCAGTTTGAAGCAGGATAATGTGGAAACATAGGCACACAAGCAGGTATAGGTTTTATGAACCCTGCTTCCAAAGTGTGGCCAAGTCAGAAGTTAGCCACAGAATTTCTTTTTGAAATATCTCGAAAACCATAAGTGTGGCTGACTTGAAAATTGAAGCAGGTGGAGGCAGGATGATAGCCACACAAGCAGGTATGAGTTTTAACACACCTGCTTCCAATGTGTGGCCTACTTCATTTACCCATAGAACGTGTCCTAATTTTGTTACGGATTTTGGTGCTTGAAATAGCAGATGGCCAATGAAAATGAAGTTTAGTATCACGTGGATACGGAATCGTACATAATGAATTCGTTAATATCTATGAGAAATGCTAAGTATCTAAAATTATTTATAGCTTCTAGACATAACATTTTAAGTAATAAAATACAACGTTTTAATTAATAACAAGTATTGAGCAGCAATTAAAATTTAAGATATCTAGTATGCAAACATAATATGTTAAAAAAATGTTTCATAAATTACAATACATTTTTAAAGAACTAAGAAAAAATAACAGGTAATTGTCTAGTCCCTAAGTCGTTTTGGTATCGATTATTCTATTAGACTAGATAGTCTAATAGAATAATCTTTAATTCCAGATTAAAAAAAGTTTTATCTAATTGTGATAATGAGAGCGTTCATGTAATCAATCTTTTTCTTTACATAATTCCTTGTTGCAATTAAATCAAAGGAATACATATTATTATTTTATAAACACATGTGGTCACTCTTGTTAGAGAAAAAAAATAACACATAGTTATTTTTGTTAGATATATTTAAATTGTACCTACTATATAAAAGAAACAGCTTATGATACATTTTGAAAATATTTTAGTTCAGCAAAATGTATCGTGTGAAGCCAAAAACCGTAAAAATTACAGAAGGTATAAAAATTGAGCAGATAAAGAAGCAAAAAGTAAGGTGACACGTAACTAAACATACAGCTAAAAATGTTCCATGTGCTACGGGCTTAACACTCTCTTATGTTTGATAATTTACACTTTTTTTTATAATTTTTATTATGTTATATTTTTAATTAATGATTCATGATTCAGAAAAGTTTATCACATACTTAAAAAAAGTAAACACACTCTTATCTGACGTTAGAAAATTTGGGGATTTATACAGGGATAAGAAATTTAAGCATCATTTTTCATACAAGTTTTATCGCATCAACATGAAGTTTAAAAATCACATTTATGTGATTTCAATTTTTATAATATGCTTTTCTACATCCGTTGGTAAATAATCACTTAGAACAATATAATTTTTGCGAGACGCATAGGTACTATATAAATGTATAAATGTTTACAATTTCCAGTGTTAGGTTTGGAATGTTACGAGTGCGGTTCTGACTTAAATGGAGATTGTGGAAAATTGTTCAATCCAAGACTTGTTCATTCGAGACCTTGCGGATATGAAGAAACAGTTTGTATGAAGAAGGTCACTAAGAAGTTAATAGGTAATATACATTTTTTTCGATCGGCGTTTTTTATAAAATCTAATTTTTAATGTTTCAGTCGATGTAGTTGTGAGAACATGCGCGTCCCCTAAAGCGTGCGATTTTACTTCTGCCGACTGTTATACTTGTTCCGGCGAATTATGCAACTCTACGCTTAAAGAATCCCCAGCTATCAGTACTATACTCAGCAGTTTAATCAGTATACTAATAACTAAGTATTTATTGTAGCAATTACAAATACCTCGAAATGAATTAAGTGTAATGTACATATTATAAAATACGTATGCTTATAGACTTTGTACAACATCATGTAAATATTCATTGCAACATATTAGAGTCAATATTTAAGTAATCTTTTTTTAAAAATTAAATAATAGATTTAAGTAGGTATATCCAATCATAAAATAAAATATATAAAATTAACATCAAGCTATATAGGGTAGAAAGGGAGAATGGCGTTCACTTAACGAAAACATGGTATATTTTTTTAATTATTTATTATTAATCAAAATTAACAAAAGAAACTAAATCTTTAATGATCGAGTAATCAACAATTATACAAAAAAACGATATATCTTTGACCTACTAGTAGTAGGATAAGATTTAAAAAAACCTGTTTGAGCGGCGTTGCCCCTGACTTTGGGTAATGCCGCTCAAACATGTTTTTTGAAATTTAACAAGATATATTTAAATTAAATATAATATAAAAGAATTATTATTATTAGAGGTAAGACAAATTAAAAATAGTAATATTTTATTTTTGGACACATAAATCACAGATGTACCCATCTGGCGAATCCCACCCTGCACATATAGCATGAGCCCACAGTCCGCAGATGGTGCAGCGATACCACAACTCGTTATTTTTTCCAAATTCTTCGCAAATGATACATTTGTTATAATTTTCATCATTCACATCCATTTCGTCATCACTGTCATCGTCGCAAAGGTGTTCTTCATCTTCACTCTCTGAAAAATTTCTTGTAAATTTTTTTTTCTTGTAAGATTTTTGTTTCATATGTTTTTTCTTCTTTTCTTCGACAACTTTTTTTGGTAATGGCGCTCAGATGAGCGGTATAACCCAAACGGTCGTTTTGTAATTAATTTGAAATTAAAAAAAAATCATACACAATTGTTGAAAATTGATTACATTCTCAAAAGTTTGTAAAGTAATCCGTCATGCCAGACTTTGTCGAACGCATGTTCAACATCTAAGAATACAGCTCCACAGTACTTTTTGTTTTCCAGGCACAGTGAAATTTGATCTATTATTCTGTGCACTTGCTGGATTGGAGAATGCCCTTTGCGGAATCCGAATTAATGGTTAGGTATGTGTGACAAGATATCTGTGTCATTCAGCAATGGTTTAAGGAGTAGTTTCTCGAAAATTTTACCTAAGATGGGCAAAAGACTAATTGGCCTATATGAATTAACATCTTCGGGTCGTTTACCAGGTTTAGGGACCATTATTATTTGCGCATGTTTCTATAGTAGGGGATAGTACGATAGGTTTAGCATTCTGTTATAAATAGTTGTCAATAGAACTATAGCCTTTTTTGGGAGCAGCTTTAGAACTTGGCCAGTAATAAGGTCGTAACCTGGTGCTTTATGGTTGTTTATTTTAATTATGACAAATTGAACCTCTGCAGGTGAAAAAGGTCTGATAGGTAGCGTCATCTGACATGGTACATCTAGATATTCTTTTATATTCTCATCATCGATGTCGGAGTGATGGGGTTGGAATACGGTACGTAAGTGTTTAGCAAAGGTATCAGATTTTTCTTTGTGGAATCTAGCCCAGCTACCATCAGGTTTTCTTATCCGTGGTATATTGACTTGAGGTCTTTTTAGTTTTTTGGTTGCTCTCCAAATGCTGTGATCTTCTGGGTTAAGATGCATAAGATAGTTAGTAAAGGAATTATTTTGGGCATCCAGAAGGACCGACCGAAGGCGTCGAGATAATCTATTGTAGTTTAGCCTATCGGCGACGTGGCGAGTTCTTTGCCATTTAGTTCGAGCACGTCTTTTTTCGACAATTAGTTCTTTGATATATAGTGGTATATTATTTGTATGATGTTCTTGCTTGTTTTCAATAGGCGTAGCTTTCCAGGCAGCTTCCTGAATGTTAGTAATGAACTTATATACTACTTGATCTATGTCTTCAGATTGTTTTATTCGCACTTTAAGATCAGTTTTGTAGCGATTGTTGGAACATAAGCCAATCTAGGATTTCGCTTGATAATAATAGGCTTTGTGCTTATGTTTAAGATTACTGGCACGTGTTCTCCAGAAAGATCATTACTTGATTCAGTCAGCACAGAGTTTATCGGTATACCGTGTGAAATGTAAAAATGTAACACGTCGGGGAGTTTCTTTGAGTCTGAGGGCCAATGTATTGGTTCCACAGTGCTATGACATTTATAGTTGCCTGCCATGATTGACTTGAAGAGGTTACGACCTTTTGTTGTTATGAATCTGGAACCCCAGTGAGTGTGTTTGAAGTTCCAGTCACCTCCAGAAATAAATCTGTTTCCTAGAGTATGAAAAAATTGAGTGTACTGTAAACAGAACAGCCCCTGTAATTTGCTGGATGATTCCCTTCGCATAATGCACACTTAGGTGGCGTAGTATTTGGTTTTACGCACGTTTTTGAATCATTCTGTTTCCCGCATTTAACACACAAGTACTGGCTGGTACAGTATGTTTTAGAATGGCCATAATTTTGGCATCTTGTACACTGTATAATACCGGTCTTTTTGTGTGGTGGTTCTACTTTGATTTTGCTATAGCAGAGAAATTCTATGTCAAAATTTTTTTTATTAGTTTCACTAGGTTCAAGATCTACAAAAAATAGAAGGAGTGGATCTTTAGTTGTTCTGAGTATTATGTTCATTATATTTCGTACTTTATGTCCCGCTTGTTCAAGTTCAGCTTTAATGTCCTTAGTGGGTATTGAGTGGTGTAGGTGTCTGAGAAGTACTCTGATGCGCGTTCGTGTTTCGGTTGATATGTGTGATGGATTATTTGATTGTCTCTCATAAACCTTGCTAACTTCCTGTACGTGTCAGAAGTTTTAGTCGAAATTTTTACTGTATTGTTCATCAAAGTTTTTGTGATGTATTGCTCTTCTTCAGCTGCGGCAGCAAGTTTTTCTTTCATTTCTGGTAGGTTCATTACGCCATAGACAAATATTGGGGGAGGTTTGGGTATCTTATCGGGTTCTTCTGTATCGTTTTTGGAGTTGTTTTCTTGCGTATTTTTTCCGATGTAGTGGTTAATGTACTGTATCTATTGTATATTGATGTATTATAGGGGTCGCCATCTTCTTGTGAGTTCTTTCTTATTTTTCTACGCTTTATAGCCTTAACAACTTGCCAAGGGTTTTCTTTTGAAGTTGTTGTGGTTTCCATTTCATCATCGCTAGTTGAGGACATTCTAACTACTGGACGAGGATTATAAGCTAAATAAGCTCCTGTTGACTGGCGAGGGATAAGTTGTTGCCTTTGTATGGGAGGGAAATAATTACTGTGTCTTGGCGTCGTATGAGTGTTGTATTGTATTGTATTGGATGATGGGTTTTGTGTATTTAAGGAAGTCTGATAAGGTTTAGGGATTTGGGGCACTTGACCACTTGGTTGTATTGGTGGTTGGCTTAATAAATAATTGTAGCCAGGCCGGTTACTTGCTGGTAGCATTGTGGCAATTAATTAAACGTTACCTGATATGTGTTTTCTTTTGCTAGACTAGATGGATTAAATGTTAAAAGAGATAAAGATAAGCGGCCGAGTCCGCGTTATCCGCTAAAGCACTTTTCTTAACTCACAGCGCGTGTATCGACAACGATGTTTACGCTTTCGTTTTCGAAGTGAAACTGCAAAATCATTTGATAAAATAGAAAATATTATAACGGAGGTGCGGTGCCGGTAGTAAAAAATGTTTGGTGATGAAAAAAAGCCCTCGATGGAGATTACCTCGCTGGAGAACTAGAGTAGTTCAATTGAAAGTTCCACAAAAATTCTGGAACCCCGTTTAGAAAGTATGTAAACCGCAACCACGGTATGGCAGTTCAGTTTTTCGGAGAGAATTACGTGCAGTTCTGATAGAACTCGTTTGGAGTTTATAATGAGTTCATGTTTAGTGAAGAAGAGCTTGGGCTGTTCCGGGGATATTCGGAAAGATGTTTAAATAAAATAATGTTAATTATGTAAATAAATTAGTTTAGTAAAATAGTTATAGTAATAGTAATAATGTAAGAATATAAATCAATAAGTATACATTTAGTGAGTAAGTTAAAGAGAAATTAAACTTAATCAGTACAAATAGATAATGTTGAACCTCTTGTACAATCTATAAAAAGAAGTGTTCAACTTACCATGAAATACTTTTGTAATTTTCAATGTACCTATAATGCTTCTAAAGTGGCTGTGTTAAGTGATACGTTTGGGGGCTGGGAGAAAAATACTACAGCCGAGGAACCCCCCTTTTCAGGGCCGCCATTCGCTGAATTACCCATTTCAAATAAAATTTTGAATTAAATAATTTTTACAACATAGCGGGCATTGCTTTTTTTTTAACAGAAAAACAATTGCTGCTGACCGTTTTGATCAAATCTACGTTAAAATTAGAATTTTAAAATAACAGGAAATTGTATTTTTTGTTAGAAAAATAAATATTAAGTCTTTTAGCTATAATTTAAAACTCAGCAGCATAAGGGCGCTGACTACCCTTTTATGAACCTTGTCAGATTTGTATCAATTTACTTAAATAATAACTGCGATGCATATTAGCGTGAACTACCATTTCCTGTCCACCTCCGAGGCTGCGGCTTGTTTATAAAGCTTGGATTAAGTAATCCGGCACAAGGTTAAAGAAGCATGATACAATCGTCAAAAGAGAAGACGGTTTGTTGATTCAACAATAAGTGCAGTGTTTGAGAACAATATGAGTTTCCAAGATTCAATAAAGTGTCTGCTACTTACTTTTATATTACTAAATTTATTTATAGCACAAGGTAAGAAATAATTTTAAAACTAATAATTTAATTTAATCAAAGATACTTAAATTAAATACATAGTTATTGTTAAGATATTAGAATTACAATTTATTTTAGAAAAGTGTTTGGTGAACACCAGCTATTATACTTTATCTATTTATTCGAAGAATTATCATTTTTAATTGCTGTTACATAGCACTGAACTTTGACAAAGAAATTATTAAAGCGACTATATAAATTACATTGTATGCATTATATGCGCGTATTCGTGTAAATACCTACATTATGCATTACACTTATGTACGTACTTATACAATTAATTCACATGACAAAACGGTTAATTTTTTTACATTTTATTTTGGTGCAATAAAATTGAAATTAAGAAATAAATATTGCACTAATAAAGTTAGGTTTAAGTATACAGATAATTAGTAGATGATGTCATCCTTAACTCGCGGCATTTTCTAACGTAAATACGACCACTCGGTAATAGTTGTATGTATAGAAAACTAGTAGCACGCAAAAGAGAACAAGTTCACATGTAAGGGTTCCCAAGGGGGTGTAAACACCCGCACAGATAAATCTGCGAACTCACCGCTCACTCTACATGTTAATAAGTTCGTCATATTTAGTTGAAGAAAAAATGTGCTAAAATTATCAAGTTTTTCATGTTGTTTCTTTGAAATATTCTCGTGTCTCAGTAAGTTCTAACTCGATTGAACAAATTTATTTAAAGATATAGTTATTGTTTTTGACGTGGTGATATAGAATTTATTCGTCACTATCGATTATCCTCGGCTTCGTTCACGTGGCATACTTGTTTTTCAATTCTCCATAATATCTAGTTTTTTAATTTTTGCGCAGGAACCCTAAATATTTCTGGTACAAAAAGTAGCTTAGATTATTCTCTAAAACGTCCTCCACCTGTCAATAAAAATTCAGTCAAAATCCGATCAGCCGTTTTAGAGTTTAGTCCGGACAAATATACGACAGATAGAGAGACAGACAAAAAGACAAACATTTTAAAAGCGCGTGTTTTATTATGGTACCAGACAATTAACCATATGAGCTTAAGAAAACGTTTTTGTTTCGAAATCATAGACAGACAATTCAATTTCATTTACATACAGGGTGTACGCAGAATAAGTACTGGAACTTAACCCACTTATAAATACCCTAAATTGAAGAAAACATACCGCATCTCAAGTAGCCTTATGCGGAATATTTTTGAGTTATAGTATCATAAATTTCAATTTTAAAATGTGTAATAAATACCTTATTATTTAGAAAATTTTTGTTTAAGTCTGTTATAACGATGTCATGAAAGCCATATGTAAAGAAACAAAAGCTCTATCGAGTAGTATATAACATACTAACAAAAATATAATAACAGAATGACAAACTTTATTAACAAAAAAATTCTACAAACTTATGATATAACCTAATATAACATATTTTAAATTTTAGGTATATCTTTAGAATGCTACACTTGTGCTTCTCCTGACAACAGTGTTTGCGGTGATGGATTTGACATCAACAATGTGCCATACTTACGTTGCCAATCAACAGATAACATTTGTGTTAAAGGATCTGTTACAGTTCTTGGTGGTGCGTGCAATCATTTCTTTAATAATATAATTAATAATTAAAGTAACATTACCTGTTTATGATTTTAAATATTTTATTTTAGTTACCGTCATAACAAGAGCTTGTGGGACTGAAAATGCTTGTCAACATTTTCAAAGCTGTTTCACGTGCAATGAAAATTTGTGCAACTCATCATCCAATGTTGTTCCAAAAGTTTCTGTTTTTGGAGGAATATTATTACTATTATTACTAAGTCATTTTAGAAATTAAAATAAACCATAATATAATAGATTAACTAAATTAAGATCAAGTGAAGAAATTGTAAAAATAGAGCAATTGTAAATATGTATTTACATATGATTTTCAAATTTTAATTTAGCGTCACTAAAAACATTACCAAAAGTAGAACTAAATGTTGGTAGTTACCAGTTACTGTGTTACAGTTAAATTGTAGGGTCCTATATTTCGACACATAAAAGGACGTTAATAATATTTTTATTTACATAAATAAAATTACAATTAGGGCTTGTAGTGGAGCGCCGTAAGACATAAAAATCGTAAAACATCGGAATCCAGGGCCTTTGAATGAATTTTAGTAAGACCTTTTCGATTGCATTGTTAAAAGCTGAAATAAAAAAGTTAAAGGATAAAAATTACGCAATCATGATTACAACAATTTATAACAACAATTTATTGAAAAATGAGAGGGATAAGAAAAAAAATGTTCACAGGAAAAGTTTCAATTTTATACACAATAAATGATATTTGTATAGTAACTTTAATGTTAATTTATAATTATATTGCAAAAAATAACAAGTTTACAAAAAAAAATTATAATAAGGCAAATTGTTCTCAATCGTATATATTTCGGCCCAAAGATACATAAAAATTGGTAAAATTTACGGCATTAATAGAAATAAGACAAGATTTAAAAACAAAATAATTATTTCACTATATAAAAATCGAAAATATTTTTATCAACTATCTACATTATTGGCGTCGTCGATCTCATTAATTTGTATTATAAGTGAAGGATTAGTACAGCTGTTGCCATGGCATTCTAAGCAGTTCTAAAAGTTATATCTTAATGTATTTAGATCTTTTATTTTTTGGGGGGCAGCGTATAAAGCAAGAGTGCATGAAATACCACAGTTAAAAATGACATTGGCATCTTTTCATTCATTTTCAAAAACTGCTGCAGCATTTTGCAAGTCCAGCCGCATCTCGAAATTTTTGGCCAACAAATATTTTCCACGTTGGAAAAAAGCGGACGTTGTGTCACAGTCAGCAAAAGCATGTAAGAACAGGATATTCTGTTGACGCTTTGGTAATACTGTTTTCAAGCTCTTAGAAAAGAACACTTATTGTGCCTTTGGCTGATTTTCAAAAATAAATTCTCGATCTGTTGGTAAGAGCGCAGTCAATAAAACTAAAACATTCACATCTTCGGTAACTACAACAATGTTTTCGGATTGCAAATTAATTGCGGTTTCAATTATTAACCTGTCGGCATCAGCTTCCTCTTGGCAAGAAAATATTTTCTCGTATTACATCTATAAGGCTACTCTTATTTTTGATATTCACTAAAAATGTCTCCTGTCTTATTTTGAGAGGCGTGCTTTTGTCGAATATGATGTCATTACATGCATTTCTTTTAGGGCGACGCGCTCTTTCCATCGATTTTGTGCTGTTCTTTTTGTAACCATCGAATACTACATAAATGTCGTATCAATAATTGTTATGTAAATATGTGACATAATGTTCAAAAAAAAAAAAAAAAAAAACCTTCGCGGTGACAGTTGTCAGTTATTAGTGATCTCTTTTAAACCGTTCTTTTAACTATTAACAGCAACTTTATTACATTATGCCACAGCAGAATTTACCGTGTGTTTCTGGATATAAAGCTAAGTACTAAGATTTAAGTTTTTATTTATTCTTTTAGTTTAGTTTTAACATTCGTTTTGCGTTCTTTCTTTTGCCGTTTTTAAGCGGTCCCAACGCTTTTTAATTTATTGGGTTGTGCGTCTGACGGTCGTCGGCATTGTAAAAACTCAAACCAAATAATGAAAAGGAGTTATTCGTGTAACAAACGTCAAAATGGAGAAAAGCTTCGTATAATCACATGGAACATTGGTTCCTTAACAGGAAAAGCTGCTGAACTTGCACAAATTATGAAACAACGGAATGTAGATGTGGCATGTGTGCAAGAAACACGATGGTCTGGTGCTAAAGCAAAAAATCTTGAAAATGGTTTCAAACTCTTTTATAATGGAAAAGTGAATAAACGAAACGGTGTAGGAATTATTCTTTCCACCGATTTGAGTAAAAAAGTAATATCTATCACAAGAGTGAATGATAGATTAATGTCAATAAAGTTGGCAATTGAAAAAGGAAAATTTATTAATATCGTTTCGGTGTATGCACCCCAAGTTAACATACAAGATACTTGTGAAAAACAAACATTTTGGGAAGAGTTTGAACAGATACTGTAACAAATTCCTTTAGAAGAAGACCTGATTATTGGTGGTGATCTTAATGGTCATATTGGTGAAACTGCACCAGATTTTGCTGAGTGTCATGGTGGTTTTGGATTTGGCACACGAAATGATCAAGGAGAACAAATTTTACAACTAGCCCAAGCATATGGACTTGCAATCGTCAATAGCTACTTCAAGAAGAATCCCGAACATCTCATTACGTATAAAATACAATCTACAAATACTGCAACGCAGATCGATTATATTTTGAGTCGGACAGGATTTCGCAAAAATTTTGTAGATTGTAAGGTAATTCCTGGGATACCACTCACAAGTCAACACAGGCTTTTGCTAGGGAACTAAAATTAAAGAATTCATTACCTAAGGATTCGTGCTGCTCAGGTGATAAAATTAAATGGTTTAAACTGAAAAACGAAGATAAAATGGATCCATTTACCACCGAAGTAACAAGCTATTTACACCAAAGCCTAAATGAGTCATCTGAGAAAAGTCCTCAAGAAATGTGGGAACCTTTTCAAAAATTTTGTGTGGAAAAGGCGAAGTTATACATAGGAGTATCGAAAGGCAAGAAAATAGACAAAGACGTATGGTGGTGGCGTACAGAAATCCAAAATATTCTTAAAAAGAAGAAAGATGCATTTAAAAATTGGTGGAAACATCATAACGACAATGAAGGTCCAAGCCACCATGAAGAATATAAAAATGCAAAGAAAGAGGCAAAGAAAGCAGTTGCAATTGCAAAAGTAGATGCCCAAAGAAAGTTATATGAAGATCTAGAAACTCCAGAAGGTCAAAAGGACATCTACAAAATTGCAGCTCAAAGAAATAAGAATAGTCAGGACATAACGTACGTAAAGTATATAAATGACAAACAGGGTCAGTTGTTAACTGATAATGATGCAATTGGAAACCGTTGGAAGGAGTATTTTGATCAGTTGATGAATGAGGAATTCCCTCATAAACACTTTCAACAACATAATCCTATCGAAGGTCCTTTATATGAAATTACGACAACAATGGTGGAAAAGGCATTATATAAGATGAAAAACAGACGCGCAACTGGACCTGATGAAATACCAGTAGAACTTTGGAAAATATGTGGAGAAGATGGTTGTTCATGATTAAGCTGCCTCTTTAATAAACTATTGGCAGGGGCGTCAATTCCGTCACAATTTTGTGAAAGCTTTCTGGTTCCCATATTTAAGAATAAAGGAGATATCAGAGATTGTGGAAACTATCGTGGTATAAAACTAATGTCCCACACACTTAAAATATGGGAACGCGTACTGTTTAATTGGCTTTCGGAAATGATAGAAATTCATGATGATCAATATGGTTTTAGTAAAGGAAAATCCACAATAGACGCAATTCAGGCGCTCCGAATCAGTACAGAGAAAAGACGTGGTATGAAAAGAGATTTTCACGCAGTGTTTGTGGATTTAGAAAAAGCCTATGACCGTGTTCCTCGTCAGTTGATCTGGAATGCTCTAAGAAGTCAAGCTGTTCCCGAAGGATTAGTAAAAACTATTTTAGAAACATATAATCAATCCGAGACAAAAATTAAGAGCGGCGCTGGTACTTCTAGTGGTTTCCAAGTTAATGTTGGAGTACATCAAGGATCTGTTTTGAGTCCCCTACTGTTTAACATGGTAATTAATTACTTGACAAGTGATTTAATGGCAAAGCTTCCTTTGAGTATCTTATATGCAGACGATCTTGTATTGGTTGCCGACAACTGGATGGAACTGGAAGAAGTACTAGAAAATTGGAGAGAAACCTTAGAAGACAATGGTTTAAGAATAAGCAGATCTAAGACGGAATATATGTACGTAAACTTCTCTGAACAAATTGGTCCAGCACGTACAATATTTTTAGAGGGTGAACCACTACCAATGACCCATGAGTTTAAATACTTGGGGTCTATTATAAATGATGAGGGAACAGCTGACTCGGATGTAAAACATCGTATTAATGTTGGTTGGATGAAGTGGAGATCGGTCTCTGGTGTGTTGTGCGACAAAAAGATGCCCATACGATTAAAAGGCAAGATTTATAAAACAGTCGTTAGGCCTGCTTTGGCATACAGTGCAAAAACATGGGCGAGACTGGCTAAACACAATCAACAGATGCACGTGGCAGAGATGAGAATGCTACGATGGTGTGTGGGTGTCACGAAGAAAAATCATGTACGTAATGAACATATCCGAGGTTCATTAAGTGTTCAATCAATTAAGGATTTTATGGATGAATCTCAATTGAACTGGTATGGACATGTTCAACGTCGAAATCAGAACCACATAGTGCACCGAGTTTTGGCAATAGATGAACCTAAAAGAAAACCAGGCAGGCCAAAAAGTACCTGGAATAGGTCTTCCGTGAAGCTTCAATGTGATTATGACATACCTCCGGAAATGGTTTATAATAGAAGAGAATACTCCTTAAGAACACGCCTACCCCATAAGGGAGCCGTTGGAACAATTGCATTAAAGGCGAAGATAAAGAAGAAGAAGTGTTCACAAATATTTCCGAAATTTTTATCCAGTTTCCACTTGTAACGGTGTTTCTCTCGAGTTATCAATCTATAACATTGGTTTGATTCGACCCTCACGACTTTCATTTTATTCTATCTTCTGCTAGTTTCTTTAATTCGGTAGTCTTTCATAATTTGGTCATATATTGCTTCCTTGGGCTTCCCGGTGTATTTTTTCCTTCTACTCTTCCCTCAATGATTGTTTTTAGCAGTCCGTCATGCCTTAGTATATGACCTATGAGTGTGTTTCTTCTTTTTTGTAAGTCTCTCATAAGCGTTCATACCTCCCTGACTTTTTGCAATACTTCTTTGTTAGTTACTCTTTCGACCCAACTTATTTTGAGAAACCTTCTATAACACCACAATTCGAATGCTTCCAGTCTTTTTTGTTCGTTTTTGGCGATCGTCCATGTTTCGCATCCGTATAGCGCTACGCTCCAGACATAAGTCTTCAGAAGTTGTTTACGTTTCATGAACCTTCTGGGCTGCTTCGAAGCCTTGGGAACTGGATTCACAGCAATACGAATGAGTCGGCAATTGTCTCTCCGTAGCTAAGCGTGGGAACAACTTCGTGTGGATTCGCAGCCCTTTGAAGTGTTGCACAATACTTCATTTAACTCTTTAAAATTTTAACATCACTTCTCGAGATTTCACAAGCACAATTTCACAGAAAACATTCTTTTTTCGCACTCAGAAAACGGTTACTAATGTAAATATAAATAGCAACTACGAACAAAAACATTGCTCTCGCGTTACCGAGAGCAACCAGCAATTCACGTTCTAGATTTTAAACACAAGCAGACGACACAAAGTACCTTGGAATGCACTTGGATAGGCGATTGACTTGGAGGAAGCACATACAGGGTGGAGGAAAAGTTCCCGGAATTTTGTTTTTGCCGTTTTTATCGTAGTCATTGTGATTTTATGTGAATATAAATAATTTTATCGAATTCTTCGTATAATTTTAGACTAAAAAAAAATTAGTTAGTTGTTTATTTTTTGTTCTATTGACGTTACAACTCGTGAAAGTGAACGTATCATATCTGTGGAATTGCATAAGGTAGGAATGAAGACGGCTGACATTATTTGTACGACTGGTTTCAAGAAGAGCACCATCTACGATCTTGTAAAATGTTACAAAGAGACAGGAGAAACTATGGACCCTCCTTTACATGGCCGCTCGATTACCGCAAAGACTCTGGAGCACATCAACAAGATCCGCTCCCGGATTCCCCCCAATCCAGAGGTGTCTATGCGGAAGTTGGCAAGAGAACTCGGAATTGATAAGAAAAGCGTTCGCCATATCGTCACAAGTAAGCTGAAACTACCAGGTGTGCAACCTTAAAACGGCCGTTTTCTAATAGATGGCAGTACGCGCGCATTAGGCATTAGCCAACCTTGCCTGCCATTTTTTCTCATTACTTTGATCTTTGCCATTAGTAAACAAAAGACAAAGTCAGCAATTTCG
Source organism: Sinopyrophorus schimmeli (assembly GCA_036325965.1). Taxonomy (NCBI): domain Eukaryota; kingdom Metazoa; phylum Arthropoda; class Insecta; order Coleoptera; family Elateridae; genus Sinopyrophorus; species Sinopyrophorus schimmeli. The sequence continues at coordinate 2,147,148 of JARFIZ010000035.1, forward strand.
GACAATAACGTGTCCTTTGATCACGATAAACATGTCGAATTTTGTGCCAGATAAAGAGCATTTGCGGGGAGCACTGCTATTCCTCTTCAATTGGAAGAAATCCGCCGCCGAAGCGCATAGAATTCTTGTGGAGGTCTATGGCGACAGTGCTCTTAGTGAAACTCGGTGCAGAGCGTGGTTTCGGCAATTCAGAGACGGAATTTTAACGTCACCGACAAGAAGCGCGAAAATCGACCAAAAGTTTTGAGGACACCGAATTGCAAGATTTATTGGACGAAGACGATACCCAATCGCAGAAACAACTTGCCGCGAAGTTGAATGTTAGCCACCAAGCAATTTCGAAACGCCTTTTTGCTATGGGAAAGATCCAAAAGATCGGGAAGTGGGTGCCACATCAATTGAACGATCGACAGATGGAACGACGCCAGACCGCGTGCGAAATCTTGCTTGATCGGCACAACAGAAAATCATTTTAGCATCGAATCGTCACTGGCGATGAAAAATGGATCTTTTTTGAAAACCCTAAGCGCAAAAAATAGTGGGGGGACCCCGGTGAACCCTCAACATCGTCTGCTAGGCCAAATCGATTCGGGAAAAAGACAATGTTGTGTGTTTGGTGGGACCAGAAGGGGGTGGTTTACTACGAACTGTTGAAACCTGGTGAAACGATCAATACTCAACGCTACCAACAACAAATCATCGAATTGGATCGTGAATTGTGCAAAAAAGACCCGAACACGCGGATCGGCATGAGGGTATCATTTTCCAGCACGACAACGCACCATCACACACAGCAAGATTGGTCCGGGATACATTGGATGCACTTGGCTGGGAGTTGCTACCCCACCCGCCCTACTCTCCTGATCTGGCCCCTTCAGATTACCATGTGTTTGCGTCGATGGGACACGCACTTGCTGAGCAGCACTTCAATTCCTATGAAGATGTTAAAAAATGGCTCGATGGGTGGTTCTTATCCAAAGGGGATGAATTCTTTTGGGGTGGAATCCACAATCTTCCTCGAAGATGGGAAAAATGTATAGCCAGCGAGGGCAATTACTTCGAATAAAATATTTTTCACTTTTCTGCGTTAATTATGGTGTTTTGCTAAATAAAAAAACAGCCGTTTTAAGGTTGCACACCTGGTACACAGCTACAAAATCGCTCAAGTTCACTTCCTTAACAAAGCAATAGAAGAAAAAATGTCGTTGAATGCTGGATCTGGTCGCGGGCGGTCGCTTGAACAAGGTGCTTTTTACTGAAGAGAAAATTTTCACGGTCGAATCGTTCCATAAGCGCCAAAACCGTCAATAGCTGCTCAAGAAGGGTCAGCAGAAGACCATCACCTAAACAACCATTAGTCGTAGTCATTTCCGAGCTTCGGTGATGACCTGGGGCGGTATTTCCACGACTCAGAAAACGCCATTGGTTTTGATTCCAAGAAACGTGAAAATCAATGCGGACAAGTATCAGCAACGGATTCTACAAGATGTTCTTGAGCCGTAGGCTTCTCACCACTTTGAAGCAGACGGATTTGGCCTTCAGAAAGACTATACTCCGGCCCATTGGGCTAAATCAACGATAGCCGTCTGCAAACTGTTGTTTTACGGTTTCTGGGGTACAAATGTTTGGACGCCATACTCACACGGAGATAGTTATCTTTCACAGGGATACGCCGTATAGCTAATTTAGCTATCCAGAGTTTCCTTATTGCGGATCGTTATAGTAACGATCCGTATTACTGTTTTAGACATTCAAAAGATTCTCGTCATAGTGATTTAACGGATATGCACGGAGAACAAAATATCGTTATAATAACCATACGTATCCCTATTTTAGCTATTCAAATCCTCAAATTAACTATCCAGTTACCTACACGACGGATACTGCACACGTTCACGAGAGCTTTTCGTTTGAACGCTTAAATCAAATAAATGAATCCTTATTATAAGTATACTATGTAGAGCTGTTTTGATCATACTATGAATTGTCAAATTGATTCATAAATATCGTTAAATTAGACATTCGAATCCTTGTCAGAACAATACGTCAATTGGTTATACGCTAGATAGTTATAATAAGGATATTTTTTTCTCCGTGCACCAGATCTCAACTCCATGAATTTTTCTGTGTGGTCTATCCTAGACTAAAAAGTCTCAGGAAGATGGTACACTACAGTAGAATAGCTGAAAGTGAGGTTAACACATGCCTGGGATTACAATAAAAAAGTGTGCGACCATTGTGGGAAATTATCAGAAGCGCTTGCATAAATGCATTAAGGCCAAAGGAAGGAATTTTGAACATTTTTTGTAAATACATTTTTTTTAATTTATTGTTATTGAACTAATAAAAGTTATTATTCGTTTAGTTGCATAAATTCATTTATTTATACAGTACTATTATACTGTTAAAATATTTTTAAAAATTCCGGGAGCTTTTTCCCCACCCTGTATTTACCAAAAGAAAACAACTTGGTATAAAATTCCGACAAATGTATTGGATGATTGGCAGAAAATCACAGTTATCACTAGAAAATATACCGCTCTTGTACAAAATCCAACTATGGGGTACAGCTAGCAATTCAAATCTTGAAAACCCGCAGCGCGTTCAGAACAAAGTATTAAGAACACTGGTTAATGCTCCGTGGTATGTTCCAAATCACGTAATCGCGAGAGACTTACAAATTCCATCTATTAATGACGAAATCAAAAGATTTAGTGAGAATTATAGCCCAAATGTACTCGCTAGAAATTGATTTGAAAACACTGGTGACTTGTGTTTTAAAGTTAAATTATTATTTGTACATACTTAATCCGTAATTTTCGGGAAGCCTTCCACTGGGACGACATCCAACATGTAATTTTTTTTGCAAAATTTACCTAATTTACTTATTTGTCATCAGAGCAGATTGTAAATATAAATAAAGTTGAAACAAAAAAAAAGCTTTAAAAAGCTTTATTAATTTATTTAAAAAAAGTCAAAAAACAAAAAAATGTACTTTTTTTAAGATTTACGTTCTCTAAAACTACAAAAAACTTCAATTTTTTATCTTTAAAAATACGGCTTAAAAATTGTACCAAAGTTTGTATTTATAATACATTGACCGAAATGTGGGTAGACCCCCGAGTCGAAATTTAAGTCCTTTTCAACATGTAACAACGCCCCCTTATCCGTATTTAGGGTTATATTTGACCATAGCAATAGATCCTTTTCTACACCTGTAAGTGTTGGTTATTTCCATTTTCAGCCATTAAAAGGTGCTATTAAGATTACTTTAAAAACCCAAATAACACTTTTTAGCCTCTTATTGTAGAGAAGGAAAATATGGCAGCAAAAATGTATTTTATAAATATTAAAGCTTAATCGTTTGAAATAATTTTTAAATTTGATAACCCAGTTGCTATTTTAAAAATTTAAGTATTACAGTAAACTCTCAACATTCGCGAGGGTTACGTTCCAGAAAAACCTCGCGAATGTCGAATTCGCGAATGTTGAATCTATCTTAATGTGGAAATAAGTGGGTTACGTTCCACGATGGTTGATATATGTTGTATATATGGGTCAATATTTGATAATCGGCCGAAACACATTTCCAGCATTTTTCTATAATTTTAATATAATATTTAAACATAATAGTATTTTTATATTGTAGTACAATATTTTATTTATATGTGTACACACTTTGGTCAGTTTATGTTTCGTTTATAATTATCAAAAAAATTACAGAAGTACTAAACGTCATATATCCTGTCAGGAGAATTTTCAATTTCGTGCAAATTTGTGATTATGAATTAAAGATTTAATAATAAATTACAAAGACTTGACTATTTTTACATTATATAGATATAGACCTAAAACTATTTTACATTTTATTTAGAATCGTATGATTTTGAATACGTGAATTTTTATTTTAAATCAAGGAGAATCGTTAACGCGTCATTAGCCTGCCGAAGTTTAAATTTGAATTTTCCACGTTTTAAATTAATGCGGCAAAAGACTGAGATGCGCATATAGCTAGACGCGGTATCCATGATTATGATTGGTGAAGAGGAAAGCGCTATGTCGGCAGTTGGTCCGGTGTTGTAGACAAATGTGACGTATTTGACTTGTGCTTCAGACAATTCGTCATTAGCCTGTCAATCTATTAAGAGTGAAAATGTAAGGGAATAATTCTGTTTTTGTGTACTAAATCATCATGTCTAGCGGTATAGTTCATATTGCCTTATGGTTTTATTTTTATTTTTGATATTATAGTGTATATAAATTATAATGTGCGTTTTGGTCATTTTCCTTTCGTCATTAGCCTGTCATTTTCGTAACAGAATAATAACGCTGTAGGCAGGAAAATGACTAAGGCTTTATATATATATCCATATATATGTTATTTATATATATTATATATCTGTGTGTGGGTTTTTTTTGAGTTTTTTTTTGTTTTTTTTTTGTTTTGTGTGTGTGGTTAATTTAAGTCTATTAAATAAATATTAAAACTTTATAAAACTAGACAACAAATGTAATAAAATTTTTGTACTCCTTTTCGGCCGATTATCAAATATTGACCCATATACGTATACAATTTTCGCACTCACGGAAGAACTAGCAGCGACTCTTTTTCTAATAGATTCTTCATTTTCCTTTATGTAACGCACTGTCGACTCGTTTATTTTAAATAGTCGCCCGACAGCTGACGCACTCTTCCCAGCACGCAATTTATCAAGTACTTTAATTTTTTTCGACAGAGTCATCACTATTTTTTTATGTTTCGGTAAAGATGACATTTTAAAAAAAGTGTTAGGGCGTTACTCAAGCGAAACCGAATTGAAAACTAAAAAAAAGCGGTTGGGGAAGCATAGGGGGGAGGGCTCTTAGAATAAAAACAAACACGAGATATGTAATTATTACTGGGAATTAATGGGAAATGTTGACAAAACTGCACAACTGAAAAATACATTATGTAAAAAAATCCAAGAAACTTTTTTTTTGGTTTCGCGAATAAGCGAGAGTAGCGCTCGCGAAAGTCGAATTTTGCCGCATTTTAATAATCGTGAATAATCGAAACTCGCGAAAGTATAATTCGCAAATGTTGAGGGATTAATGTATTTAATTAAAACTATTAAGATTTAATATTTCTAATTTTTTTTTTTTAATGTTAATATTGTAGTGGGTATAGTGTTCATATAAGTCCTCACAGGTATGTACCTCCTTTTTCGACAACAACTTAAAGACTAACTACTTAAAACTAAAACACTTCCTAGAGCTTGTCTGAACCATTTTGCGCCTCATTCCAAACCCCGCAGGTAATCCTTCTTTTGTAGTCAATTCTTTGCTCTTTTGAAAATACAGACAATTCAAAAGAATAGAAGGATTTCAAAGTTCCCAATGAGATCCACCTAGTTCTAAAAATAGTTAATATAGAAAGGGCAGTACCTATAGGTTTTTAAAAAAATTCTTAGAATCTAAAAGTTGTCAATAGGGTTTTTTCCATTTCTTGAAGCGCTTGTTTAGGATTAACTTTTAGATGTGGACTGGACCCTTAAACACGTTAGTTAGGAGTAGTCTACTTCAACCGCCCATTGTAGTCACGCCACTGAACTAAATTAACTTGTATACATTTCTGTAAGCTAGACTTCAAAAAACAGTTATAATACATTTTTAGTGTTAAAAATAGTTTATAATTGTATTATTTCCAGATTGCAATATTTTTTTGTAATACGATGCAACAATGGAATTAACTGAACTTTATTTTTAGAAGTACTCTACCATATTTAAAACATTTAAAACGTTTAGTTTGATTCCGGTAACAGGTAGCATTATTAGAAGAGATATATAGTTCTGTATTTTTATATAAAACTCAAAAAGATGACTGTTTAATGTATTTTATTAATTTGGTTAATTTTGTTGTGACGCAATATTCAGCAACACGTTAATAGTACAAGGCCAAAAAATGCCGAATTTAGAACAGAATAAAAAGAATTAGAAAAATCAACTTAATTTCGGGTTTTTAAATATGTGTTCGTTTCGACAACGTTGTTTTTTTATATCTTGTATTTTATTAATATTATTTAACGCAGGTAAGAATATTTATTGTTAGGAATGGTTTTTTTTAATGCACTTATAATTATATATTATTATTATGATTCGTCATTAATTGAGATAAAACGAAAGAAATCTTGTTGCCTATCGTCTCTCACACTAGAAATAGAATATTCAAATAATGTGGAACGAATTTCTACAAGTTATTCTATTTTTGAAAACGGTGCATTATATATTTCAGCCATCTTTAAACTAAAAATACATTTTCCAGTAACGTCTTTTAATGTGTGGTGTATTCAGTGGCGTAACTAGAAGTTTAGAGTCACTGCTTTCACTATGTCAAAACAACTGGGGAGCTATTGGAAAGCAGATAAAAAATCTAGTACAAAAATATGTTTAAGGACCCTTAACATTTTGTACTCAATTTACCTTTACTTAATAGCATGACTGTTTTTTAACATTTTTTTTGTTAAAATTTCTATTTTCCTACGTATATAAATGTACGCATAAAGTTGTAACTTTTGCTAGAAAATATTGGGCATAAAGAAAAAATATTTATGTAGGTACATCATTTTTGTTGTCGCTAATTTGTTTGCGTAACGAATTATTTTATGGCACCGGTGAATTAACAATATTTTTACAATATACACATTATTTTAGGTGACTGTTTACAATGTTACGTTTGTTCCTCGCCCACATATGGAGCCTGCGGAGATGAATTTGGAATATTAAAAATTGCGGCTCAACAATGTCCTCCGTATGCAAACGTTTGCTTTAAAGGAATCGAATCTTCGCTGCAAGGAAGTATGTATAAAGATAGGTTTTTAATATCATAATATATGATATCTACATTTTAGGAACGATAGTAGTCAGAGGTTGTTCTACAAATTACGTTTGCTTAATGTATAATTATGAGTGTTCAATATGTAAAGACAATTTATGTAATGCAAGTTCTCCAATTTCGCCCACTGTTTTAAGCAGTTATGTACTTCTGCAAGCTCTAATTTTCAAAATATTTTTGTAAAATGAATTGAGATTTTTAGTTAAATAGATTTTGTGATATATACCATACTTCATTTACACCATGGCCCACAAAATGTATTGGTAAATAAAAATCTTTAAAACGGGCCAATTCAAACCAGTGAGTTTAACCATTTTGAAGTTTAATAACGTACATTTAATGAACAACGTGTTCAAAGAAGCCAACTATGTGGTAGAGCTAAGAACAAAACCCTTAAATTACGTTTTGAAATCACAGCAGTAGATGTCATTCCAGTTTCCAGCACACTTGTGTTCATGTGCAATGTGAAATATATAGTTGCATTTGGCAGACACGACACTTCGAACGGTGGTTTTTTCTTTGAAGGAATGTTTTTAAGATGCATGTCATTATGATGTTAAAAGCTCATCTTCGAACAGCTTCTTTGTCTTTTCAATTTTTTCTAGGACGGGAACGCTTGATATTCTCCCACATCTTTTATGTTGAACATGTTTTCGACTTCGTGTCTCTTCAAAATGTAAGAATAAATTTGATTTATATTTGTCATAAACATATCGCAAAATCTCTTTAAACTTTGAGGCTTCACTACTTACCGAGTAATAGTTTTTTCACTAAGTAAATTATTTTGACCGAATTTCCTCCTTAATTTAAGTCAAACTGTGATGGACGATTAATTAATTAATTTTATAAAAAAAAAATTCTATGAAGAGACTAACTTCGTCGCTCAGCTTTTTCATTTTTCAGCAAAATGAATGGGAGCAGTATAAGAGTGCCAAATCTATATCTGGATGATTCCATAAAATTTGGGTAACTCTATGTCCGCAGTACTTTTCACTTCATCTAATTGAATTAATTTTATTATAAGATTCCTATATAATAGATAAAAATGTGTTTTATTAGTACGCTCACTTTGTTTAAATTAATAAGTCATATTCATTTAAAAAAAAATTTCTAATGACCGTAAACGTCAGTCCCTAGTAATGTCCGCGCATCGAAATTTTCTATTTGAGCATTTTTATTTCAAAAAACATTTAGCCCATATACTTTTATTTTCTTTACAAATGTTTAAAGTTAGATTATGCACTTAATAACATCAATTTATTATAAATTTTAAAAATAATTATGTATTTTTCGCAAGTCAAATTAGTGTCCGCGACTTTAACTATCAGTCCCTAGTACCTTACAAATTTTTTTAATTTCGCGGCTTAACCAGTAAATGAGTGAATATAAAGCCGTTGATTTTAAAGTAACGACATAAAGTTACTCGCAGAGGCCACTTGTTCGCTTCGATCATTTTTTAATTCACTGCTACATCGATTGATTTTGCGAAAACACGTGTTGTTCCAGTCACTGCGTCAGTCCCTAGGTGAGTATTTTAATTGTTAAATAATAAGCAATTGTTTTTAATTAATTTTTATTTACTAGCGCTTTGTTAGCCCTGTTTGATATATGACATTAGATATTCTAGTAATTATTGTAGAACATGTGTTTCTCTTAGTTTTTCTACAAATCGTCAGTCCCTAGACCGTAAGTCCGTTGCCGCAAATGTGACTAGGGATGACCAAGTGGCCAAGGCCTGATTTTCTCTTCAACTAGCAATATTTTTGAATAATTTAATGTTTATCAGTTTTATTACAATAATAAAATTTTTCATCAGTCGCTAGCCATATCTGTCAGTTCCTAGATGCCTTTTACAAAATCCTAATTTTTTATAACATTTTTCAAAAAGTGACTGGCCCTGTTAAGTATGACATAATAACTTACTTAATCACGTTATACTTTAATCGCAAATTTATCAGCTGGTGGGGATAAAAACTTCTTAAAAGTTACCCAAATTTTATGGAATTACCCATCTATTATCTATCTAACTAAGGAACTGTAAATGAATCCACGCAAAAGCTCACTGAGATTGAAACAGAGACTTTCCAATACCTTATTTGGGCCACTCTATATCTATTAATAATCATAAATTATATTTATAACATGCACATAAAAAATGAAGTTTATTAATACAATATACGTGTAATAATGACAATCACAATAAATTTAATGTTTAGGTATATTACATAAATCATTGCTGCAGACGAAGCATTTCGTTATTTCTTCAGATTCGCTTTCGCAAAGATTATGTTTCACCTCATCTACTTTACCAAGTGGAAGTAAGTCACAAGCAGCTCGAATATAACGATCTTTCCCATCTGCAAATTATACTAAATCGTAAAATTGTACAAAATAACCTCAAATACGATTAAATTGGTAATTCCAACAAATATCTATTAAAAATAATGTCAAAAACCATTTTTTAGTAGACTTTCATAAGTCTCTACCAATTATCTACTAACAAGTAATATACTATACATATAGATATCAGTTTTTTATAGGAACGTTAAAAAACGTATTAATTCAACTTACTTATTACTTCCATGTAACTACAAACTGGCTGATAACCTTTAAGTGCATCGCCACATACTACTTTTGCTGGAACTATTTCTTTAAAGCATTTACCATCAATTTGTGTATCACATGTGTAACAAGTCAAAGCAATGCCTGTAAAACATTATTTTATGAAAATTTTTATAATAAATTATACTATTTCTTACTTTCATAAAAAGCAGCTAAAATGATTGCTAACGAAAATATAACATAATTCATGATGCTGCTTCAATAAACAAACGTCGTTCAGTAATGCGATTCAAATAGCTATCGCTGTTGGATATCACTGCACAATAAAGAGATTTTGTGTAATTTAAAAAATTGCTCCTTTTTATCTGTTTATTAAAATTTAATTCTGAGAAGCAATTAAATTTTTTTTTAATTCTATGAGATATGTTGCCACATAATATACGAGGAAGAAAAAAGTATACAGTATGGGTCATTTCCTCATGAAATCGTAAAAGTGAAAAAATGGTTGCCGCACTATTTTATATTTTACTCAAACTTTGTGAGAATCTTCTTTGAGGTTCCAAAGAAGGAAATTCGCCGACATTTAATTTTTACATACTTCAGTTGCCATCTACACGAAATAAACTTCCTGCTTGTTAGTTTTACAAGGTGTACGACGAATAAGTACTGGAACTTAATCCACTTATAAATGACCGTAAGCTGAACAATGCCCTTTGTCAAGTGGGCTTATGTGGAATATTTTTGCGTAATGGTATCATAAACTTCAATTTTATAATGTCTAATAAATACCTTATTATTTAGAATCTTTCTAAAATTTTTGTTCAAGTTTGTTATAGCGATGTCATTACAGCTATATGTCAAAATATTTTTTTTTAATCAACAGACCCGTAGAAATCGCAAATCAAATATGCCTTGAAATATGGGGAAAAGGCTTGGTAACAATGCCTCAAAATTAAAACGCGAAATAAAATTACTTATCTTAATTGCTTCCTGCTAACATAAGATGGTTATAATAATAAAATTCCTGATCAGTTTCATACAATAAAATACCTATGACGTGTTTTGTAGAGATATCTTAGGTAACATAATATGTTAGATAGTTGAACGAACTTTTTATTTTAAATACATTTGTACAGTCAGCCCGAGAAGTAATCAACGCCCTATAAACCACTTATAATGATTCAACTATTCCAAGAGACAGGTTTTAGTTTAAAAATGGTGTTTAAAGAATAAACAAACATTTAAAGGACTCTCTGTTCAACCTCTATAGCGTGCAGACGTATTAAAATAGTGTAAATTTTGTATTGTGCGTTAGTGCTGAGTTTCTACCAAGTTCAGGTAGCCCTTGTGGCAAAAATTATTTTTTCTTTAAATCAAACTGGTTAACCATCCACAATGAACCCCGACCTAGATTCTCCACCCAACCAAACCCCTACCTCTTACTCGTCAGCTACAAAATTATCCCAAGCCACCTTTCCTTCAAAAAACCAAGCTATCATTATTAATACCTTAGATAATATCCCATCAGTTGAATACCTCAAAGCAGTAGCTGAAATAACTACAAGTTCGGCTATCCGCTTCGCATCTAAAATTTCGAACAGCAGATACTGCATCTTTATCGCAAACAAAGACCTTGTGGATAAGGTTATATCTAAAACGCAAGGCAACATTGTCGTACAATCCCATACCCTAGAAATCCGTAGACTTACATCTCCCGCAACTCGCCTCGTATTATCCAATGTATCCCCCTCCATTCCACATCAATTGTTAGAAAATGCCCTTAAATCGCTAAACATAAAAACCCTATCCCAAATGTCCTTTCTGCGTGCCGGCCTAGCAGACAATTCCTTTTCACATATTCTCAGTTTCCGACGCCAGATTTACATACATCTCAGAAGAATGTAAAGATATCCCCAGTTCAATTCTTTTAACCCACGAGAACCTTCAGTACCGAATCTTTCTAGCCGTTGATGGCCTAACCTGCCACTCCTGCAAACAACCCGGTCATCTCGCCGCAGCCTATCCATCAAACGCAAACAACAACCCCTCCCCTGGCCCCACCGCTTCTCCTGCCACCAATGGTGCTCCTGCTCCCCTTACTACGCCTGAACCCCCCACTACCCCTGCACTCCTTACTACCCCTACCACCCTTACCACAACTACCCCCACCACCCTTACCACAACTACCCCCCTTTCCATCCCTTACCCCTTGGATTCCTTAAAAACTTTTCCTCCCCCACTACCCTCTCAAACAAATCCTCCCCAAAACAAAGGATTTAAACGCCAAGCTTCTAATTCATCCAAAGATTCGGAATCTATTCCATCCACCCCTGAAAGCTGTGTAGAAGCAACTGAAAAATTCAAACCCCCTAAAAAAACCTACAAAAAACCCAAAACAGCCAAACCTTCCCCAAATCCTGCTACACCAATCCTAACCCTACTAGAACCTGCCAAACCCCTATTTGAGCAAACCGGAAAAAAGTACCCCCTTTCATTGACCTCCCTAAGTAGTCTCCTAGAAGACGTAGCCGGGTCCGACGATCCACGCAGTGTAGCCCTCTCCTACACTCCTGACACCGAATCCCTCATCGCCCTTCTCACAGATATCCACCCCTACCTAAACCACAGAAAAGCCATAATCCGTTGTACTCGCTTACAGAACAAACTGGCAAGCACAGAGCCCCTAGACAGCGACAGTTCTGTAAATTAAAAATTTACGATCCTCCAATGGAACTTAAATGGGTTTTACGCCCGGCTCCCTTTTCTTAATCTGCTAATTTCCGACCATTCCCCTGATATCCTCTGTCTCCAAGAGTCAAACTTCAAAGATTCCAATGTTGCTCCCTTAAACGGTTATATCGCATTTAACCACAACAGAACGAGTTCTACTATAGCCAGCGGTGGAGTAGCAATTTATATTAAAAATTCAATCCCATCCTCAAAAATCCCCCTCCCTAATTCAATAGAATGCACAGCTATTTCAATTACCTCCCCCAAGAAACTTACTATCTGTTGCCTGTACTGTCCTAGAAGCCAACCTTTAAACCCCAATATTATCAGTTCCCTTATCCAACTCCTACCTCCCCCTTTCCTCATCTTGGGTGACTTCAATTCCCATCATCCTATATGGGGGTCTCTCCAGGCCGACGCCAGAGGAAAAATTATTGAATCCCTGATGGACAAGGAGAACATAGGTCTGCTAAATGATGGTTCACCTACCTACATGTCAGCAAATTCCGGATCTTTTTCGGCCATTGATCTGTCCTTCTGCTCGCCTCAACTATTACCCCATCTCGAATGGACCCCACTACCCTCCCTATATGACAGCGACCATTTCCCAATCAAAATCACCCTAAACGCCCCCTCCCATCAAACCAAAAAATTTACCCCCCGTTGGAAACTGGAGACCGCAAACTGGCAAATGTATTCCGAATCGGTAGAAACGAAATTAATAAACAGGACTATCCCAACAGACGTAGATTGTGCTGTAACGAATTTCACTCACATCTTAACGGAAGCAGCAGATAAATCCATTAAAAAATCCTCCCAAAATCCTCGACATCCGAGCGTCCCATGGTGGAACCCAACTTGTTCAGAAGCCATCAAGCTCAGCAAAAAAGCCTTTCGCAAATATAAAAAAAACTCTTCCATCGAGAATCTGATAGACTTCAAAAAATCCCGCGTCAAAGCTAGGCAAATTGTCAAAATGGCCAAGAAAAAGTCTTGGTAAGACTTCTGCTCGTCCCTAAATAAAAGTACCCCCACTTCAGAAATTTGGAAAAAAATTAAAAAATTTAAACGTCTCCCAACCACCTCCGATATCCCTAACCTTGTAGTAAATTCCTCTCATTTTTTCTCATCCACAGACATCGCAAAATCATAGCCTCTTCATTCTCGCAGTCTTCGGGAAATGAAAACTACGACCCTGATTTCATTGCCCACAAAACCACCACTGTATCCATCCCAATCTCTTTTTCCACTTCCTCAAGTGATTCCATAAATGCTCCCATAACCCTGTGGGAATTAAACCACTCCCTCTCTACTTGTAAAAACTCTGCTCCAGGTCCTGATAACATTCCTTTTGCATTCATTAAAAACTTGACCTCTACCTCTAAAACATACCTCCTCTCCCTATATAATTATATATGGAGCTCCCAAACCTTTCCTACCCTTTGGCGTTCTGCAATAGTTATCCCCATTCTCAAACCCGGATAAGATAAAACCAACCCTCAAAGTTACCGCCCCATCTCCCTAACCACTAAAATATTTTAGCTTTTATCCAGAACTTTTTACAAGACCGAAAATTCTGTGTCCGCTACAATGGCTTCTGTTCAACCTCTCAGCCACAAACAAATGGGGTCCCACAAGGATCCATAATTAGTGTCACCCTATTCCTGGTTGCTATCAACGACATTGCTTCTTCAATTCCACCTGAAGTTTCAATCTCGCTTTTCGCTGACGATTTAACCATTTACTCCAAAGGTAAAAACCTTCCATCAATTCAATCCCGACTCCAATCCTCAATTGATTCCATCCTAATTTGGACCAAGAAGTCAGGTTTCAACCTCTCCTTAACTAAAACTCGTGCAATCCACTTCCGCCGTCGAACCTCACACCCCCAAGAACCCCGTTTAACCCTAAATAATCTTCAAATCACATATGTATCCCAATTCACCTTCCTTGGAATATCCTTTGATAAAACTCTATCCTTTGCAAATCACATAAATTCCCTAAAAATCAAATGCAAACTTTTACTCAACATCTTAAAATCTGTGTCAAACAACGAGTGGGAGCGGACTCGTCAACAATACTCCAAATCTACTATGCTACTATAAGATCCAGGATAGACTACGGTGCAGTGGTATATGGTTCAGCCTCTGGACGCCTACTAAAAAAGCTCGATGCCATCCATCATTCGGCGGTTCGTATTGCGACGGGGGCCTTCGTCACCAGCCCCACAAAACGACTTCTCTGCAATGTCAACGAACCTCCACTCCAACTACGCCGAGAACTTCAATTATTAAACTACGCATCAACTATAGCATCTACTCCTTCAAATCCCACTTATCTTTCGATCTTTCACTCCGGTTTCCATTCAATTTATAAAAGAAAACCTCTTCTTCCAAAACCTGCCCATTACCGCTTACCGAAACTTCTGAAGTCCTACAACTATACTCTGCCTGAAATCGCTCCAAAAACAGTTTCTTCCCTCCCTCCCTGGACCCTTAACCTTTCAAACATCTCCCTAAATTTCTCTTTACAAAAGTACTCCCAGTCCGACTCTAAAATTATCCGTTCCAAATTCGAATCGCTTACCGCAAAATATCCCCAATCCTCCCTGGTGTACACCGATGCCTCCAAAACGCATCATGGAGTGGGTGCAGCATACTACTCTTCCTCCTCTTCGGCGAAATTTAAATTACCGTCCTCTTTCTCTATTTTCTCTGCTGAACTATATGCCCTTCTCCAAGCTATAAAACACTGTGCCAACATATCCATCTCCCATCCGGTAATCTGCACCGACTCTCAAAGTGCACTTCTCTGCCTCCAAAACCTATACTCCGACTCTTCTCTTCAGCAAGATATCCTATTCCTCCTAACCACCCGATTCAATCAAAATCCTTTGACCCTCATCTGGATCCCATCCCACTCCGATATTCCTGGAAATGAACAGGCCGATCGCCTTGCCAAAGAAGCAGTTGAATTAACAATTCCTTCTTCTCTTCCTAACTGCCTCCTTTCTGATGCAAAACTTTCCCACCGGAACACACTTTTATCCGCCCAAAAATCTACATGGAACTCACTTTTTGGAAACCGTTTCCTCAAAACTCAAACCTCTTACTCCCATCGCAAGAAAGACTCTATCCTTACCCGTCTTCGTATCGGACACTGCCTTTTCTCTCATTCCTTCATCCTCCAAAAGTTACCCCGCCCAAATTGTAAAACTTGCAACTCCCCCCTTACTTCCGATCACGTCATCTTAGACTGCCCAAAGTTCTCCTCCCAACGAAACCTGCTTCAAATTTACCCTCCAATTGAACAAGCCTTAAACAACAAAAACCTTCTTCCCTTTCTCCCAATGTGCAATTTTATTAAACTAATTTAACTTTTGTCTGTATATCTGTATATATCTCTATTGTAAAATGGTGCTAATGACCTTAGCAGTTAAAGCACCAAACTCTTTAAATAAAAAAAAAAAACATTTAAAGATATTTATGACACCTTTTATTTTTATCAAACGGGAGTTGGGGTAGACCACCAGGTCATTTTTGGTTCATAGATTCGTTCAAGTTAAAGGCATTTGATAAATGTATTTGAGAAGACTAAGTTTTTCAATTTTAAATTCGTAAGAACAGTTTTGTTTCTTTTTTTCTTTTTACGAAATATAGTTAACTAACAGAAATTTAAAAAAAGTATAACAAATAATTTTTTTCTGTTATTGGATTAAAAAACACTTTATACTCAATTATTTTAAGAGCGGAACATATTCTATAGGCATGTTTCTACATAGAAAAACAAGAAACTTTCCTAAAGAATATTTTATAATTATGTATAACTGTATTAGAAAATTTATAGGTAAAAATCTTTTTTTGTGTAAACAACCCCGGCATCACAGTTAAAGGAATATTATTGTCACCAAGGCTGGCTAAATACCACGTTTCATACTTCGTTTTTCGATAAAATGACTGACATATTCTCCGGATGCAAATCCGATGGCGTTCTCTATTTGAGGTATTTTGAAGACCAAAGTAGGCACTAAAAAATACCAAATTAGAGATGCGCTCATAGCATCACTTCACCAAGAATGAAAGTGTTTTTTTGGGTCGATAGACAGAAAAAATTACGGAACGCTGCTTTAAATACTTTAATTCTATTACAGTTTGAGATGGAATAAAAATATTGTTTTGTATATGTTAATGTTCACTGGAATTGGACACAATAAAACACAAATTGTTAACTTGCAACGTTTCGTTTCTTTATTGAAACTTTATCAAGCAACTGAAAATTAACAAACTATAACAACAATAACTACAAGTATTTTATAAAATAATATAAATTATAAAATACCTTAACAACACAAAAAGGAAGTTAACCATTAAAACTCAATAATTCTACATGTGTCAAAATGAAAGATTTTTAAATATGAAAGATTGCAACTATGATTCTAAATAATTATATACGTCAAAATAAAAGTTTTTTTTTAAAAAATATGAAAGATTGTAACTATGATTCTAAATAATTACATGAAAGGCTGTAACTATGATTCTAAAAAGAAAATTATTTGTAGTTGTATAATTTTGATTTAAATTTTATGATTAATTTTAGTTTTATGTTTTAATTTTATTTAAGATGTCATTATATATTAAACTAAGGCCTTGAGTATCCGAACGCAAATTTACAGTTTTATTAATTTTGATATAAACCATTTCACTTAAATTTCTTTTATGTATATTTTGTTCACGATGTAAAATGGAAACGTTTTCAAATTGGAATTGATGTCCAACATCAAAATGGTGCATAGCTAATGCTGTTTTGTTTGGTTTAACATAATTTATATTTTTACAATCATTTTTATGTTGTTTTAATCTTTCTTCAAGTCTTTGATTTGTTTGACCAATGTAACTACTTCCACAGCTACATGGTATTTTATAAATCAAACCAGATTGTTGAAGAAGAGGAATTGGATCTTTTAATTTGCTATAAACTGTATTAATTGTTTTTATATTATAAAATGCTAGTTTTCCACCTCTTGGTCTAATAAAACGATCTATACTACTGGACAATTCTTTGATGTAAGGAAATTTAAAGTATGTTGTTATTTGTTGGACATCTTTTTTGTTATTTACCAATTTATAATTATTTATAAATCGATTAATGAGTTTTATAGGGTAATTATTATTAATAAGAAGATTTTTCATGCGTAGTATATTATCTTCATAAAAATCTTCATGGCTTAACCGTAAAGCTCTATCCATAAGACCTTTACTTACACCTATCTTTTGACGTATATAATTATTTAGAATCATAGTTGCAATCTTTCATATTTAAAAATCTTTCATTTTGACACATGTAGAATTATTGAGTTTTAATGGTTAACTTCCTTTTTGTGTTGTTAAGGTATTTTATAATTTATATTATTTTATAAAATACTTGTAGTTATTGTTGTTATAGTTTGTTAATTTTCAGTTGCTTGATAAAGTTTCAATAAAGAAACGAAACGTTGCAAGTTAACAATTTGTGTTTTATTGTGTCCAATTCCAGTGAACATTAACATATTATAAGATATTGGACGTGAACATTATGATTAATTGTTTTGTATATTTCCATTTCTTTACGTAACAGACGTAAAAATATAATTTACTGATTTAAAAGCAGATTTATGTTAAAATATATTTAATCAAACGATTGATAGGCTTTTCATTACAACTTTTTTTAATGTTTGTTAAAATTGGAAATAATGTTGTTTACATACTTCTGCCTACCGCTGTCCATCCTTAATATTTTTAATTTTTTAGGCTTATGACAACTTCTTATCAGTGGAATACAAAAGTTTATTTCTAGTGATTCATTCTATACTAACAAAATTGTTTTATTTGTATTTTGCAAAAATTAAAAATTTGTTCTGAGCATTTAAAAATTAAGAATTTGGTATCTATTTTAAAATGTATTCACACAACGCTTCTAATCTATGAAATAAAATTTACCTGAGAATCTATAACTAAATCTTTTCTAACAAAAGCGACAGCTGTCACAAATACCTTTAAGTGTCTATTTAAGATTTCAAATTTACCTCTAGTTATTAAAATTACAAGATTGTTCAATGAAGATACCATGCGTAGGTTTCTGTATGTTTATCACATGCCCTGTGTAAGATAATCTTTAATATTTTGTGTTTTTACTAAATTTTATTTGTAAATAAAAGTAATTCAAATCTTAGAATTGGTATAATTGTAATACAAAAATTTGATTACAATTATCTATTTATAAACTATTTTCCTTATATAATCGGCTATAAAATCCAAGCACGGGATATTTACAAACAGTTATTTCTTTTAAGACATAATGTTGAAACACGTACTTTTTTCAACTATTTTAATATTTGTAGTTGCGCAAAAAGGTAACTTTGTATGTAGATTAACAATTTTAATTCATCTCAAAAAAAATGCTTAGTTTTTAAATTAGGCAATAGATTTTAAATTCCTTGAGATAGTTATTATTAATTTGAACTGCTTAGAATTGGTTGTTGGATATCCTGACATATTTAGTGACCTGTTCAATTATAGGAACTGCATTAATATGTAATGTGTGCAATCCACAATTGGATGGAGATTGTTTTAAAACTGTAAATCCAAGAAATGTTACATGTAGTCCTGCCATAGATGGGTATCGCAAAGTTTGCTTCTACATAAAAACAGCTTGTGAGTTCTATTTTTAAGTATTCGTGAATAAGAAATTATTATAAAATTATATTTTAGATCGATATTTTACTAACTTGCAAGCTGGATGTCACTTAGTTCCAAAAGGCCCAATCGAATTAGCTAAAAAAATGGTTTGTGAAAGACAATACGAGATAGTAACCGAATGTCATGTTTGTGAAGGCGATTTATGCAATATTCCGACTACTTTAGACTAAAGCATGTATCATTATTATCACTGCTTTTTGTTATTCAAAATCTGTTTTTGTACTTGCTTTATAAATTAGTCTGAATGTAAGGTCAATTTTTAATTGAATAAAAATAAGCATTGTTTTTTTTTCGGTTAATACACAAAGTATATTTTTATTGATATATTTCATCATAATATTGATAACAAAGACTTCCTATTCTTTTTTAATGAATGCCGTACCTAAACTGTTCTTCATTATAAAATGTTGACAAAATTCACAAGTTAACAATTTTTTTTTGCCTTGACTTAAAAATCTTTCGTCTTTGTTCATTCAGAATTACGAATTTCAAGGTAAAAAAATTAACATATGACATTCTTGCAAAAAATCGAATTGGTTTTTTTACTTACTATGTTGTATTATTAGTTCTAATTTTCTTACAATTATATGTTTTTTACCGTGTCTTTTTTTTGAAATTCTTATGCAAACATAGACTGGTTTACTTCAGCAATAATCTATAAACATACTTTGCACTGTAATTGCTTTGATAGCGTAAAACTTTCTTTTTGGGGCGAATATCGCAACTCCCATTTTGCTATTTTTATGCAAAATTTTAAAAGTATAAGTTCAATAATTGCAACGCTGTCACGAAAAATTGTTCAAAATAGATAAAAATTAATTAATTTTTTTAAATTTTGCTGTGATGGAAACCTTTTATTATTTGTCTGATAACTTACTTATAAATAGCATTCGAGAAAAAAACACATATTTAATCAAGTCAAAACAACGATAATGATAAAGAAATTAAATATACGCAATAGAATGTTTATAGGTAATGGTATGCGAAAACTACGTACGAAATAAACAAAGCCATTTAAATAATGCAAGAAATAAATGGATATAATATCGATATTTTGGGATTGAGTGGAACCAACTTTGATGGGTGGTATATGGAGTGGTAAAACTTATTAATCAATACACGATAATATACCATAGGCATTAGGGTGGTCGTTAAAAATTAAATTTCTTGCGACGTCCCAAAAAAACTTTCCTTTTAATGAAAAAATACGGGGAATTTTTTTAAAATTTCTTTTAACAAAAATAACACGTGCCTCAAGATAATATAAGTTCATTTTATGATAAAATCGTAGTTTTTTGTAAGTATCTCTTAAAGTATACAGAGTTGAGAAAAAGTTATAGGAACAATTTTGTAGGAAATTCAATTCTCTATAAAAAAGGTCTTTTTCATTTTCTTCATGAATTTTAAATTTATGGAGATATTCTCAATAATAAATTCATTAAATTTATATAGACAAAATTTTAAGACCTACAAACGTCCTTTTTTCTGAAATTAAATTTTTTTGTAAAAACTAGATTTTATTATAGTTTTACGAAATTATATATATTTTAGAAAGAATGACGTTTGAGGGTCTTAAAATATTGACTATATGAAGTTAATGAATATATTATTGAGAATATCTCTATAAATATGAATTTCATGAATAAAATGGAAAAGACCTTTTTTTGTAGGGAATTGAATTTCCTACAAAATACTCTTATAATTTTTTCTCAAATCCGTATACTTTAACAAGGGAAGGATCTTTGACGTGTGTCTCCGATTTGGATGAAAATTTCACCAAATGTTCTACGAACAGGTACGAGTACACCCACAAAATATTTAGCCTTGAATCGGCCGATTACTAGA
Source organism: Sinopyrophorus schimmeli (assembly GCA_036325965.1). Taxonomy (NCBI): domain Eukaryota; kingdom Metazoa; phylum Arthropoda; class Insecta; order Coleoptera; family Elateridae; genus Sinopyrophorus; species Sinopyrophorus schimmeli. Next base: position 2,167,890 of record JARFIZ010000035.1, read on the forward strand.
GGAAATCAATTAAAACGATGAGTATGTTTTTGAGAGTTTTATAGGGAGAATTCACGGATTAGTATGGAGGTGAACGTTTTCATGGGACTGCTTGAAGCAGAAGGCCTGACACTCTTTGTACGAACAGTGGGCATAGAATTTGCCGGCACAAATCGAACAGGGCATCAATCACTAATTTTTTGTTTCACAAGTTAATATGCCGTATCTCGCGTAATCGGTCAATTCAAAGCTAAATATTTTGTAGGTGTACGAGTACTAGTCCGAGGAACATTTGGTAAAATATTCATCCAAATCGGAGACACACGTCAAAGAGCCTTACCTTGTAAGAGATACTTACAAAAAACTACAATTTTATCAAAAAATGATCTTTGATTGTCTTGAGGCACGTGTTATTTTTGTTAACAATATTTTACAAAAATTGCCTGTATTTTTTCATTAAAAGGAAGGTTTTTTGGGGCGTCGGAAGAAATTTAATTTTTAACGACCACCCTAATAGGCATAAAGAAGTAAATGCGAACTATTAAAAAGGACTTAAATCCTCTAACGAGAAAAGCATTACTAGATTTGGAGTCGATATGAGAAACAATAATTACGGCCAAATTGCTACCGTGCTTTACACGAAGAGAAAACAAAGATAAAGTATCAACACGTAACACTACCACAAATATTTTTTTAACAAAAGGGTAATTATAATTACTTAGGTATGTTATGTGTTCTGAATATTAAATTAAATATTTAAAAGGCTACTTACTTAAATTTATTTTTTACATGGCACGTATGTATTTTAAAAATTCTTTGCAGCAGTCGCTTATTTTATATGCTTTAGTTATCTTGATTAGTGTGTATTTGAGTATCGCGGTACTTTTCGTGGCAACAACAACTGCGATAATCGAGCTATTCCTCTGTATTATAAAATAAAGCTAAATAATGTCTGTGGCCTATGGCGAGGCAAAAACTGGCGAATTCAACCTTAAGTTGTTTCTAAAGTAAGTTAAAAACTCCTACTGTGAACTGTCAAATGGAAAAAATTATAGCATTGAACAAAGCGATAAAAAAAAATTGTAACACCATCGATTTATAAAAACCGAAATTACTTCCTTACCAACTCAATACAAAACATTTTTGAGAAGATGTTATTTTTACTGATGCAATTAAAATTAATGTTTTTAAAAATGGTGGTAAGAAAACAATTTGTAGGAAACCAAATATAACATTACTGAAGAAGAATTTAAAAGCCACCGTTAAAAGTTTGGGAGTGGTTTTTGCCAAACGAAATTTTAAGTAAGCTAGAATTTATTAATGGAAATATGTACGCTGCAATGTATACAAACATACTAAGAAATAATTTAGTAACAATAGAAAAAAATTAGCCGTAAACTATGTCTGTTTAAGCTAAAATAAAAATTTTGTTAATACTTGCTTTCATCGATAAGTAACTTTTAACGCGAAATTTTGCACATATGGTCTTCTAATTTTCACTACATTAACTCTCCCCTTTAAAATGCAGCGTAGCTTACAAGTGTTTTATTTGGTCTTTGCTACTACATAAAAGCAACGAAAAATAAGAGGATATATACAAGTGTCATGAGTTTTCATACTCAAGCAAAAAGTGTAGAATCCAAAAAAGCTTTTCTTGTGCTGTGATTAGACGAAAGGTTAAATTAATTATGTTTTTTGCCTGTTTATTTTTTAGAAACGCAAAAAAAATTTGTCAATAGTTTAAAAACACATTTGTATCTTATATCATTTTATATTTAATTTCTAAGCAGTTTTATTTGTATCTGTATTTTTTGTTATATTAGATTATATTTCGATAAACTATTTCAGTTATTGTATTACAGTCAACTCTATGCGGTTGATTCATACTGCGTTCTAAGCGAACGTTATTAACACATTTACATTGTGGAATTATTGCTAGAACCTTCTCAGAAAGTCGAGTATTTAATTTCGCTTAAAAGGGCATACTTGATGCAATTAATTTTTGTCATGTAGTAGAAAGAAAGTTATAACTTCCGCTCCGTGTTATACCCAACCATATTCCGATTGTAACGTGTCATAGGATGGTTAACTGTATTTTTATATTGTAATACATATATTGTTGCTTGCTAAAAAATATTTATCAACAAATTGGTTTGGACTGACACCTTTACCAAATTACCCGTTAATAAAAATGTTGACAAATCAACAAACCCTAGCTTGGGAAAGAATATTGAATTTTATGCATAAAGTTGGGCAATGAATTAGTATACAGTGAGTAGAGGCTTTTCATTAATTTGTCAAAATTAATTTTTATAGCAGTATTGGTTCAAAATAGGAAAAAAATATTGTTATGATTCCAGTTTTGTATTTCCTTTTAAAAAAGATTATTTCAAATATTACACAATTTAAAAGTTTGTGGTTTCTTTTTTTTTTTTTTTTGGCGTGGGGGGAAATTTTCATGAAAACACCCGTCTCCTGACGAGCCGTGTGAGATTCACAAACTCACTAAAACCACCACTCTTCATCCGGGCCTGGCTCTGGGTGCCAGCTCCCTTTGCCGGAACAGTACAGTCCACTAGTGATGTGCCAACTCGGAAAAAACAAAACTTGATTTAACCCGAGTTAAAATCCACATAACTCGGGTTGAACTCCAGTTAACTGGATGGACAAGTGAATGCTTTTTTTTAATTTTTACCAGTTTATTCCCTCAGCTTTGCATTAATAGTTAAAAAATTGGAACAGACAAATGATATTTTTATCTGTTTCAATTCTTTCATTTTTTATATTATTTATTTATAATGTATTGGGAGAGTTATACTAACTAGAAAATTATTGTTTGAAATAGAATCATTTATTTATGTATGTATTTTTGGCTTGAATTATAATTTAAAAAAATATTTATATTTATTATCAATAAAACTATGAAATTATATAGCAGTCTTTTTAAAATAAAATCAGACTAACATTCTGACTTTCCTCGATGGCAACATTAGGATGCTTTTTTTTAAAGTGGTTTAATAATGTGGTCGTATTTCCACTATATTTGAATGAATCTGAACACTGTTTACACGCAACCCGTCCACTCACTGGCGATTCGAATACATCCCAAACTAAAGATTTTCTTTTAGGATCCGGCATTTTTCAAAAACAGAACATAAATAAAACACGAAAATCCACAACAATAACCGGCAGTTTAAAGTTAATCTCAAATCTACATAGGTAGGGGAGAGTTGGGCAAAATAGGATAGTCGGATAAAACAGGATACCCCTTTTTATTTTTTAACCGCTGGTGCCATTTATCCCGCTATATAATATTTAAATTTTATCAAAAGGTTTGTGTAGTGACCGCATGCCAAATTGGCACATGTTAGTCGAGATAAGAAAATACGAACATATGTTGGAAAATGTGAGGTTCCACTAAATTGTTACAAACACTCTAAAGAGTCGCTTCTTTATTTAATCGTAGGAATAATATAGTGGTGAGTAATTTTTGGACACTGTTGTTTTAAGGTTCTTATTTTGTATTATTATTTCTGCATGTTTGCCTAATTACTTTGTTACAATTTCATTATATATTTCTTAATCCGTAGTTTTGTTTTTTCCGACCACATTTATTGACTACTTGCAAACATTTTAAGTAAAATTAATCTGTCATAACAGTGTTTTTCAAAATGGGCAAATGCATAAAATTTCAACATTGTGAAGGGTGGCCCCATGAAGCATGTCCATGCATAGACCAGGATGCTTGTGAGACATTCTTTTTTTTTTTCTTACATTCATATCATTATAAAGGACAGTTGCTTTTAAAGTAAAACGTTTGTATTTTTTATAAAAGATCCTTATTTCCGTGTCCTTTAACTTTTTTATATCTGTTGTTATTACTATTCCGTTGTGTCCGTCTGGGTGGGCAAAACAGGATACAAAGTATCGTTTTAAAAAAATGCGGTTATTTTGTTTCTTTTAAATTTTTTTTACAAATAACTCTGCTTTTAATTAATAATTCGACTGTAATGTGGCTATGTAAAAATATTTGTTAATATTAGTAAGCTGTTCAAAAAATTATTAGTTAGTTACTCGTGTCGACCATCACTACAGTCCACGACTGACGTGGCTGCACAGGAAGAGCCACGTGATGCGTGGCCCTCAAAAACAAAAATTTGTGGTTTCTATACGTATAAATATACTTATGGAAAGTAAAAACCAATTTATACATCGCCCTATATATATAATCAGGTTTGGCAACAGCGCTGCGCCGTGCTAGGGCGCAATGTTAAACGACAGCTACCCAACCCGTTGTTGCTACCTCGTGCTTTCATCTACACATCATCCACTTAAATTTAAAGAACGTTATGGCATCCATTACTAACGAAAGGTGATTATAACATTTTCGCGTAATTAAAATAATGTGCAGTAAATATTTTTGTTTTAACAATGTGGATTTCTAAATAAAAACTTAATATGGGAGAAGTTTGGTGCAAGTTTAACAAATACGTGGAACTTTTAATTTAATATAAAAGGAAATTTCGCGATCAAACAATATTAAAGTTAAATAACTAATTATGTATACATTCAAATAAAATCTGAGTGTTCAAAGTGAAGTACAGAGGAATGTTTAATAAGTGCTGTGGAATATCGATACAGATACAAATACAAAATGTTAACTTCAATTTTATTTGGTGCTGTGGTTTTTAATTGGGAATATTGTAAGTATTACGTTAAAAATATTTACATTCAGTGTTTTAACTAATTCGTTTTTTAGAACTCTGCCGAACAACAATAATAGAATTTATCTATTACGATATCGAAGTATGCCAGCATTTCAAAAAGATGGCTGAATCTAATCGCATTCAATTGTATAAACAACCTGAAAACTACAACAATGATCCAATGTACATAGATTATGGGAGAATATTTTTCCAAAAAATAATTCGTCTTCTCCTGAGCTCTTGTATTATGGATAATGGATTAATTTTCTTTTCGAGAATTCTTACTTTATGTGCAACCACACATTACTTACATCATCTCAGAAAAACCACTTCCCTTATGTTAATATGTTAACATGCACCCGTCTACATTTTAAACAATGGAACCTACTGGCATTTCAAATACGTTGAAATGAAATGTTTGATTACACATTATATTCATCTTCCACTGAATTCAACAGGCTGTATAAAAACATTTGCCAGTGCCTGATTACATTTACAATATTTCAATGGACAATTAGTTGGATTTGGATATCGTCGAGGTGGATATCTGTCTTTTGGTTTGTACCATCGAATTTCTCTGTGAATTCAACACGCTGCCTCAAATCTTTGGCCAACATTTATTCACATTTGCAATATTTCAATGCACAATTAGTTGCATTTTCATATCATCGAGGGTGGATTTCTTTCTGTTGGGTTGTATTAACAAATTTCTTTGAGAATCCTACAAGCCGTCAAAACTTTGACCAGAATTTATTCACATTTGCTACATTGGAATGCACAGTTAGTGGCATTTTGATATCATCGAGGGTGAATTTCTTTCTATGGGGTCGTATCAACGAATTTTTCTGTGAATTATACAAGCTGTCAAAACTTTGACCAGCATTTATTCACATTTGCTATATTGGATGCACAATTAGTGGCATTTTGATGTCATCGAGGGTGGATTTCATTCTATTTGGCCGTATTAACGAATTTCTTTGGGAATTCTACAAGCTGTCAATACTTTGACCAGTATTTCTTCACATTTGCTATATTGGAATGCACAATTAGTGGCATTTTGTTACCATCGAGGGTGGATTTCATTCTATTCGGTCGTTTTAACGAATTTCTCTATGAATTCTACAAGTTGTCAAAACTTTGACCAGCATTTATTCAAATATTTCAAATATTACACGTTTTAAAAGTTTGTGATTTCTACACGTACAAATATACTTATGGAAAGGAAAGACCAGTTTGTACATCACCCTGTATATATTATCAGGTTTGGCAACAGCGCTGCGCTCTGCTAGAGCGCAAAGTTAAACGACATCTTCACAACCCGTTGTTGCTACCTCGTGCTTTCATCTACACATCATCCACTTAAATTTCAAGAATATTATGCCATCCATTACTAACGAGAGGTGATTATAAGATTTTCGCGTAATTAAAATAATGTGCAGTGAATATTTTTGTGTTACAATGTGGATTTCTGAATAAAAACTTAATATGGGAGAAGTTTGGTGCAAGTTTAACAAACATGTGGAACTTTTAATTTATAAAACGAAATTTCGCGAACAAACAATATTAAAGTTAAATAACTAATTATGTATACATTTAAATAAAATCTGAGTGTTCAAAGTGAAGTACAGAGGAATGTTTAATAAGTGCTGTGGAATATCGATACAGATACAAATACAAAATGTTAACTTCAATTTTATTTGATGCTGTAATTTTTAATTGGGAATATTGTAATTGAAAAAGATGGCTGAATCCAATCACATTCAATTATAAACAACGTGAAAACTACAACAACGATCTAATGAACATGGATTATGAGTGAACGTTTCTCCAAAAAATGATTCGTCTTCTTCAGAGCTCTCCTATTATGGGTAATGGATTAACTTTCTTTTCGAGAATTCTCTTACTTTATATGCAACCAAACATTACTTACATATTCTCAGAAAAACTACTCTTCGGTTATGTTAATATTTTAACATGCAGCCATCCACATTTTTTACAATGCAACCTACTGGCATTTCAATATCGTTGCAATGAAATGTTTGATTACACATATTCATCTTCCACTGAATTCAACAGGCTATATAAAAACATTTGCCAGTGCCTGATTTGCAATATTTCAATGGACAATTAGTTGCATTTGGATATCCTCGAGGTGGATTTCCCTTTGTCGGGTTGTACCATCAAATTTCTCTGTGAATTATACAAGCTGTCAAAATTTTGACCAGCATTTCTTCACATTTGCTATATTGGAATGCACAATTAGTGGCATTTTGATATCATCGAGGGTGGATTTCTTTTTGTGGGGCCCTATTAACGAATATCTATGTGCATTCTACAAGCAGTCATGACCGACCAGCATTTATTCACATTTGCTATATTGTAATGCACAATTATTGGCATTTTGATATCCTCGAGGGTGGATTTCTTTCTGTGCGGTCGTGTTAACGAATTTCTATCTGAATTCTACAAGCTGTCATAACTGACCAGCATTTATTCACATTTCCTATATTGGAATGCAGAAGTAGTGTATTTGGATATCATCGAGGGTGAATTTCTTTCTGTGCGGTCGTGTTAACGAATTTCTCTGTGAATTCTACAAGCTGTCATAACTTTGACCAGCATTCATTCACGTTTGCTACATTGGAATGCACAATTACTGGCATTTTGATATCATCGAGGGTGGATTTCTTTCTGTGCGGGCGTGTTAACGAATTTCTCTGAATTCTACAAGCTGTCATAACTTTGACCAGCATTCATTCACGTTTGCTACATGGGAATGCACAATTAGTGGAATTTGGATATCATCGAGGGTGGATTTCTTTCAGCGGGGTCGTATCAACGAATTTCTCTGTGAATTATAGAAGCTGTGAAAATTTTGACCAGCATTTATTCACATTTCCTATATTGGAAAGCACAATTAGTGGCATATTGATATCATCGAGGGTGGATTTCTTTTTGTGCGGTCGTGTTAACGAATTTCTATGTGAATTCTACAAGCTGTCATAACGGACCAGCATTTATTCACATTTGCTATATTGTAATGCACAAGTAGTGTATTTGGATATCATCGAGGGTGGATTTCTTTCTGTGCGGTCGTGTTAACGAATTTCTCTGTGAATTCTACAAGCTGTCATAACTGACCAGCATTTATTCACATTTGCTATATTGGAAAGCACAAGTACTGGCATTTTGATATCATCGAGGGTGGATTTCTTTTTGTGCGGTCGTGTTAACGAATTTCTATGTGAATTCTACAAGCTGTCATAACTGACCAGCATTTATTCACATTTGCTATATTGGAAAGCACAAGTACTGGCATATTGATATCATCGAGGGTGGATTTCTTTCTGTGCGGGCGTGTTAACGAATTTCTCTGTGAATTCTACAAGCTGTCATAACTTTGACCAGCATTCATTCACGTTTGCTACATGGGAATGCACAATTAGTGAATTTGGATATCATCGAGGGTGGATTTCTTTCAGCGGGGTCGTATCAACGAATTTCTCTGTGAATTATACAAGCTGTCATAACTGACCAGCATTTATTCACATTTCCTATATTGGAAAGCACAATTAGTGGCATATTGATATCATCGAGGGTGGATTTCTTTTTGTGCGGTCGTGTTAACGAATTTCTCTGTGAATTATACAAGCTGTCATAACTGACCAGCATTTATTCACATTTGCTATATTGGAAAGCACAAGTACTGGCATTTTGATATCATCGAGGGTGGATTTCTTTCTGTGCGGGCGTGTTAACGAATTTCTCTGTGAATTCTACAAGCTGTCATAACTTTGACCAGCATTCATTCACGTTTGCTACATGGGAATGCACAATTAGTGAATTTGGATATCATCGAGGGTGGATTTCTTTCTGTGCGGTCGTGTTAACGAATTTCTATGTGAATTCTACAAGCTGTCATAACTGACCAGCATTTATTCACATTTGCTATATTGGAAAGCACAATTACTGGCATTTGATATCATCGAGGGTGGATTTCTTTCTGTGCGGTCGTGTTAACGAATTTCTATGTGAATTCTACAAGCTGTCATAACTGACCAGCATTTATTCACATTTGCTATATTGGAAAGCACAATTACTGGCATTTTGATATCATCGAGGGTGGATTTCTTTCTGTGCGGGCGTGTTAACGAATTTCTCTGTGAATTCTACAAGCTGTCATAACTGACCAGCATTTATTCACATTTGCTATATTGGAAAGCACAATTACTGGCATTTTGATATCATCGAGGGTGGATTTCTTTCTGTGCGGTCGTGTTAACGAATTTCTATGTGAATTCTACAAGCTGTCATAACTGACCAGCATTTATTCACATTTGCTATATTGGAAAGCACAATTTCTGGCATTTTGATATCATCGAGGGTGGATTTCTTTCTGTGCGGGCGTGTTAACGAATTTCTCTGTGAATTCTACAAGCTGTCATAACTGACCAGCATTTATTCACATTTCCTATATTGGAATGCACAATTAGTGGCATATTGATATCATCGAGGGTGGATTTCTTTCTGTGCGGTCGTGTTAACGAATTTCTATGTGAATTCTACAAGCTGTCATAACTGACCAGCATTTATTCACATTTGCTATATTGGAATGCACAAGTAGTGGCATATTGATATCATCGAGGGTGGATTTCTTTCTGTGCGGTCGTGTTAACGAATTTCTATGTGAATTCTACAAGCTGTCATAACTGACCAGCATTTATTCACATTTGCTATATTGGAATGCACAAGTAGTGGCATTTGATATCATCGAGGGTGGATTTCTTTCTGTGCGGGCGTGTTAACGAATTTTTCTGTGAATTCTACAAGCTGTCATAACTGACCAGCATTTATTCACATTTGCTATATTGGAAAGCACAATTACTGGCATTTGATATCATCGAGGGTGGATTTCTTTCTGTGCGGTCGTGTTAACGAATTTCTCTGTGAATTCTACAAGCTGTCATAACTTTGACCAGCATTTATTCACATTTCCTATATTGGAATGCACAATTAGTGGCATATTGATATCATCGAGGGTGGATTTCTTTCTGTGCGGTCGTGTTAACGAATTTCTCTGTGAATTCTACAAGCTGTCATAACTGACCAGCATTTATTCACATTTCCTATATTGGAATGCACAATTAGTGGCATATTGATATCATCGAGGGTGGATTTCTTTCTGTGCGGTCGTGTTAACGAATTTCTATGTGAATTCTACAAGCTGTCATAACTGACCAGCATTTATTCACATTTGCTATATTGGAAAGCACAATTACTGGCATTTGATATCATCGAGGGTGGATTTCTTTCTGTGCGGGCGTGTTAACGAATTTCTCTGTGAATTCTACAAGCTGTCATAACTGACCAGCATTTATTCACATTTCCTATATTGGAATGCACAAGTAGTGTATTTGGATAACATCGAGGGTGGATTTCTTTCTGTGCGGTCGTGTTAACGAATTTCTCTGTGAATTCTACAAGCTGTCATAACTGACCAGCATTTATTCACATTTGCTATATTGGAAAGCACAATTACTGGCATTTTGATATCATCGAGGGTGGATTTCTTTTTGTGCGGTCGTGTTAACGAATTTCTATGTGAATTCTACAAGCTGTCATAACTGACCAGCATTTATTCACATTTGCTATATTGGAATGCACAATTACTGGCATTTGATATCATCGAGGGTGGATTTCTTTCTGTGCGGTCGTGTTAACGAATTTCTTGTGAATTCTACAAGCTGTCATAACTTTGACCAGCATTTATTCACATTTGCTATATTGTAATGCACAAGTAGTGTATTTGGATATCATCGAGGGTGGATTTCTTTCTGTGCGGGCGTGTTAACGAATTTCTCTGTGAATTCTACAAGCTGTCATAACTTTGACCAGCATTTATTCACATTTGCTATATTGGAATGCACAATGAGTGGCATTTGGATATCATCGAAGGTGAATTTCTTTCTGTGCGGCTGTGTTAACGAATTTCTCTGAATTCTACAAGCTGTCATAACTGACCAGCATTTATTCACATTTGCTATATTGGAATGCACAATTACTGGCATTTTGATATCATCGAGGGTGGATTTCTTTCTGTGCGGGCGTGTTAACGAATTTCTATGTGAATTCTACAAGCTGTCATAACTGACCAGCATTCATTCACATTTGCTATATTGGAATGCACAATTAGTGGAATTTGATATCATCGAGGGTGGATTTCTTTCTGTGGGGTCGTGTTAACGAATTTCTCTGTGAATTATACAAGCTGTCATAACTGACCAGCATTTATTCACATTTGCTATATTGGAATGCACAATTAGTGGCATTTGATATCATCGAGGGTGGATTTCTTTCTGTGCGGCGTGTTAACGAATTTCTCTGTGAATTCTACAAGCTGTCATAACTGACCAGCATTTATTCACATTTGCTATATTGGAATGCACAATTACTGGCATTTGATATCATCGAGGGTGGATTTCTTTCTGTGCGGGTCGTGTTAACGAATTTCTTGTGAATTCTACAAGCTGTCATAACTGACCAGCATTTATTCACATTTGCTATATTGGAATGCACAATTAGTGGCATTTGATATCATCGAGGGTGGATTTCTTTCTGTGCGGTCGTGTTAACGAATTTCTTGTGAATTCTACAAGCTGTCATAACTGACCAGCATTTATTCACATTTGCTATATTGGAATGCACAATTAGTGGCATTTGATATCATCGAGGGTGGATTTCTTTCTGTGCGGTCGTGTTAACGAATTTCTTGTGAATTCTACAAGCTGTCATAACTGACCAGCATTTATTCACATTTGCTATATTGGAATGCACAATTAGTGGCATTTGATATCATCGAGGGTGGATTTCTTTCTGTGCGGTCGTGTTAACGAATTTCTATGTGAATTCTACAAGCTGTCATAACTGACCAGCATTTATTCACATTTGCTATATTGGAATGCACAAGTAGTGGCATATTGATATCATCGAGGGTGGATTT